>VDFB02000012.1:2550726-2718876 GCA_007258455.2 Sequoia sempervirens
AAGGTCCACACTTAATGGGACCCTGAGACATTAGGTCTATCCTTGGGTTTTGTTGAGTCACATCAATTTTGGTTTGTGTCGATCGAACTATGAGGTCTTTGTATGTATAACATAGGCAAGGCCATCAATCGATGAGCCCTTGAGGCCCTAGGTCAGTCCTTTAGGTTTTGTCGATTCTGGTTCTGTTCTTTGTCCGCAAGCAATCATTATTCAAACTAAATCACGAATCAACGGAAAAACTTATCCAACAAGTCTTTAATCTTCGATTGATCAATTACCTCATCATCACTCACTATTGGGTCATTGGTCTTATATCAAAATGGGGAATTATGTTATATGTCTCATTCCATCCTATCACTTGTCTTTTATCAGGATGTGTCCTTCCTGATATTATACTTTGTCATTGGTCATCTTTTTCCTTCGCCTTAAGCAGGATATGTCTTTCTTGCAACTAGGTTTTTATCAAAATGGTCAATCAGTTAACTTTATCAAATGTGTTCCTTGCCTTAAAATAGGATATGTCTTTCCTGAAGTTAGGTGTCATAACATCGATCAATCAAATCAATCAAACCTTATCGAATCTTTCACTTGGTCAATTCAATCTTGTCATCTCGGTCAATTATTCTTGCCTTATGCAAGATGCATCCTTCTAAAAACTAGGCATAATCAATCACATCACTTAATCAATCTTTATCAACCTATCAATCAACTTTGGTCAAACAATCAATCAAATTGGCCATCTCGGTAGTCTTGAAACTAAATCTAATTAGTTATACTAATCCATCTTGTCAATCCTATCAACAAAAACTATTTCTTTGGCAAACACTTTGTTGGTCTGAGATTGTCTTATCTTTTTTATTGGTTTTTCGGTCATGTTACTAGCTACCTCAAGGATGCCCAAAAAAAAGGATTGAGGGGTGATGATGGATCATGATCTGTTTTCTTTGCTTGTTGTTTGTGGTTTTTCTTCACAAAAAGACTGGGACAATTGGGTCTTTAGTATGAGCTAGGGCATTCCTTGTCTTTTGACTTCATCTTTTGACTACTTGTCTCTCACAAATGATCACTTTGTACACCTTGGTCCATGTCATACCATGGTTTTTGTGTTCCATTTGCAACAATTTTGATGCACGATGATGATAAACATCAAAAACATGAATTTATGTCCTTTGTCATTTCTTGTCTGATGTCTCGCCTTCTTTTCCATCCTCCATGCTAACATCCATCTCTTCCATGCTAACACTTCTTCTATCTGCATCTTGACAACGTCCTATGACACACAAAAACACCTTGCATACATGATCATGTTAAGAAGCACTATAGAAAACATTATCATCATAGACATTATCATGATAATAGACCACGCATATTTGCATGATAAAATACAAAAACATAGAGTGCATCCATATAGCCTTATCATTTCATCGCATCATAACATAATCAACGATGACATTGCATTTTACATTATGATCATAGTTCATTTCCATCGCATCGACATTTCATATACATTGCATAACATTAATAACATTATTGCATATCATATCATACATCATATTTTGTACACATTAAACATTTCTAATCATTGCATACATATTCTATAGAGATTAATTGCATCATAAAATTAGGTCATCCATATTGCATTCATAATTAACATCATTTTATAATCATATAAGATGCATAAACAACATTATAAATGCATAATCATCCATCATATCAAACCATCACATGATTATATAGAAATGCATGCGTCTCATAAAAACATGAACATCCATAACATAAAAGCATGAACATCATAAAAGCATAAAAATCCATAGCATAACCATAAACATATAGCATAATCACATAGAACTGCATATCATAAATCACCACCAAAATATATTATATATCGCTCAAAAAGTTTCATAGTACAATGTCAAGATGTCTCATATCTAACAAAATGGAGCTCGCAGGCTCAATGATCAAAACATAGTGTCAATATACATAATGTCAAAAGATTCTCTAGCCTAAGCTGCCCTAATCCCCTAACTCTGAAAACCCATGCTTTGTTGTCAATGGCCTATCATATGGGGTATATCATCTCAGAGCTAAGGCCTCACCAATCTGTGGCCTACTGTGGGAGTAGGTGTTGTGTGATCTGCTATGTGATCTTCCCTATGATCCACTCTCAACATGTGAGAAGCTTGGCTCTCTCCTCTCGAGCAACACTACCCTCTCATACAAGTCCCTGCTCGTCCATGAAGCCACCACTTTTAACATCCACCACCCCGGGTTTCCCACCACATACCTTCATCTATCCATTCTACTCATTGTTGAATGTCGCCTAAGAGTCCCTCCCCGTTAATTGTCTCTCTCATCCACCATTCTTTACTACTAAGTCCCATCTCACCCCCTCATACCCAGAAACACATGGGGCTGCTTCCTCCTACATTTGTTGTTCCCTCAGGCACTGCAGCCCCACCTCCTCAATCCCTCCTCAGCATCCATTTCCCAAATCAATCCTCTCTTGAGGACTCTCTCCATCACCCATCACTAGATCATCTCCATGCTCCTCCTCTCATCTCTCTCTCCATGATCCACCTCTACACTCCATCTATCTTTGTCCCCTCCCTCCGACATCCTCCATCTTTCCTCCTCCTACATCGGTCTCTCCTTGACCTCCACGACCATCCCCTCTGTCATATCCTCCATCTCCCCATCCACCATCCCCTCTGTCATCTCCTCCATCTCCCTGTCTTCCATCTCCTCACCCTCCACCCCTTTGTCCCCTATCTCCCCTCGATCCCCACCTCTACACTCTACAGGTGCTAGCTACTCTAGATTTGTATAAGGAGAAGGTCTATGTGCCTACCACCATGTATCATATTCTTGGGTCATACCTACATTTGCTACACCCCCTCTTCATCCCCATTATACCAATTGTAGAGCATCAATCTCCTACTCGACAGTAGTCACTAGTATCTGTTGTCCCCATGGATGCACCTCCCATGAGGAATGTGAAAACTTTGTTGTTCCTATAGGAACACCCTACCTTTCCAAACTATTGTATGAACTGCTCTAGGAAATACATCTCTATAATATGTTGAGATTGTATTGTGCATCCAATCAGATACCTCAACTATCGACACCATGGAAAATGCTCATCCTCATCTACCCACAAATCATAGTCCCTATAAGGCCTCCAAATGAAGCTCACCAATGTGTCAATACTGTGTCTCCTACATGTGTCTATGTGATGGCACCCTGATATAGATATACATACAGAGCACCAACTCCCAACTGTCCCAACTGTCGTGCCATTTGTAGTCAGAACACTACTATATGCTCCCATGCCCATATCATAAGCAATGTAATCCCACTACTCATGCTCTGACCACCTCTATATGCAATGTCATGAAGCTGAAAATACAACATGCCCAATAGACATGGCCCCTAGGCATACAATGTCTCCTCCTATACCATCTCGACCAATACCTCTCCCCATCCCACCAGAAACCCATGACCCCTATGATCTGGAATCAACACACCGACAATCAATGTACATAGAATACAGTCAAATCTATCATATCACTCTGCTAGAGTCTCCCATTTGATCTCATAATATTGAATGCTAAGCTTTTCCTTGTCCTCATAATCATAAAAATCATAAATGGCCTATAGTCCTCACACGGGATCATATCGTACCCACTCTCCATGATTTAGTAGCCGCAGAATCTTGTAAATGTCCTCTAATGTAACAATGGCCTCCCTAGTCGGTAGATGAAAATTACATATCTCGGAGTGCCACCACTCCACTAGTGTTGTCAGTATGTCCTTGTTTTCCCTAATAATAGACATATATGTCACGTAGAATAATCTAAGATCTAGAAGTACCCGCCTCTCGACATCATCCAGCAGATCCCGAAGTCGAAATGTCTCTGGTTGTGACTCTTGAGTGTAAATAGGAGGTAGTACAACCTGAAGTCATCAAAAAAGTCATTATTTCAATTTATAGTCTTAATTTGACCTATTGGACCCAAGTTGAACAAGTCATTTTATTTTAAACTAGGGAAAAAATTTCACTAGTCAATTGCATCGTTTTGCTTGTCAAATGTGTCGCAAAATTTCTTGGCATCACTGCTCTTGCCTATGCATTGTGCAACTGCACTTGCATCACACGCCTCAGCTAATGCATTTTTGGGGTCAATTTCGGTCAACCCCTTATCAATTGCGTCATTTAGTTGCAAATGCATCATTGCCCCTCACACTTGTGTCACTAAATCTTGATTGCATTGTTTCCGACCACGTGTGCAACTCAAAAAGCAAATGCATTGCACCGCAACCGACCCCCTATGGACCTATGCAATTTACGTCATGATGTGTAAATTGTAGTGAACTACATCACCTGCATCGCTCGTGCATGCAATTGCCTGCTAAATTTTTCCCTAGCTAAACTACATGAAAATTAAAAAAAACACAAAGTGGGTTTCGAGTACTTGCCAGGGTAGATGCTCCTCAGGACAACAGAATGTGTGGATGTGGTAGCCTCTATGTACAAAGTTTAGAACCAGAAATATCTCCTTAGCTTTTCTCACTCAAAGCTTTGAATATTTCTAAATTGGGAATGCACAAATGACTAATTTTCTTAATCAAGCTCCTATTTATAGCCTAAAAATTAGGGTTTTCACCTTGACAAGTGTACTGAGCACACTTTTTGATCACTTTGAACCTCACTTTAACCCTCTTAATGACCTCAAAAATCATTTTCGTCAACACCATTGAACTCAAAATTATCTTATCGAGACAATTTTCCAAATTTTTTGAAAATTTGCAAAATTCTCTCGAGGGGGCATGCTTCTACCCTGCTTTCACCGGGGCATGTTTTGAATGAATTTATTTGACACAATGTGATGAACTGCATTATGTCAAAGAGGGGTAAAATGTACACATTGACAAATGTCTTGGTCTGTGAGCGTCATTTTTCCAATGTCGTGGTCTTCTTCCCGACATAATTAAATATTTTTAATTATTTCATTAATCCATCTCTTAACCTTTATTCTACTACAATCAATTAAATAAATTTAATTGTGTCACTAACACCCATTTCTTCAATAATTAAATAAATTAGCATTTATTTAATTATTTTCCTTTCATTATTCGTCTAATAGTCAAATAATAATAATTATCAATTATTTGTCTATTCATTAATCTTTTAATTTTTCTATAGTTAAATAATTTTTAAATTATTTAACTATCTTTTTTCACTTCTCCTGTATTAAATAATTAATCTAAATTAATTATTTAATTCCCTTTCTCTATTTCCTTCTATTTAATTAAAATGGTTGCATAAATCATTTTAATTAAATGCCCACTTTCTTTTTCCTCAAATAAATTATTTAAAATAAATTATTTATCCTTCACTTGGTCAAAGATTCTTTTCTCATGAAATAAATAATTTTATTATTTATTTCCTCCATTATCTCCCTCCACTATCTCATTTTTGAATCTCAACCGTCGATTGATTCTGGTCTCTTCTCGATCTTCACCGTTCATTTCATAACCCCCACTCCTCTATGTTGCATGTCTTCCCAATCATCGATCTTGGAATCTTTCTAGAAGCTTGATCTCATTTGTCTGTTCGAATGGTTGTCTATAAAAGAATCCTCACTCCTCCATTTTCAATTTAGCAACCACTTATCTCCAACTTTCATGCTTATTGTTTGTAGGTATTTGCACACACTTACTACAATCTAAGGGAAAATTTGCAAAGACAGTTTGAGGAGAGAAAAGAGAAGTGATTCAACTTCAATATGGAGAGTGTTTTCAATTTGATTGTTTTTTTTCCTCATGTTTGATTTCTTTCTCTTGTTTTATATTGGGATTTTATCTTAGATAGTTTGTGGTTGTCACTTAGTCTATGCTACCAGATTTTTCCCATCTTATAGAAGGCATTGGAATTACTAATATCAAAGAAAATCTAGATAATAATCCTCTAGATAAACATGAACCAGTGCAAGGAAATGCTAAAGATGAGAATCTTGTTGTGACTAGAAAGGAAACCACAAAGGATGATACTCCTATTCCTCCAGTGACACAGGTGACTGCAGATCAAGGAAACTCAAAGACATATGTTCCTCTAATAGATAATAAAAAAAAACACAAGTGAAGGTGAAAAGCATGATATAGTCAATGAGAAAAGGCATGAGAATGAAGAGAATTAGAAAAGATAGAATGATGGTGAGAAGGAAGAAGGAGAAGGAGATAAGAGTGAAGAGGGTAAGCAAGGAGAGAAGGATAAGGATGAAGGAGGCGAAAAGAAAGATGAAGACAAAGATAAAGACAAGACCTTTGTTGAAGAAGAAGAAAAGGTAGAGGAAGAAGAAGATCCTAATACCAAAAAGAATGAAGAAGCAAAAAATTCTAAGGATTTACCTAAGCCCTACGGTAATCCTTTAAAAGGTTTGTTGTCTACAAATTTAAAGTTGAATTACTAATTGATTCCTTTAAGGAATATGCCTCTAGATTGAAAGGATAAGTTGAAAGAGAGGTTGAGACAAGGCTTACATAGAAGAAGTTGATGGATATCACAGAAAAATGTGCATCTACACATACCAAAGTTAGAGAATGTGTTGGATCTCAAAAATGTAGGTGACAAATCCTAAGAGGATGTTAGGCTCTATGATCAAACTTGCAACATTCTTGAACCAATGAATAGAGCTAACCTATAAGGTTGATGACTCCCTTCACTTCAGGCTCTGCTATACCTAAGTGGGTGGACCATTATAATGAAGCAGAATAGAGGAATGTATGATTTGGTTGAATTGATGGATCTATCCACAATGGAAAATAGAGTGGGATAGATGAAAGCTTGTTAGTTACTCCTACTCCTAGTATTGAATTTAAAATGTGAATGTTTGAATAAGATTTTATGGAATTCTAAAATGAAATGGGTAAGACCAATGCCTACTTCTGTTGGGCTAATGGAGTCAAGAGGTGAATGATATATGAATTGGGTATGTGCAAGATCATGATGGGCCAAAAAGTGGCGATATGATGGGTATTTGTAGGGTATGTGGTTGACAACTATTTTTTATCCCCAAAATTAATGAAATGAAATGGTTTTTAAAGGAGATTCTCAACTTTCCACCAATATAAATTATGCTTTACTTTGAATTTAATAAATAATTATTATTCATTTTCTATTTGAATTACAACTAAAGTCCTAATTGATAGGCTGATTGAAAATCATCTATAGCTTTCAAACGGTATAATATTTTTTTGAATCCGAAACATGTGTCACATTCTATGCTTCGATAACTATAGGATTAAAAAAATAAAATTGAATTTCATGAAGTTTTGACCAAGTTAAGGTAGTTAGACGTACGAGTTTTTATATTTATAAAGGAGTTTGTAATAAAAATATTAATTAATTGTTTACTTGGAAAAAAATTACAAAAAAATATGCATCACATCGGGACATGAGTCCTCTACTTATATCTAAAATTTAAGTACTACTACATTGAAATTTCAAATTTTGACCAAATAGATTTTGTTTTAAAAAAAATAAACCTAGTAGTTTAGAAACTACATACAATTTGCTACAAATTCTATTCATACATATTTTTGAAATAATATAGATAACTTATTCAAATTTTTATGTCAAGTTGCCTAACTCTGATTTTTTTGAATTATTTGCCACTTAAGGGCCTATTTTTTCCATGATGATCCTGCACATACCCACTTACTTACTAGCTACAATTCAAATTTCTTAGCACTTGTGACTATTTATACCTCGCATAAGCAAGGATGTAACTATCAAACTCTTCTTATTGATCCAAATGATCCTTACCAGGTTACTGTGATTAATTAAATGGAAGTTTTAATCCTTCCTTGAAGGAACTAGTTTACTAAATCACACAAAAGCAACAAATGTGCCCTGAAAAATCAAATATAGATTTGAATAACAAGATAGAATCGAGCTGGAGATAGTGTGATAATTTTATAGATTATAGGGCTCTTCTTATCAATCCAAATAATACTTCCAGATTATTGTGATTGACTAGAAGGATTTAATTCTTTTAAAGAAACCAATTAATCACACCACACAAGAACAAAAAAGTACCTTGATAAATTGAATATATACTTGATACACCAATTTAAATAATAAGGAAATAATAAGTTGGAGACATCCAAATAATTGTATATTTTCAACAAACAATTGACACCAGATTTTAGCCACTAAATTAAAACTTCTCCATTTGCATTTTTTCAAAATATTTTGCAATACACATCATGATATTTTGTTTAGGCAACTGTTCCACCTATCTAGTACTAATGATATCCTAACCTACTAATGATTCCTAATTCTAATTCTAATAATTCCTTCATTTGATTTCATCTGGTATATATATACATTATATCTTCAAGAGTTGTGACACTTTGTGTGTTCGTCAGCTGCAACTCTTCATTTTATTTTAATTAATTCCCTTCAACAAATTAAAATATTTTAATCTTCATTGTCCTTGCTTCTTCGTGAAATTTTAGTCTTGAATTATTCATTAAGCTTCTTTGCTAGAAATTTCTCACTTTGTGTTTCACCTAAGATGTCCTTTGAGTAAAATAATTACCCACCTCGTAATCTTTGTGGTCCCTTCTAATTTCCTCGGTGAAAATTTTAGTTTTAATTGCATGCACTATTGTTTAGGTAAAATAATTACCTACTTCATTAATTCCTCGAAAGTATTTTATTTTCCAAAAATACTTTTCATCTGCTCTTTTCATCTTTGGTAAAAAATATTCTACCTTCCAGTGCAAATATTTTGAAAATTTTACCTCCTATTCTTTTTGTGGGTAAAATAATTATCCACCTTTTAACTCCCTTTGCATTTTCCTCCTCGTGAAATTCAGTAAGTCTTCACTTTTGTATTACTCTCGCAATTTCATATTTAAATCTCTTCTTTATGTTTACCCATATTGTATCAATAAAAATATTTTTTAATATCTACATCGATCCTCAAAATTTTGGCGTGACATGCCCCATCAAAGAGACTTTATTTTTCTCTCCCGATAGTAATGTGTCTCCCCGATGAAGTAATCTTGTTGGGCTATCGGTGAGACTCTCCCCTAAAACCACATCGGTGTAACCCTCATAATCAGAGAGATAAGAGGAAACTACTCTGAAAACATATGTCTCTTTGATGCATTTAGTTTTTTTTTCTTGGCCTATGTGGCACAATTCTTTACAGCAATATCCACCAGTAGTTCAGGTGGAGGTCCTCTACTTCTACATGCATAGACATGATATCAGAAAAAACACCATGCTCCCTATCCTTCAGGCGCTTTGAATCCTCTCTATGATATGTTCTTAAGAGATTATTTCTTTTTGAAGTGCAACTCATCTTGTTTCATTCAGATTGATGCTTAGATGTGAATATATATTATTACACTTTGTCGATTTAAATCCAATGATAATGTGAATGAGTATATGCAACTAGATAGGAAGCACCTTCTACCGCTACCCTTACAATCTGCACATTTCTAAATGTTTCTTCAATTTGCATTACCTCAAACCCTTTTTCTGCCTTGTCCGGAGTGTCATCTCTGTACCCATGATCTTGGCAACATGGTATCTAAATTTCTTCCTGTTAATTCCATATGCTGACGCGTTTTGAATTACTTCTACAAATTCATTTTGTGTGCAATGTACATTTATTACATTCCATGAAGCTCAATTTCTTTGAAGGTTTTTTGTTAATCAACTAGCACACCTTCTGCATAATTCCACATTTTGCGTACATGTCTATCAGAGTGCTTGCAATTAAAACATAGATTTTGTGAAAAAAGTCTATTTTCCTCTTAGGGCACATTTTATTTTATTTGTCTCAGGTCGCCTCTTATTTCCTTCTGCATTGGCTTCACAAATGCTCCAAATCAGTCATTTCTCCATTCAATTTTTTGTTCTTTTTGTCAAGCCCTTTCAATAACTCTTGCTTAAGTTTCATTTGATCAAGCTCATTTTTATATCCTCTTGGCCATTATTCAGTTACTAAGAATTTCAAGTATTGGCTTTGCATACTGAATCAACCAAGTATCAAAAAGAGATTCAAATGGTGTTTGAAATAAAATTCCCTTACACATGGTTTGTGTTATCAATAAGTTGATCCTGAAAAAAATCCACCTTATCTTGCACGCAACTACATTTGTATTTGTATTGGTGATATTTCTCAACTTTTGAGGAAGAAGTGTTTTGCTATGATGCAAAAATCTAGGCCATCAATTTTGCACAAAGTAACAAGATTCATTTATTTGAATAAGAAATCCATCTATTTGTGTATGTCAAGACTCAAGTGCTATCTCATGGCTCCTTTAATTCTTTTCTCATGGTTGAGATTCTTTTATCCTCTTTTGAAAATCACTATCATTTATGCCATCATACAAAGTCACCTGTACATTGTCTTCTCCCTGTTTTGACTATTGTATCCATCCAACAAACATTGTTTTGTACTAAATGCACTTAGTACATTATGCTTATCAACATTCCATGCTATGACATGTATTAACATGCATAGTTTGAGAGAATTTTCATTGAAAATAATAGCACTAATGTCCTTTGCATCTTTTTGGTCTGGATCTAATTATTCATGCCATTCAATTTGATCACTTTTATCCAAAACTTCTTAAAAGTATCTTCTCCAAGATTACTTTGAGCACAACCCCAATTGATCAGATTTAATGATGCTTTATTTCTAAATTGAAGTGGGTATTTGTTAAAATCTGTTTTCTGACATTTTGTAATGTGGCAAAAATGGGTCAAGTAGCCTCCAAAATATGTGGAAAATTGATCAAAACTTCTCCTCGCGCTGTGAAACTACTCCAATATGTTAATTGATAATATGGGAGTGTGGTTACCAGGTGGATTTGTATAAAGCCATTAGTATTGCAAAATATCAATGTTCAAAGCTGCCCATTTAGCATTTTCTAAAACTTGAAAACTCACCAACTTGGTATCTTGAAAAATATCAAATCTTCATCTGGGAAGCTGTAACTTTGGGAATCATTTCATTTAAGTCCCATGGACATGTGTGAAAAAGGGTTATTCTTCAATCCATTTCTTTCACAAGATATTATGTGTCAAAGTTGGCCCTTTTGCAACTTTATGAAAATGCAGTCACAAAACTGTGTGAAGTTTATTTGCTTTTTATTTTGGAAAAAATACCAAATGATGTCTTGAAACCCTAAAAATTGGCATGAAGGTAGATTTAGGTGGGGAGAATCTGATATACCAATCAATTTTTCATGATACATTTTCAGTTGCTTAATATCGTCCTCCAAAGTTGACCCTTTTGGCAGTTTTAACACTATGTAAACAACAAACCTTCGTAGAACCCTTCAACTTAGCATTTTGGAATCTTGTTAAAAATGATCATACAATGCTGAAATTTGGAGTGCACATTCACATATGTCAGATAAACGTCCTTGCAAGGTGATTTTTCATGAAATTGCACTGGCTTCCAATTATGATTTTTTAAAGTGGGCCATTTGAGCAGATTTTTCAATTGTACTTCTAAGTGCTGAAATCAAATTTTTCATCATGGAAACCTAAAATTTTACAAGAATTTGCACAAAATTTTAGACTCCAACAGTGGTTCCATCTGGGGATGTATGCCCCTTGTGGGCATAGTACGAATCCAGGTCTCTGGGGGAGCAGACCAAGTGTTTTATCCATTGAGTAGCAGACTCAAACTTTTTTCTGTGATGAACTAGTATGGTTTTGAAAAAACCACACCACAATTGTTGGCACAAGGCCACCAAAAATAAAGGCCCCTATTTTCCCCTATCATACACCTTGTTTTGTTTTGAGTTCATCAAATTCCTCTTGAAAAAATTCATGCAATCTGCCCACTACATGCACTACCATTGGAAACTTTCAAAATAACACTGTGTTCAGCTTGACCCATGTTCCTTTTATTATTTTGTAGTTCACAATCCCCATTATCATGTGATAAATATTTTCCATCTCTAATATTTTCCATCTCTATCACACAAAGTGTATTCACATTCAATGCAACATTTCTCACTATTTTTCTCACTATCATGTACTATTAAATGATCTCCCAACTGCACTGGGCATGCACCATCTGAATGCTTCTCTTGTAAGTCTGAATATTCTGTCTCATCAACATCTTTTGGGATAATCAGATTTGAAACATTTCTTATTTCTTCTATATCACTAATTGGCAGTGATGTGAATTTCTGATCCACACAGTCATCATTATACAAATTTGAACCAATTGATGTTGAACAAGCATTATCCATGATGTGCAAATTAGTGTCATTCTCAAGAATTTCCAATTATGATTTACATATCTCTTCTTGAACAACAATAGACATAGAATCTTGATTATGTTCAAATTTTCCCTCATCATTGTTACACAAAGTGCTTCCACTGTCAAAGCAAATGTATGTCAAAGATGAAATTTTTGAATCATTCTTATGTGTGTATTTTTTATATTCAATTGTCAACAGATTTGAAATTTGTTCGTTACTGAGTGATCATGCCCCCACATCCATCTCATTGCTGATGTATTCTTCACTCTTATCATCAAAAAATGGTAATTCAGATGTATTGATTTTACATTCATTTGCTTCACAAATTGATACACCATCCTGATTATCAAAAACTGCTTCATCCTCATCATAAAGTGCGTTTAAATACACATGAAATTTCTATTCTAGCACACTTTGGAAAAATGTCATGTGATCTTCTTCTATCTTTTCATCATACAATGGATTTGAAAAAAATTAAAAACCATTTTTAAGTGTACAAACCTCTTCTTCTTCAAATGTGTCTTCATGGTACTCAACTGCAGCTAGAAGTGTTATTTGTTCACTTTCAAATGAATTTGCTTCTTCTATCACATTTTCCATTGCTTATTCTTCCTGATCTCCATAAGAACTGCAAGAATTTCTTGATTGCAAATCCATATGATTGTCATCAAAATCAATATTTTTAATGGATTCTTCATAACATGTACTATTCTCACAGTCACAATCAGTTATGTAGGAGAGACCCTATATATCTTCGTCCTCATCTTCTAGCTATATTTTTTTATCAGTTTCTCCATACTCATCAGTGATACCACTATTGGATTCAACATTGATAGTGTCCTCATACCTTTTCTTATCTACAATGTCAGTCCATTCATCTATCTGGTCAAAAGCAATTGGTTTCCATGATTCAGGCCAATAAATTAAATTAGCTTCATATACTTTCATGAACTGCTCAATGAACCCATAATTACTAGGTGGGAAATTAATAGGTATTTTCCCATAAATATCTCCCATTTTTTTGAGAAAAGAGCACCCAGATTCTCCTTTATGTCTCCTTATGTCAGGAAAGGCGTCCAAAAGACTTTTTCTTCTTTCTTGAATACATAAACATTCAACATTTTTCTTCATTGATTGTTGATTATGATATATACCTTGCTACAAATTATGATTTACACTTCCACGGGGGATGACATTGCTTTGCACATTCTGATATGGAGTTTGGTATTGATATGGACAATGCTCAAGATATTAATTGTATTGAACATCTTGGTAGCTTACTAGTCTTTTCCCAAGAGGGACAGGATAAGCATTCATTTGTCTTGATGACTATGGTGCATATTTCCCCTGTTGTGAATGATATGCATTGCCTCCATTATCAAAATTCTCAATTATATTATGAGGCACTTGTGGATTCCAAGGACCACTTGAATTTGTACATCCATCCTCATTGTAGAATGGTATTTTTTGTGATGCATTTGGAACACGTTTGTCTCTCAATTGTAGCAGTTGTTGGTCCAATTGTAGTAGTTGTTGGTCCAATTCTTTACACTCTCTTATTAATTGTTGCCTTCTCACTTCTTTTGACATCTTGACAAGAAATTTGCAGCAGCTTTTTATCTTTATTTTTGAATGGAGATAGTGTTGTTGTTCCAAAATGTCTATGCATTATTCATCAAGTTTTTACCAGAGTTGCCACCTACTTTTCCAAAAGTAAGAAAATGAAATGGATTTTGAAATTGTTCTTGGTTTACCCAACAGAATCTCCTCACTCAACAATATGGAAGTAATTAGCCAAATGTGAAATTTATATTGACTCTTTTAAATAGATAAGCTAGAACCGAATTTTCTGAAATTTCTCCCCAATAGAGTCGCCAATCTGTTGGATCTCAAAAATGCAGGTTACAAATCCTAAGAGGATGCCAGGCTCTATGATCATACTTGCAATGTTCTTGAACCAATTAATGGAGCTAACCTATATGGTTGATGACTCCCTGCACTTCAGGCTCTACTAGACCTAAGCAGGTGGACCTTTATAATAGAGCAAAATAGAGGAATGCATGATTTGGTTGAATTGATGGATCTATCCACAATGGAAAAAAGAGTGGGATAGATGAAAGCATGTTAATTACTCCTACTCCTAGTACTGAATTTGAAATGTGAATGTTTGAATAAGATTTTATGGAATCCTAAAACGAAATGGGTAAGACCAGTTCCTACTTTTGTGGGGCTAATGGAGTCAAGAGGTGAATGATATGTGACTTACTTACTCGATACAATTTGAATTTCTTGGAACTTGTGACTGTTTATACCTCGTATAAATGTGCAAGGATGTAACTATCAGACTCTTCTTATCGATCCAAATGATCCTTACCAGGTTAGTGTGATTAATTAATAGGAAGTTTTAATCCTTGCTTGAAGGAACCAGTTAACTGAATCACACAAAAGTAGCAAATGCGCCTTGACAAATCAAATATAGATTTGAATAACAAGATAGAATCAAGTTGGAGACAGTATGATAATTTTATCGATTATAGGGCTCTTCTTATCAATCCAAATAATAGTTCCAGATTACTGTGATTGACTAGAAGGATTTTAATTCTTTTAAAGAAACCAATTAATCACACCACACAAGAACAACAAATGTTCCTTGATAAATTGAATATATACTTGATACACCAATTTAAATAATAAGGAAATATTAAGTTGGAGACAACCAAATAATCATATATTTTCAACAAACAGTTGACACCAGATTTTAGCCACCAAATTAAAACTTCTCCATTTTCATTATTTCAAAAGATTTTGCAATACACATCATGATATTCTATTTAGGCAACTGTTCCACCTATCTAGTACTGATGATATCCTAACCTACTAATGATTCCTAATTCTAGTTCTAATAATTCCTTCATTTGATTTCATTTGGTATATATACATTATATCTTCAAGAGTTGTGACCCTTCGCGCATTCGTTAGTTGCAGCTCTTCATTTTATTTTAATTAATTGCCTTTAGAAAATTAAAATATTTTAATCTTCATTGTCCTTGCTTCTTCATGAAATTTTAATCTTGAATTATTCATTAAGCTTCTTTGCTAGCAATTTCTCGCTTTATGTTTCACTCGAGATGTCCTTTGAGTAAAATAATTACCCACTTCGTTATCTTTGTGGTCCCTTTTAATTTCCTCAGTGAAAATATTACTTTTAATTGCATGCGCTATTGTTTAGGTAAAATAATTACCTACTTCGTTAATTCCTCGAAAGTATTTTATTTTCCAAAAATACTTTTCATCTGCTCTTTTCATCTTTGGTAAAAAATATTCTACCTTCCAGTGCAAATATTTTGAAAATTTTACCTCCTATACTTTTCGTGGGTAAAATAATTATCCGCCTTTTAACTCTCTTTTCATTTTCCTCCTCGTGAAATTCAGTTAGTCTTCACTTTTGTATTACTCTCGCAATTTCATATTTAAATCTCTTCTTTATGTTTACCCATATTGTATCAATAAAAATCTTTTTTAATATCTACATCGGTCCTCAAACTTTTGGCGTGACATGCCCCAGCGAAGAGACTTTATTTTTCTCTCCTAATAGTAATGTGTCTCCCCAATGAAGTAAGCTTGTTGGGCTATCAGTGAGACTCTCCCCGAAAACCACATCAGTGTAACCCTCATAATCGAAGAGATCAGAGGAAACCACTCAGACAACATATGTCTCTTTGATGCATTTAGGTTTTTTTTTCTTGGCCTGTGTGGCACGAGTCTTTACAACAACATCCACCAATAGTTCAGTTGGAGGTCCTCTGCTTTTGCGTGTATAGACATGATATTAGACAAAACACCATTTAATTGCGTAACACAAGAAAACAACGTCATGCTCCCTATCCTTCAGGTGCTTCGAATCCTCTCTATGATCTGTTCTTAAGAGATTATTTCTTTCTAGAGTGCAACTCATCTTGTTTCATTTAGATTGATGCTTAGATGAAAACATGTTATTACACTTTGTCGATTTAAATCCAATGATCATGCCAATGAGTATATGCAGCTAGATAGGAAGCACCTTCTACCACTACCCTTACAATCTGTACATTTCTAAATTTTTCTTCAATCTACATTACCTCAAACCCCTTTTTCGCCTTGTCCGGAGTGTCATCTCTGTGCCCATGATCTTGGCAATGTGGTATCTAAATTTTTTCCTGCTAATTCCATTTGCTTGTGCATTTTGAATTACTTCTACAAATTCATTTTGTGTGCAATGTACATTTATTACATTCCATGAAGCTCAGTTTCTTTGAGGGTTTTTTGTTAATCAAATGGCACACCTTCTCCATAATTCCAAATTTTGCGTACATGTCTCTCAGAGTGCTTGCAATTAAAACATAGATTCCATGAAATAAGTCTATTTTCCTCTTAGGTTGTGGTATATGTTTTATTTTATTTATCTCAGGTCACCTCTTATTTCCTTCTGCATTGGCTTCACAAATGCTCCAAATCAGTCATTTCTCCATTCGATTTTTTGTTCTTTTTGTCAAACCCTTTCAATAGCTCTTGCTTCAGTTTCATTTGATCGAGCTAGTTTTTATATCCTCTTGGCCATTATTTAGTTACTGAGAATTTCAAGTATTGTCTTTGCATACTAAATGAACCAAGTATCAAAAAGAGATTGCAATGGTGTTTGAAATACAATTCCCTCACACATGGTTTGTGTTATCAATAAGTTGATCCTGAAAAAAATCCACCTTATCTTGCACACAACTGCATTTGTATTTATATTGGTGATATTGCTCAACTTTTGAGGAAGAAGTGTTTTGCTATGATGCAAAAATCCGGGCCATCAATTTTGCACAAAGTAACAAGATTCATTTATTTGAATCAGAAATCCATCTATTTGTGTATGTCAAGACTCAAGTGCTATCTCATGGCTCCTTTAATTCTTTGCTCATGGTTGAGTTTCTTTTATCCTCTTTTGAAAATTGCTATCATTTATGCCATCATACAAAGTCACCTGTACATTGTCTTCTCACTGTTTTGACTGTCATGTATCCATCCAACAAACATTGTTTTGTACTATATGCACTTAGTACATTATGCTTATCGACATTCCATGCCATGACATGTATTAACATGCATAGTTTGAGAGCATTTTCATTGAAAATAACAGCACTAATTTCCTTTGCATCTTTTTGGTTTGGATCCAATTATTGATGCCATTCAATTTGATCACTTCTATCCAAAACTTCTTAAAGGTATCTTCTCCAAGATTACTTTGAGCACAACTCCAATTGATCAAATTTCATGATGCTTTATTTCTAAATTGAAGTGGGTATTTGTTAAAATCTATTTTCTGACATTTTGCAATGTGGCAAAAATGGGTCAAGTAGCCTCTAAATTCTATGTGGAAAATTGATCAAAAATTCTCCTCAAGCCATGAAATTGCACCGATATGTTAATTGATAATAGGGGAGTGTGCTTACCAGGTGGATTTGTATAAATCCATTAGGATTGCAAAATATCAATGTTCAAAGTTGTCCATTTAGCATTTTCTGAAACTTGCCTCTATGAAGAATCATCTAAAAACTCACCTTGGTATCTTGAAAAATATCAAATCTTCGTCTGGGAAGCTGTAACTTTGGGAGTCAATTCATTTAAGTCCCATGGACATGTGTGCAAAAGGGTTATTCTTCAATCCATTTCTTTCACAAGATATTATGTGTCAAAGTTGGCCCTTTTGCAACTTTTTGAAAATGCAGTCACAAAACTGTGAAGTTTATTTGCTTTTTATTTTGGAAAAAATACCAAATGATGTCCTAATGCCCTGAAAATTGGCATGAAGGTAGATTTAGGTGGGGAGAATCTTATATACCAATCGGTTTTTCATGACACCTTTTCAGTTGCTTAATATCGTCCTGCAAAGTTGACTCTTTTGGTAGTTTTAACACTGTGTAAACAACAAACCTTCACAAAACCCTTTAACTTGGAATTTTGGAATCTTGTCAAAAATGATAATGGTTGAGATTTTCTTAATCATTTTGCATTGAAACACCAAGTAATGGAAAAAATGATGAATGGCTGAGATTCGTTTAATATTTTTGCATTGAATACCAAGCAATGTTGAAAATGATGAACGAATGAGATTCATTTAATCGTTTTGCATTGAAATGAATGTAGGAAAACCTCTAATATGCTTCACAGTTCACCTCAATCATAGGGATAAGATCCCTAACATCTGGCACCTATCTTGTAGAAGGGAAAGAAAAAAATAGTTTAATAAAATGCTCTTTACAACGTTATTTGTTTATTTTTATTTTTCTATGAACCCTATTGCTTTCTTTAGCTGGGTTATAGTGGTCAAGAGCTGGGTAGTGGATGAGGTAGTTCGGAGACTTCGAAGTTCTGAGAACCATCAAATCTCTCTTTCTCTTTGTGTCAACAAATACATATTAGATTATTTATTTTTCTACATGTTAACTCTTTTTGTTCGCTTGTTTGTGCAGGGGTGGGGCAGATGGGTGAGTTCTATTTTGGTTTCACTCAAGAGGTGCCCCAAGTATCCATTCTTTGTTGCAAAATTTTTCAAAGGTCAATGCCTATGTTGCACCTATTTACACAGCCATGACTTTTGCAATATTCATCTAATGTGTTTAAGGGGAAACCCTAAGTGTTATTTGCTTTGTGTGCAGACTATCTCTATCCCAAACAACACATAGTTCTTTTATTTTGTAGGATAATTTATAAGATTCGCTTAGATGGAAAATAAATCTTGGGAAGGGTGTATAGGAGGATTCAATGCCCAAAAATCAGGGCGCTAGGACATGTTTTCTCTCACTTTTTTTTTTGTATTATCTTTTTTTTGTGATACATAACTTACCACTATACAAGGAATAGGCAAGGAAAACTCCATTGGAAACCATCCATACTCTGGTCCCTTATTTTTGCAGCCAAAATTGTTTCATGGTAAAGGTATTAGTGATGAACTCAAAAAAAAATTAAGCGTAACAATGGTTATGGCACATTTCCCTTGCATTATTGGATTACAACATTTGTCCTAACTAACATAGTAATAAAGTAGAGTGAAATCCTATATTACACTGAATGCTAAAGAAAATTTTAATCATATTATCTTTTTGTACTACTCACATTCTTTTGTGTAAACATTCTTTAAAATCAACACTAACTATTCACATCAATATTACAAACACTATTGAGAAGGTACTTGAAAAATGAAAAATGGATAGTAAGAGAACAAATTTCACAATTGCACCCACATTTATCAGATAAGTATTCATAAATAGTAACTATAAGAATCTGTAACAATAAACTTATTTCCTTCTTCTGTTCAGATCACTACTAATTTTGTTTATATGAACTTTTGTTGAAGGTACCCAAGATGTTCACTCTATAGATTTAACTTATATTCTCAACAAGCTATATGTAAAATACTATAAAATCATTCATATACAACTATCTTGTAGAACCTTTTTTTTAAGAAGAATAACATTTGATTTACCATTTTGCATTTATTTCTAGTCCCATATTCTAGCTTCCATTCTTGAAAGAAACCCTTTTTCTAAAACAACAGAAATATACAGCAGAGATCAAGACATTTTTTATATTTTAGAGCTCTGTAAATGCAGTTAGACATGACATAGGCCAACATTTCCCTTCTAGTAAGGAACTGTAACTAGTTGAAATAGAAAAAATTCTCCACCATAAACCCCTTTTTAGTTGTACCTTCTACACAAACCTTTTGCACAAAAGAAACAAATGACTCATAACCAGTGGAAATCCCACCTCCCATCCATAGGGATAAAATAACAACCCACCCCCGAGCTAGGGAAAGAACCAAGGTGACCAAGTATCTAATCTCACACTTCCAAAACATGACATAATATATTGCAGCAATAGTTAGCCACCACACAACATAGAATAACTCATTCAAAGATTGCAACATAGGTTTAAAACATCACACTACACACAAACACAGGTCTCAGCTTTATGAGCCCTAATTAGGGGGAGCACATAATTTTAAATAATGACAACCATTGTCATCCCTAATTGACACCACAATATCCAATCATCCTCCCACTTCCAACCTCCACTCCTCAACCATTCACCTCCATAACACATTGAGTCATATTCATAGTCAATTTTCACACAACCAAACAAACTTCCAGGGTACTCTTACCCAAATAACAACGAGCCTCAATTTGGAAATCTCTCCAACTCTAAACCCCACACAAATTGAACCTAAAACATTAGGGACATTTAACATGACATCAATCCCAACAAAATAGTCATAGCACCATACAAATCCTCACAAAGCAATGTCCATACCTATTTCACACATTTAATCACAAGAGGGGTAGAAAAAGAAACCAACTTGTAAAGCCCTCAAAATGGCATTGGAGAATACAAACAACATCAGCCTTCTCCCAAAGACCCTCCTTTCAAGCCTTCTTTTCACCTTCGTTTTTTGGATAGAAAAAATCAGCATGAATCAAGAATACCAAAAAATGAAAAATGGTTTTCAAACAAAACTTACTTAAGATCCTAAACACCCATGATCAATTATGCAATAGACATGTGTTGCCTCCCCTTTTGAACACACCTCCCTATTTTTGGTGAGTAAGCTCTTAAAACTTGCCTTAACTTTGAATTTTGTGACTTGTAGAAAGTGCTTCCATAAAAGGGGCCTAAGGCTTTCAAATTGATTTTTAAACAGATAAAGTTACCCCAAGACTTAACCTTATGACCTAGGCTCATGCAAATGCCAACCTAACTAAAACACATTAGATTTCCCTAAAACTTGGATTTAAAATGTTAACACAATTCGTTTGTACTAACCATGACACTAGAAAATAAAACAAGGGTGCTTACCAACACACCATAAATAACCAAATCACAAACCATTACAACATAAGTCACCTTGGTGTTCCCCCCAGGACCACCGGCCATGGACTGTCTTGCACACTCATTCACAAACATTAGTCCATCATCGTAATAAACAAGGCATGAAGAAACATCATGATATTCATGTAAGAACATTTATAGAACTAAGAAACTCATCACATTTATTCACCTCATGGCATAAGTTTCTTATTAATAAAATAAACTCCATCAAGTAAATCACAATTATGCTACATTCAACATCCACAGTTCCGTCAATCACATTAACATATGATCATAGGATAATGATAAAAAAATCAATAGATTAGTTCCATTAATATCATAACACCACAAAAACCATATCAATGAAGATCAACATACATGTACAATTATAATATATCTATGATAGCATTAGTATGTCAAGGCTATAATCCATGATGTCAAAGTATCCAAGGTCAAAAAGTGTCTATACAGATCATACAAAATGACATGAATCATGTAATCCCTGGTACTAAAAAGATGGGTCTCACATCCTCCCCCCTAGGGTTGGACTTCCTCCTGGATGTCCATAAAGAGGTGAGGGTACAATGTCCTCATCTATGATGCATCCTCCCAGGTAGCGACAACCTCATCATATATGTCCCACTAGACCCTTACTTGGTCCAGCTCTCACCTCCAAAAGACCAATGTTCGATGACCCAATATGCGAATGGGCTCCAACTTCAACTGGTCGTCTGAATCCACCTCTAGGGCATTCCAATCTAAAACATGAGAGGGTCATGCACATAATGTCGCAAAAATAAAACTTGAAAGACACCATGGATACATGACAAGATAGGTGGAAAGGCTAGACGATAAGCAATGGGTCTTATCCTCTCCAAACTATCAAAGGGACCCACAAACTGTGGTGCTAGTTTAAAGCCCTTTCCACAATAGATTAGACTCTTATGTGGCCGAACTCTCAGGAAAAATTGATCAACCACTACAAAGTTCCAATCTACTCTCTTGGCATCTTTATACATCTTATGTCGATCCTGAGCCTCCCATAACCGCTATTTGATCAGAGCTACCTGTCGCTCGATATCCTATAAAAACTCTAGACCAATAGCAACTCTATCCCCAATCCTATCCCAACTCAATGGAGTCCTATAGGGTTTTCCATACAACGCTTGGTAAGGTGCCATACCCAAGTTATTGTGATGACTATTGTTGTAGGAAACTCAACTAGGTAAAGGTACTCTTGCCATCTAGACTGATGATCCATCACATACATACATAACATATCCACCTAATTAACCCTCTTTGTCTGCCCATCTATTTCTTGGTGGCATGCGGTACTAAAATTGAGTTGGGTGCCCAATGTCTATTGTAATGCTCGCCAAAAGGCTAAGGTGAATACTGGATCCCTATCTGATATAATCCTATGAGGAATCCCATGTAACCTGACTATTTCATCCAAGAACACCCTTGCTATTGCTGGTGCTAAAAAAGTAATCTAAACTAGAGAAAAGTGAGCCACTTTGTTCAACTTGTCAACCGTCACCATAATGGCACCATGGCAACGAGAAGAAAAGGGTAGACCAACAATAAAATCCATGGAGATGGTGTTCCATTTCTAGTCTAGAATCTCATGGGGATTAAGGAGTCCTACTGGGTGCTAGTGCTTGGCCTTGACTCTCTGACACTCAAGGCATCAAGCCACAAACTCTACAATATCTCTATACATCCCTGCCTAATGATACAACTAGAGAAGATCTACATGCAGCTTCTTCACCCCTGGGCGTGCTGCATAAGGAGCCCTATACACCTCTGACAAAATCATTGTCTGTCCATTGGAAATAGCTATAAAATGTGAGTCCTCAAGTTTGTACTCACTATCATAGTCATGAACTTGTGTCACCATTTGATCAAAGCATATGCCCCAACATTCTCCTTCCCTTTGATGTACAATGTACATCAAATTCATACACACACAAGAACTCTATCCAACATCTCTACTGAGCATTCAAGTTTGGCTGCGTG
Organism: Sequoia sempervirens; assembly: GCA_007258455.2. Classification (NCBI taxonomy): domain Eukaryota; kingdom Viridiplantae; phylum Streptophyta; class Pinopsida; order Cupressales; family Cupressaceae; genus Sequoia; species Sequoia sempervirens. The sequence continues at coordinate 2,573,938 of VDFB02000012.1, forward strand.
AAGATGTACTACAAACTGGTATGGTTAAAATGAAGCTCAAAATGGTGGGCAAGAAGAAAATGTCTCCATCTCATGAGAGCATGGACTACTGCTACAAGCTCTAAATCATGTGTGGGGTAATTTAGCTCATGGTTCTTGAGTTTTTGTGACTCATATGTGATCACTCGACCCTCCTACATGAGCACTATTCCAATACCATCCAATGATGCATCTATGCAAACCATGAAATCTAATGTCAGATCAGGTACTGCTAGAATGGGAGCACTAGTGAGACACTCCTTAAGGGTCTAAAATGCCTCTAGCCTGCTCTATCCACTCAAAACTCTTCCATTTTTGTTGAATGGAAGTAATGGGGTGTTCTATCCTAGAGAAACCCTCCACAAAACGACAATAGTAACTTGCTAGTCTCATAAAACTCTTGACCTCTGTAACACTAGTGGGTGTTGGACAATCTAAAATGACACTAATATTTGATAGATCTACTAAGATACCATCGCCTAAAATGGTGTGCTCCAAATATTGAACCTCTATCTGAAAGAATGAGAACTTAGCCAAATTGGCGTAAAGCTAATGTCACCTCAAGCACTGCAAAACCTACCTCAAATGCTCCTCATGCTCCTCTACTATCTGTGAATAAATCAAAATGTCATCCAAAAATATTAACATAATTCTATCCAAGAAGGTGTGGAATACTCCATTCATCAAACTCATGAACACTATGAGGGAATTCGTCAACCCAAATGGCACCACTATAAACTCATATTGTCCATAACAAGTCTTGAATATTGTCTTGTGAATGACTACCTCCACAATCTTCAATTGATGGTAACTAGACTTCAGGACAATCTTGGAGAACACCTTGGCTCCCCTCATCCGATCAAACAAGTCATCAACCTTAGCAATGGGTAGCAGTTCTTAATTGTCATTTTGTTCAGCTATTGATAATCTATCCAAAGGTGAAGGGACCCATCCTTCTTCTTAACAAAGATGATAGGTGCATCCTAAGGTGAGACACTAGATCAAATGTGGCCCTTCTCTAAAAGCTCCTCTAACTAAATCTTGAGTTCATTGAGCTCTTGTGTAGTCATCTAGTATGGTTCCCTCGAAACTAGCTGAGCTCCTAGAACTAAATCCATGTGGAAATCCACCTCTCTATGGGGGCATCCCTAGTAACTCTCATGGAAACACATCTACAAACTCCCTAAAAATGGGATGATCATCCAATGACACCTCTGTCAAATCCTCAAATTTATCACTAATGGTGATAGAAAACATCTGACGTCATCTCCTCATGCACCACTTTAGCTGCATATTTGATATCATATGGAGAGAAATGTGCCTATGAATCCCTAAAATCATCATGGATATACCCTGATCATCCATACACTCAACAGTCTTGTGACGACAATCGATCTTATCTTGATGTGCATCAAGCTAGTCCATACCCAACACTATGTCGTAGGATCCCAGTGGATTGACTCATAGATCCACGGTGGTGGTAAAAGCCCCAATAGACAATTGGAAACCATGAAACACTGAATCAATGACCACCTTGGCCCCTAAAGCTAACTCTACATCCCACTTATCCTTTTTCCTAGATGCCACTAGCCTGCAATGATCCACTATAGTTGGGTAAATAAAAGAATATGATCCTCCTAAATCAAATAATACACTAATTGATACACCATAAATCATACCCACTACCTCAATAATGGTGGCCTGATGCTTAGCCTGGCGGTTCTTGATCGCTGTAAAAACCCTATGGGACATGCCCACATCTCCAACTGTCAATTCTAAGGAGATAGGACAAGGTCCTCCTGCTGTAAAACCATGTGGGTACTCTCTGGCTAAATGACTCATACCACCACAAACATAACAAGGTTCCCTCATCTATCACTATGTTGGTTGGGTCTTACCAAACTGAGAGGATCCAGACCTCCCAAAACCACTATGTCCTCCTCAAAATGACTGTTAGGATTGAGGGGGAGTTGTCTGATGACCCTAGGGCCTTTGAATATATGTGTGGGTTTTATACATGCCATGTCCTAGGAGATCCACCTTGTGCACCATGCTACGGTCCAACCCTTTGTATCTAGTGTTGTGTTTGTCATGGCCTAAGAGTCCCAAATGTGGGTCTAAACCCCCTTCACTAGAAGGGGTGGTCTATGAGAGTTGTGCTCCTGTTGGCCCTAGTTGTGGTTTCAAAACTACTCATGAGACTCATGTGCCCTACTATGTAACTCCTCTGCTATGTATGCCTTCTCCATGGTGACCCTAAGGTCTATGGGATCAACCATCCATACAGGTCCTAAAATGTTGGGGTTCAACCCACTGATAAACCGATTGATGATAAACTTATCATCTTGGATATAGTCCACGCACTACAAAATCTCAAGGAATCGACTCTCATATTGAGCCACTATGAGACCCCTCTATTGCAGGTTGTGGAACTCATCAATATGCCTCTGACGGAAATGCTCTAAGATGTAGCGTGCTCTGAAGCACTCTAAGAAAGTATCCCAAGTGATCATGTCCATAGATAAGTGGCACTTCCACTCCTCTTGGTGCTACCAAGTAGAAGTAGTCTATCTCAACAAATGAATGGCCACCCTAGCCTTAAGGTTGCTCCCATAAGGTTGTAACACAAAGTATCTGTCAAGGCTAAGTAACAATGACTCTGCCTCCACCCCACTGGTGGATACTGAGAACTCTGGTAGCTTAAGGCAAAGCAGGTCACAGAGCTAGTCCCTTGAACTCTATAAAACCCTCGATGTCTTAGGTGGTAGTGTGATATGCATTGACTCCTCCTCTGACTCCCTTGCTCGTGCCCCCTAATGACGTGGGGGACTCCTGCTACACTCACAAGACCCTACATTATGCTCCTTTCCTTTGGGCTCCTCGACGCACTTGGCCTCGACCGCTAGCTGCTCCACATGTGGTACCTCTAATGTCAGTCATCTCTGCTCATTAAATCCTATCAGATTTTGTAGTGCCTGTAGTATTTGTGATCCCAACTTTGGTTGCTCTCCTCAGTGGGAATCCTTCGTGTGGTGACTCTAGTGGCACCCCGCGTCCACGTGCTCCCCTCGGAGCTCCTCTCCTCACTCTATGAGGCATCCCTAACATACTAAGGTTTTAACTTAATTAGTTTTTTGTTCCATATTGTCCCAAACATCCCAATGTTTGAAAAACCTAGGCTCTAATAGCTTATGTCATGCCCTCAAAAAAAAATTACCCCTAGGACATGATCACAAACCACCAATTTTTTTCTTTATTATTAAGACTTACATATTAACCTTCATGCTTTTATAAGAGTAATAATCTAACGATTTTTATTTTGCTTCATACTTAATCATTTAAAATGTAATTTAAATATTTTATTTGATTATTTTCTTCATTTAAAATATAAATTATATTGTTGGTGTGATTTATATATAGGTTAAAAAATGCAAGATTAATAAATTTATTTATTCGGTAATTAGGATTTCAAAATAATACTATTAATGGATTCCATTTGGGAAATTGGAAATTTTAGGATTATAGAATAGTTATCATTTCTTTTCTCTAGAGGAGAAAGAAAAAAAAGGCGACCGACTTGATTTGAGCCAAATATTATTTTATTTATCTATTAAGAGCTTAGAGTATTTCAACGATTATGTTGTGTCATTTTATTCTACATTACATGGTTAGTTCATCCAAGATGGGAGTTAAAATCTTAAAATGCTCCCGATTGATTAATTAAATTTTGAAAGATCAAAATGGGAATTGAATTAAGTTGGATTCATTAAACTAGTAAAAAAAGATAATAAGAAGAATGTCTTTTAAAAGGGAGGGAAAATTAGTATATATTTTTTACGTGGAAAACATGGTATTAAATTCAAAATAGATAAAGGGGCCTCCTTAGGTAACAATAAATTAATGATAATGTGTTTAAAATGATTTCCTTTTATATATAATCCTTAAAAGGGGATAATAACAATTTAATAATTTGTTTTAAAATAATTTCTCTTTTTTTTATATATAAAATCTTTAGAATGTGATATAATTTAATGATTATATGTATTAAGTGAAAAGTGCAATGTTGTTAAAATCTTATGTCGATATTATTACTCTTTTTCACTTTAATAAATATTTCATTGGTTAATATTTCTTTAAGTTTGGATATTCATGTAAACTAGCATACTACATTTATATTACTAAAATCAAATATTTTTCTATATTTAGCAACATATGTGAAGCTTCTATTAATAATGATATTAACGTTCACCTTTCTTATAAAATTAATATTAAACTTAACTTTATGTAATATTAATAATAATACTTACTTGTTACCATGTTAGTAATGATCTTTTCTTTGTAAAATCAATATTAATATTTACTCTCTTATGTAATATTAAATTTTATTCACAATATTAGTATTATATTAGCTTTTCTTGGTGAAGCTAATAATCACTAAATGTTGATTAAATCTTAAAAAGAAAAACATTCGTAGCTATAAATATTAATATAAATTTTGAGCCTAAAAGTATTATCATCAAATACTCACATTTTAAATCTTCCAACACAAATATGAATGTCAATTATGTCATTACCAATATTGTTCCCGTAGACAAATTAAAATAGAACAGAGTAATAATATTATCACTATCAATTCTAAACACTAGATATTACTACTAATTATTTATCCTTTGCATTTGATGACCTCAATATTCTATTATTTTAAGAATTTACATATGAAATTTTATTATTAAATAATTTAACAATGGAAATGGCGGTTTAAGTTTAATATCAACTAATGTATATATATTTCCATACTATCTCGTTTAACTTAGAAGTGACTTACATGTTTGCATTATTTTAGTGCATCGTGTGTGTGTGTATATATATGAAAAGAAAGAACAATGCTTAAAAGCAATACCAAAAAAAAACCGTCGTCTAACTTATTCTCAGGCTGCAGCACACCAAATTTGGAGGGGTGAAAGGCATTACCAGTGGAATGATTTTGGAGGAACGGAAACCTAAAAAGGCAGGAATGAATACCATAAAACAATGATGGAGGAATAGTTGACCAAGATACTGGAGAAAATGATAACAGATGATATTTTTTTAATCGTTTTGCATTGAAACGAGAGGTAATGGTGAAAATGATGAACGTCTAAGATTCATTTAATCTTTTGGATTGAAGGCCAGGTAATGGAAAAAAATGATGAACGACTGAGATTCATTTAATCTCTTTACATTGAAATGAACGCAGGACAACCATCGATACGCTTCACAGGTTGCCTCAATCATAGGGATAAGATCCCTAACATATGGTGCCTGTCTTGCAGAAAGGGAAAGAAAAAAATAATATTTTAATAAAATGATCTTTACAATATTATTTATTTCTTTTTATTTCAATGAACCCTGGTGCTTTCCTCAGCTAGGTTGTAGTGTTCAAGAGTTGGGCGGCGACTGAGGTAGCTAGAAGACTTCAAAATTTTGAGAACCATCAGCTCTCTCTTTCTCTTTGTGTCCCCGCCCTCTCTCAAAAGATACAGATTAGATTATTTATTTATTTTGCATGTTAACTCTTTTTGTTGGCTTGTTTGTGCAGCGATGGGGCGGATGGGTGAGTTTTCTTTTTCGGTTTCACTCAAGAGGTTCCCCAAGTATCCATTCTTTGCTATGAAAATTTTATTTGTTTTCCTATTTCAAAGCTCAATGCCTGTGTTGTGCCTATTTACACAACCACGACTTTTACAATATTCATCTGATGCATTTAAGGGGAAACCCTAAGTGTTATTTGCTTTGTGTGGAGACTATCTCTATCCTAAACAACACAAAGTTCTTTTTTTTTTTGTAGGTACAGGATTCACTCAGATGGAAAATGAATCTTGGAAAGGGTGTTTAGGAGGATTCAATGCCCAAAAACTAGGGCCCCAGGACATGTTTTCTCTCACTATTCTTTTTGTTTTTGTTTTTTTGTGATACACAACTCACAACTATACAGGGGATGGCAAGGAAAACTCTATTGGAAACCATCCATACTCTGGTCCCTTAGTTTTGCAGCCAAAATTGTTTCATGGTAAAGGTACTAGTGATGAACCCAAAAAAAAACTGTGTAACAGTTCGGTTATGGCACATTTTCCCTTGTATTACTAGAATATCACATTTGTCCTAACTAGCACAATAATAAAGTAGAGTGAAATCCTATATCACACTAAATGGTAAAGAAAATTTTAATCCTATTATCTTTTTGTACTACTCACATTCTTTTGGGTAAACACTCTTTAAAATCAACACTAACTATTCACATCAATATTACAAACACTATTGAGAAGCTACCTAAAAATGCAAAATGGATAGTAAGAGAACGAATTTCATAGTTGCACCGACACATTTATCAGATAAGTATTCATAGCTAGTAACTATAAGAATCTATAACAATAAACTTTTTTCTTTCTTCTATTCAAATCATTATCAATTTTGTTTATCTAAACTTTTGTTGCACGTACTAGGATGTGCTCTCTACAAATTTAACTTCTATTCTCAACATACTATATGTAAAATACTACAAGATCATTCATATACAACTATCTTGGGGAACTTTGTTTTAAAGAATAACATTTGATTTACCATTTCACATTTATTTCTAGTCCCATATTCTAGATTCCATTCTTGAAAGAAACCCTTTTTTTTAAACAACAAAAATATATAGCAGAGATCAAGATATTTTTTTTATATTTCAGTTGTACCTTTTGCACAAACCTTCTGCACAAAAGCAATAGATATGACTCCATAACTAGTGGGAAGCTCACCTCCCATCCATAGGGCTAAAATAAACAACCCACCCCCAATCGAGGGAAAGAACCAAGGTGATCAAGTATCTAATCTAACACTTCCAAAACATGACATAACATATTGCAGTAATAATCAACCACCACACAACACAAAATACTTCATTCAAATATTACAACATACGTTTAAAACATCACACTACACACAAACATAGGTCTCATCTTTATTAGCCCCAATTAGGGGAAGTGGGGACATCTACAAAGAGGGGGAGCAAATAATTTTAAATATTGAGAGCCATTGTCATCCCTAATTCACACCACAATAGCCAATCATCCTCCCACTTCCAACCTCCACTCCTCAACCATTCACCTCCATACCGCATTGAGTCATATTCATATTCAATTTTCACACAGCCAAACACACTTCCAGGGTACTCTTACCCAAATAACAACTCCCTAATTTGGACATCCCTCCCACTCTAAACCCCACACAAACTGAACCTAAAACATTAGGGACATTTAACATGACATCAATCCCAACAAAATAGTCATAGCAATATAGAAATCCTCACAAAGCAATGTTCATACCTATTTCACACAATTAATCGCAAGAGGGGTAGAAAAAGAAACCAACCTGTAAAGCCCTCAAAATGACAACGGAGAATACAAACAACACTATCCTTCTCCCAAAGACCCTCCTTTCAAGCCTTCTTTTCACCTTCTTTTGGTGGATAGAAAAAATCAGCATGAATCAGGAATACCAAAAACTAAAAAATGGTTTTCAAACAAAATATTACTTAAGACCCTAAACACCCATGATCAATTATGCAAGAGACATGTGTTGCCTCCCCCTTTGAGCACACCTCCCTCTTTTTGGTGAGTAAGCTCTTAAAACCTACCTTAATCTTGAATTTTGTGACTTGTATAAAGTGCTTCCAAAAAGGGAGGCCTAAGGCTTTCAAATTAATTTTTAAACACTTAAAGTTACCCCCAAGACTTAACCTTGTGACCTAGGGTCATGAAAATGCCACATAAACTAACTAAAACACATTAAATTTCCCTAAAACTTGGGTTTAAAATGTTACCACAATTCATTTGCACTAACCATGGCACTGGACAATAAAACAAGGGTGCTTACCGACACAAAAAAAATAACCACATCACAAACCATTACAACATAAGTCACCTTGGTGTTTCCCCAAGGACCATCGGCCATGGACTATCCTACACACTCATTCAAAAACGTTAGTCCATCATCGTAATAAACAAGGAATATTGAAGAAACATCATGATATTCATGTAAGAACATTTATAGAATTAAGCAACTCATCACATTTATTCACCTCATGGAATAAGTGTCATATTATTAACAAAATCAATTCCATACAGTAAATCACAATTATGCTACATTTGACATCCACAAGTCCATCAATCACATTAACATATGCTCATAGGATAATGATAAAAAAATCAACAGATTAGTTCCATTAACAACATAACACCACAAAAACCATATCAATTAAGATAAACATACATGTACAAGTATAATAAATCTATGATAGCATCAATATTTCAAGGCTATAATCCATGATATCGAAGTATCCAAGGTCAAAAATTGTCTTTACATATCATACAAAATTACATGAATCATATAATCCTTGGTACTAAAAATATGGGTCTCACAATTTAAAGAAGTACAACCTTGTGAGGAAGGAGAAAAAGCATTGGTTTTGTATTGCATGAAGTGGTCACATGCCACTCAAGGAATAAAAGATGAAATGGACTCAATTGAGTCTTAGATCTAGCTAATGTATCAAGTGCCTATGACCTGACACTAGATAGAGATGATCAGACCTGGACTTCTAAGTGGACTTGCATGACAGATTCTTCACTTTGTAGAGCTAGAAGAAAGAGATTATCAAGTAGCTTGGGAAGCTAAGGGACTTGATAAAAACAAAGCACATATCTACCTCAAGTGCCCTTTCCAATACTGACAAAATCTCAAAATTAAATCTTACCCTTGATACTATGGAAGAAGGAGAAGACACTTTGATGGAGCTTGATTCTCTACACAAAATGCTTGCAATAGCGAAGAAGTGATGGGAAGAAGGAAAATATGCTTGGCAAGCTGCTCTTCAAAAGCTTCAGGGGTCAACATCTTCAAGTTGACCATTTCTATTTCTACACATTTTTTAGTTTTTCATGCTTTTAGATTCTTCTGTACATATGCGGATGTATTAGGAGTTTTTTGTTAACTCCCTAAGGGGGAGCTAGTGCATTTAGTTCAATTTTTCTATATGTTTTGAGGGGGAGCACCCTTTTCCCTTGATTTCAAAGGGGGAGAGATGTTTGGAGAGATAGTTGGGGACAAATGTTTTTTTTTTTTTGGCACATGTTGCCATAAATGACAAAGGGGGAGATTGTTGAAAGAATGAAGAAGGTTTTCGTTAATGAATTTTCTTTGATGTCAACACTACATGATGGATGTCAAAATAGTATGAAGGATGATAGTACAAGAGTTATTTTGCAAGAGGGTTGATCCACAAACCAAATAGTTAAGTACTTCAATGCTAAGTGTCTACACCAATAGATTCAGTACACTGAGCCCTTTGGTAATATGGTTCACATTTTTTCACCCATACATATTTACTTATGTGATTTGAATATGTTGTTCATGGACATCATAGCATCTTAATTCATAATCTCAGCTGATTTGGATAAGTGGTTTGAAAGTTGTAAGTAACAAAAACTTGGCATATAAGGTTTACACAGTTTTATGTGTATTGGCTATGACCTAACTGGTCCGCACTTTTCATATTTGTGTTAAAATTTGTGATTTTGGGAGAATGTTAATAGGTGTCAATGCATTGTATTTTCCAGTTGGTGTGACATTTTGAGGTTCATGTATCCTATGGTGATGACCAAATTGGAGTATTTTTCTTTTAGGTGTATGCCTGGCCAACCTAATGTATGTAAAGAGTTGCGGAGATTAAATATGCAATGTGAATGGAAGAGGGAGCTCTTATAGGTCCATGCCTACTTATATTGCTTGTGTTACAGTGCAAAGACATTTTGATTTGAATTAGGTGTCAAAAAGGCATGTTTTGTATGATTTGGGGCTACATATAATTAGGCTGACCTAATGTTGTTTGCAATAGAATTTGGTATATATACAAGGTTGATTTGAGTTTATGGATATCGAATCTCTTGTGTACACGATTCGAATGTAGTCAGTAATGCAAAATTTTGCAGAGCTGAGCAAATGATTTATGAACATAGAGCAAAATAGAGAGTTGTAATCTGAGATGAATAAAGTGTATTAAAGTCTATGTTATGAGCTTCAAAGGAACTGAATCCAGCATATGTTAGATGGACTTTTATCAATTCAAATATTGGCTACGAAGCCACCTCTTTCTTTTCAATGAGTTCACTTGGACAGTGAGTCCACCTGGTAGTGAGTCTTTCTATAATATCTTATAACTGGTTATAACACACTGTGAGCTAATCCTCACCATGATTTTTCCAATTTTAGGTTTGTTGGAATCAAGCAACACTGAGAGGGGGGGGTGAATCAATGTTGTGCAATTTTTAGCTTTATTAAACTGATCATTAAGGTGCTGATAACATTCAACCAAAATGAAAATGCATGCACATAAGACAAATAACCACAACACCAGAACACAAGAATTTTTTTACATGGAAACCTTGTTAGGGGAAAAACCATGGTGGAGGTTAATCCACAATATTTTTCTGAGTATACTCAAAAGAAAAGATTACAAAATGAGAATGCACTTGCATTCAGGCGCACTGCCTAGAGCTCACTGTGCATAATCGCTCTATTGTCCTTCTAATATTCGCAAGATACATCAACTCACATTGAATACACACCAAAATGATATAATCAATCCCTTATATATATCCACCACCAAGAATTAGATCACTTCAACTCGTCCTCAACAAAATAAGAAATATTCACAAACTTTCAGCTCAAATCATTCATAATATTCAATGTGCATCCACAAGAGTTAGCCAAAACATAACGAGGACCCAAACCAAAATGTATGAACACAAAAATACTTAAACAATAACTCCTCAAATATATGTGACACATTATATTCACCGAGTCGGCCTTCATACACTGATAAATAGAAAATTAGTTCACCAGACCTTCTAACTTCAACCCAAATTGATACAAGGCACCAAGATTTATGGATAACACATATTATGCATCAAACAATACTCCCTAAGATCCACAACACAAAATAATAACATAAAATATGCATATGAATCAAAGAACACGAAACTAGGTCGGATGCTCTGTTCTAACTTAATAGATAATCATTGATCTTGGATCTGTCTTCCAGTATGAGTAAATGATGGCATGCGGATCTGCTAGCTGACAAGGTTTTCCATCAATGACAACACCAGAAAGAATTTGCAGTGTCTCTTGCCAACAATTTGGACCCCTTTGGCATTGATGGCAACACTTAGTGAAAAATGACTAAGTGTCGGATCAGTGCCAACAAAAATACACTGCCAACCAAAACTCCAAGAAAAAGATCTTCATCCAAAACTACAACTCCCCCTTAGATGAATACACATTTTTCACTGATCTATTCTCCCCCTTTGACATCAATGGAAAATATGGGGAATCTCCATACAAAACTTCTACAAACAAAGAAAAACTTCAAAATTGCATATGTACAAACTTGTTTTAAACAACTTACACAAACTTGAAGATATATGCAAAATTTGTCTTTAACAAGTTCAAACTTGTGTCACAACACTTCTTGAGACTTTCTAGAATAGTTATGTGACCACAAAGAAATAGGATTGCACTTCTGCAAATTCAAGGTTTACTGGGTCACTGACCACCATAGCATCGTGTGCTTCCTTCAGAGCATTCAACGTGGTCTCCATCTTTGGACCAATTAGTCCTCTGGGTATGTGCAAGATCATGATGGGCCAAAAAGTGGCAATATGATGGGTATGTGTAGGGTATGTGGCTGATGACTTTTTTTTGCCCAAAATTGATGAAACGAAAAGGGTTTTTAAAGGAGATTATAAGCTTTCCACCAATATAAATTATGTTATACTTTGAATTTAATAAATAATTATTAGTCATTTTCTATTTGGATTATGACTAAAGTCCTGATTGATAGGCTGATTGAAAAACATCTATAGTTTTCAAATGGTATCATATTTTTTAAATATGAAACATGCGTCACATTCTATGTTTCACATAATATAGGATTAAAAAAATAAAAATTGAATTTCATGAAGTTTTGACCAAGTTAAGGTGGTTAGACATACAAGTTTTTATATTTTTTAAGTTGTAATAAAAATTCATAATTAATTATTTACTTGGAAAAAAATTACAAAAATATATGCATCACATCTAGACATTAGTCTTCTACTTATATCTAAAATATTATTAAAAAAATTATGATTTTATTGTGGTTAGGGTGGTCAAATAGACACCTACTTATTTTTTCCCTGAAATTTAAGTACTACTGCATTGAAATTTCAAATTTTCACCAAATGGATTTTTTATTTTTTTAAGTAAACCTAGTAGTTTAGAAACTACATTCAATTTTCTATAGATTCTATTCTAACATGTTTTTGAAATAATATAGATAACTTATTCAAATTTTTATGTCAAGTTGCCTAACTCTGATTTTTCTGAATTTTTTGCCACTTAAGGGCCTATTTTTTCCATGATGATCCTACACATACCCCTCTAAGTTCACCAACTCTTTCCACAACTCTGTCATTCTCATTCTTAAAGCTCTTTATTTTTTCAAGTAAGGATATAACTTGACCTTCATGCTCTCCAATAGAAATAGTTAATGGATCAAAAGCATCAAAAATAGCAGCTAACTCCTTTTCATAATTCTTAACCTTCTTCTCATTTTCCTCAGCAAGTTTGGACAAAGACAAACATGACTTATGAATCCTTCCACCTTTCGATAATACACTTTGAACATTTTTCACACAGGTAGCTAACAAAGATTTATCATTAACTATCAATCCTTTCAATCTATTGAACCTTTTGTTATCAGACTCCTACACTTTAACCAAAGCTGACTTCTCAAGTGACTCAAAATGAGTACTTACCAAATTTATAAGCTTTCTCAGCTCATTGAAGGAGGAACCAGATTGATCTTTAACATGTGTAGGCATGATCTTCTCCAGAATACCAGATGCAAGATTCAATAACTCATTGTCTTCAATGTGAGACTTCAAAATTTCTTCTCTAGCCTTAGCTTGTGCAAACGATGCAACTTTCATTTTCTAGATTGGGGACAAAGTGGAAAAATGAATAGGGGCATCTCCCAACTCAAAATCAAATTGTTCCTTTTGATCTTCTAGAAACTTCATCACTACCTCTGCAATGTCTCTTGCTTCTCTTGGAACTTCTTTAACTTCAACCTTCTTTTCCTCAACTACAGTATCCACAGATTTTTGCTTGTCATTTGGAATTTCAACTTCTTCAACTAATATCTCCTTTTCTTCAACAAACACAACCTTAGGAGCTTCGGTCTCCATAGGTTCTTCAGTATCATGCACTTTAGGAGGAATATGAGTGTCCTCAATAGTAACCTCTTCATATACCGAACTAGATGAAAATTCTTCCACATGCTCTTCAACATCAATTTTTTTCTTCAATAGAACTTTCTTCAAAACACCTTCAGTTTCCTTTTCTACTTCTTCAGTCTTACCCAACATAAGCTTGTTTATTCTTGTTTTGCTTTTGAACTATTTATTTGCTTCTTCTAGAATTTCCTTCATCTCCTCAACAGACATTATTGGACATATATTTGCAATAACTCATTCTTTGAACTATTCTTCTTCAGTTGTGGCACCAACTCTCCTCATCTCAAAAATTTCATACAATTCCTTAGGCAATCGTGCCATTATCTCAACAAGTGTCATATTGAAATTGTTCAAATATTGTATTGTAGCTTCTTCAAGGATTCTTTGACCAACAGTGTCAAAGGAACCATACACTTCACATAGGGGCTAAAGATTTCCATCCTTAATTATTTCTCTTTCATCTTCCTCTATTGACATACCAGATCTGTCAGGCTTCATCTTCTTCTTAGCTTTCTCCTCATCACCGGAGGGCTTGACTATTGTTGCAACTTTTATTTCCTTAACTTCTTCATCAAATTTTGTCTCATTATCTTCTGAAACAACTTCATACACTTTTGTGCTCTTTTCCTTCTTCCTTTTTTTGGATGCCTTAACTTGAGCTTTTGCAGAGGTAGATTTATTTGCATGACCGGATAGGGGTACTGAGCTCCTTGTTGATCTAGTTCTAGTAGAAGATGTTTTCAGACTAGCAAATTCAGTTTTAACAGGCTCTTTTCCTTTTTCACTTTCAGCTTGTTCTCTTTTCCTTCTGGATTCTCTTATAGATTTTGTAGGTATGCCCTGTTGGACTCAAGGAACACTGAGAGTGAGGGGTGAATTAGTGTTTAGAAAATCTAAACTTTAAATCCAGACCTTAAACCATAATTTACAACACATAAACATAAATAAATATGCAAGCACATGAACAAGATAATCAAAGCACCATAACACCAATATTTTTATGTGGAAACCCTATTAGGGGAAAAACCACAGTGGAGATTAATCCACAATTTATACACTCTATTAAAATTATGAAGAAAAGGGAATGCACATGCATTCAGGGACACTTCGTAGAGCTCACTGCTCAAAATCAGAAAGGCTCACTACCTTACAAAATGTTTGTGATTACAACGAAATGTTGAAATGAGAGGATAGCATCTCTAAATGCCTAGATTCATTTCCAGTGAAGCTCAATAGATGATCTTCAGCCCTTCTGACTGATTCTATATTTATGCTTTGCTATGCTTCGCTCTTCTCTATTTTTATGCCCTTCTGAAAATGTGCATAGATCGCTCAATCACCCTTCTAATACTCGCACACACATCTGTTATGCTCTTCACATATTTTCACACTTCCACACTTGTTTTTCCTTACCCAAAATGAATTATTGAACTCATATATATATCCGCTAGCAAGAATTTAATTACTATATGTCGACTTCACACAAAATATAATATTCTCCACATGTCAGCTCAAAACATGAAAAATTTATAATGTGTACCCATAGAAGTCGACCACGACATAGCTATGATCCAAAATAAAATTCCCAAACATAGAAAAATTTAAACAATCATCCCTTATACATCCGCAACATGCTACATTGACTGGGTCGGCCACCATGAGCAAATAATCAGAAAATCATTATGCCAAATCTCCTTACTCGTACACCGATTAATGCAACATCACAAAACTTACCAATAAGGTAACATACATGCTTAACAACCTATCCTAGATGATGATCCGGTGAAGCATACAGATTGACATACTAACCAGATACCATGTTCTTCATGTTCTTTGTCGGTAATACATTGTACTTGACTTTAACTGCCGGTATGACTAGGTTCGGATCTGCAGACCACGATAGTGACTTCAGTTGCCATCAATGACAAAAATATAAGCCATACCAATAATCTCCCTAAGACATATGCCAACAATCTCCCCCTTTGACATTGATGGCAACACTTAGTGAAAAATGACTGAGTGTCAAAACCAAAGATACACTGCCAAACTCCAAAATTTAAAAACACAGCAAAACACTGCTCCCCCTTAGAATGTCAAGGTAATTTTCACTGCATTCTCTCCCCTTTTGACATCAATGAAAAAACTTTATTGCTTTCTCACCCCTTTTTCTAGTATTCTTACTGCACTTATTCCTTTTTTGCTAAAACAAAATTTTACTGCTCTCTCTCCCCCTTTGCTAAATAGAAATTTGATCAAAATTTGGAAAAATACAACTATTGTACAAATTAGAAAATTATTTTATACTTATCTTTCATCTCTGGAAGAAATTCTTCCAAACATCTACAACAATCCCAATAATTATTATCAGACTGTTATTTTATGATGTCTGGTTGATGATCTGAATGAGGGATTCCATAATTGTAATTGCTTCTTCCAACTTCTCTCCTTTCCTCAAGACTTCAATCAGCTCCTCCAATCTACATTCAGTTTGATCCTTCACTTTCCAGAAAGTTTCCACCAGAGTGTTTCTGGCAAAGTGAATCTTTGCGTGCTCAACCTGCAACTCATGAATTCTTTTCTTTACTACTCCATCCTGGTCCCGAAACATATTATAGTCCTGACCAATTTTATTCAATTCACTTTCAATTTGATCTAGCTTGTCTTTACATTTTCCAACAACATGAGGCCAATGTAGACAATGATTGTAGATGTTATTAGCTAAACTATTGCACTACCTCAACACATTCATTTTCTTTTTCAGATTTGTAAGGGATAGCCTAAACTGCTCCTTCAAATGGAAGATTATTTCCTCCTCTTTCTTATCTTGAGAGTCAGAGGCCACAACTTCTTTAATACACTCAATCAACTCTTTAGGGAATACATTTTGCAAACTTTCCAATTCAATGTTATTCTACACAAAGTATCTACCTAGAGTACTCTCAATCAGATCCTGCTCATATGAGGGTTGATCTAACCAAATGTCAACAATCTTCTGCATTCCATCTTTCTCCTAAACTATCTGTAATATCTTTGTTTTGAATAAAGTGCCTTCTTCTTCATTTCCTTCAGCCATTATTTCATCTAGTTCAACTGATTCTGGTTCATCTCTTGGGGTGTATTCATCAGAGTCTTCATCAAGTATGTCCACAATTATCTGTTATTTTCCTTTTCCTTCAGATTTTGGAGACTTGAGTACTGGAGGAGTATCATCAGCAAACTCTATTTCTCTTTTATGCTTCCTCTCCATCTTATCGGAAGTGGATCCAACTTCAATTGTTTTTACCGGAAGAGAGATACCAACTAATCCAAACTTTCCTAACAAATCTCTAAAGAAATTTGCATAAGCTTGCTCACAATTTTCCAGAGTATTGAAATGCTTAAAAATTTGCTTACAGACCAGTTCACTCTCCTTCCATACAACATTATCATTTTGCGGTAAGCAATTTAGAAAATACATCATGATACATATGATCAAAGTGTCAAACTTGAAAGGATAATCTACATCCATTTTCAATTGCATGTTCTCCATCAATTGATCTTTCAACAAACTGCACAGGTTAAAGTCTTGGTCCTCCATTATCATCTTATGCAAAATGTAAACTGCACCTGTAGAGGTTGATCCTTCCCTGTTTCTGAAGAAAATTTTGTATGAAATTCCATATGTAATGTACCTTGTCAATGGATCTTTGATCGTCAAAATTACCAGAGCCCTCTGATCTCCTATCACACCGGTTAGGGTTTCGACTTCCTTATTTTGAATCGACTTCTTCTTCGGAATATCTCCAACATTGCATAACCCAATTAAATTTCTAATCACTTCCTTCAAAATAAGATAGAGTTTGTCTAAATTTAGAGTGTCTTCATTCAATCTGCTCAAGATGAACCTAACCACTTTCGTGTTGTCAAAATAAGGAAATTCATTCCAAATGTCCAAACTCCTATGTTTCGCTCCTTCGAGCCACTTCAATTCGCCAACAGGGAAAATATCTTTTGCATCCCTAATCTTCCTGCTACTATATTCATCCAAACTCACAATTCCCTTGATTTACTTCATTTTTCGTACCGAACAAGGTTTTTCTACCAAGTACAAATTTAGAAATTCTACAAGCAAATGGAATACCTAATGAATTCACCACCGAATCGACTTGAATCCTTCAAAATTCTGCTCCAGAGGCTCTTTCAATATTCTTTTTTAATGCAAAGTGACAAATGAGGGTTCCAAATATCTTTTTATGGCTTCACGCACCTAACCCTTTTACCACAATAAATGCTCTTCCCTAGGAGTTCTGATTACACTGCTCTCTTAAACAACAAGAGAAGAATCCATCTGTGGACCTTCAAGATTTCAACTTACAAAATAAGTCATCACAAATACATTTGTTGGTTGATGGCACAACTACTTACAACTTCCTGTATTTTGGTGCCAACTACTAACAGGGGGCACAAGATTTTACTTGAAAGACTCCCCCTAGGCTGATGGCCTGAATCAATTTTCGGGGGAATTATCAAAGGGGTTACTAGAGGTAACTTCCAGTATGGGATTATCAAATTCACTCTTCTTTACCCATTTTTTCTTCATCTGATCTCTTATCTCTTCCACAATCACTTTTCCTTTTCCTTTGTCATATTTCTATGAAATTCTTCCTTGATATACCGAACCTCTTCTATCCATATTTCTATTCCTATAGAATCTTGCAATGTGACCAAATTTGTTGCAATTGTAACACACCAGATTTATTTGTCTAGGCCATTCATTCCATTGATTTCCCCTTGATCTACACTGGTTAGCAACATGTCCAAATCTTCCACAGGTGTAGCATTTAACATTCCTTATACTGACAGCCATACTTCTACATTCAATTGATTTATGACCAAGCTTTTTGCAACTAAAACACTAACCAAGAAATGATGGACTGCTTGAATTTACTTTTCTTCTACACTGAGAAGCCATATGACCAAATTTATTGCAAGAAAATTAGTAACCATTAAACTTCTGAGCATTGGGTTTCCTTATCAGATACCTTCTGCCTTTTTTCATCTGATTTCTTTATCTGGGATCCTTATGTTCAGATCTGGAGCTTTCTTCCTTCTCATATCCAAGACCTCACTTATCATTTGCATCCTTTTTTCCTTTAGTCATCTCATCAAGCTTAGCAAAACTGATCCTAAACTTCACCTTGTATTCATTTGTAGTAGAGAGTTCATCTCTGAGAATAACTATCTGTCTTTCAAGATCTTGTTCATTACTTTTGGATTGTTGTAGCTCAATATCTAGCTGAATGAATCCACTATTAACTCTGTTGCATTCTTTAGATTTTAATTTCAAAGATTGAGTTAGACTCTCCTCATTCTTCTTTCTTTCTTCAATCTCCTTAGTTAGCTTCATTGCCACAGATTCCATCTCAAGATTTAGAGTAGCATTGTCCCTAGCAAGCTCTTCACATTCTTCAATTATTTCTTTTAGGGTCTGATTTAGGTGAACATCTTCCAAGCTTTTATTTTCTTTCTATTTTAGCTTATCACACAGGTCCTTCCTCTTTTCTCTTGACTCATTAATTTTATCCTTCAATGATTGAATGATTTTTTCAGCATCCACAAGATTTTTTTTTAACTCCAGGACTTCTGCTTTAGACTGATCAAGATCATCAAGTGCAACCATAAGTTGTTGAAGACCACTAGAGTCCATTGTACTTCAAGATCCACCTCAAGTTGTTAAGATTTTGAAGAGGAACCTACTATGATACCAATTGTTAGACTCAGGGAACAATGAGAAGGGGGGTGAATTAGTGTTCAACAAATCTAAACTTTAAATCTAGACCTTAAACCATTTACAACACAAACAAAAATAAAGATGAAAGCACATGAACACAATAATAAAAACACCATAACACAAATATTTTTAGGTGGCAACCCTGTTAGGGGAAAAACCATGGTGGAGATTAATCCACAATTTATACACTCTGTTAAAAGTATGAAGAAAAGGGAATGCACATGCATTAAGGCACACTGCCTAGAGCTAACTGCTAAAAAGAAGAAAGGCTCACTGCCTTACAAAATGTTTGTGATTACAACAAAATGTTGAACTGAGAGGATAAAATATCTAAATGTTTGGATTCAGTTCCATTGAAGCTCAATAGATGATCTTCAACCCTTCTAACTAATTCTATATTTCTACTCTGCTCTGCTCTGCTTTTCTTTGTTTTTCTGCCCTTCTGAAACTATGCATAGATCGCTCAATCACCCTTCTAATACTCGCACACACATGTCTATTTTTCTCTTCACACATTTGCACACTTCCACACTTGCTTTTCCTTACCCAAAATGAATTACCGAATTCATATATATATCCGCTAGCAAGAATTTAATTACTATATGTTGGCTTCACACAAAATATAATATTCTCCACATGTCGGCTCAAAACATGAACAATTGATAATGTGTACCCATACAAGTTGACCACAAAATAGCTAGGACCCAAAATAAAATTCCCAAACATAGAAACATTTAAATAATCATCCCTTATACATCCACGACACGCTACATTGACTGGGTTGACCACCATGAGCAAATAATTAGAAAATCATTATGTCGGATCTCCTTACTCGTACACCAATTAATGCAACATCACAAAAATTACCAATAAGGTAACATGCATGCTTAACAACCTATCCTAGGGATCCACAACACAAGATGATGATCCAGTGAAGCATACAGATTGACATACTAACCGGATACCCTATTCTTCATGTTCTCTACTGGTAATACCCTATACTTAACTTTAATTACTGGTATGACCAAGTTCAGATCTGTGGACCACAATAGTGACTTTAGTTGCCATCAATGACAACACTATAATCCATACTAATAATCTCCCCGAGCCATATGCCAACATGCCCATGCTTTCTACAAAGGCTTCCACCTCTTTCCTTACTCGTCAAACAATCATTAGTTTCCTTAATTTCTCATGGACTTGCATATTCTTCTCTGTATATGTTCCAAACCTTTCTTCAGATGGATCCATAGGCTTACTTAACAAATGTTGTGCATATAGCTCCAATATTCTCTCATCAACCTCATATCCCATAGGAATGATCCAAACTGTTCTAGGCTCTCCCGCTTCCATCAAGCAATGATCAATATCCACCATAAAACATATTGTATCCTTACACTTTTCCACAATAGAGGTAGGAATTCTTTCCCTGGCTTTCATTACATTCTAAAAATTCTTGAAGTATCCCCAGATTGCATTTTTCCTGGCTTGCATATCACCAAGGCCGAATAACATGTCGCTAATTTGAACAACAAGCTTGTCATTTTTCCAATGCACTTTCCCAATTCTTTAAACTTCATTCATGAAATAAAAGAATAAACATAGCAACATATTACCGTATTTAAAAGAATTCTTCTTATCTTTCTTTATCTTCCCAATATTTTCCATAAGCTGACTTCGAAGCAATTCACACAAATCATACTCTACATTCTCTTTCACCATCTGATAGGCTACATATATGGTTGTACCGGATACAGAGTTTTCTCGGATGGAGTGATATATCTTATATCCAATAACCATCGAAGAAAATTTCACACCCACATCAATGATGTTATCAATTTTCATTGCTCTTCTATCAAATACAGAACTAATCGCATCAGTTACTATTTGATTTTTTACAAACTTCAAAATTGGCAAACCACCGGAGGAACTAAATCTTGTAACAACACTTATAACTTCTTTTGTAATATTGAAGGGTTGACTCAACCACATGATTTTGGAATGGACTCGACTCAAGATATACTAGACCCATTCACTTTCATCAAACACGGGGAATTTCACAATCTGCGTGAATTTCTTCTCTTCTAGGGTTTTGAATTTGGGTTTGACGCAGAAATCCTCTCCAAAAATGTGTTTGGAATACAAATTTAGCAACTGTGAGCTTCCAAATTCCTTAATATTAGCATGGATGTATTCCCTAATATCTTCAATGTGCAAAACACCATACGAAACCAACAAAAATGCACCTAGAGGCTTGGTCTCAATAGACTTGAAAGGATGCCATTTGAACTTTGGATGGGGTCTATCCTTGACTTCAACTACCAATGGAGTAGCCATTTTCAAAAATTCCCAAGTTTACAAGATTTCCTAATAAATACCTTTTTGTCAGATTAGGGTTTGAACTTCGAATCGCCTTCACTCTTGAATTCTCAAATTTTTCCAAAGATCGCTTTAGATCTCTTCAAACTTCTTCTTCTCAAAATGCAAAGAGGCAAATAAAAGGTAGAAATGACCTTTTATCATTTGCACACTTAACCTTTTTGACATAATAAATGCTTTTTCCCTAACTCATCTAGATGCTCTGTTTCCATACACTATAAAAGATAATTCTTCTACAGACCTTCAATTCCTCATAAATACTCCCTCTCCAACTATTCAACAACATCTGTAGATCATTAATGCAATTACTTAATTCATCCACATTCCGGTGTTGATTACTGATAGGGGGTTGGAAAGATTTTCCTTGACAGTTCCTCCTAGGCTAGAGGCCTTAACCTAATTCTCAGAGGAATTACAAGAAGCTAATTCTGGTGTTGGCTCATTTCCTGCAATAGAGGGACTCTTTTTCACCCATGTCTTATTCATCTACTTCCTGATCTGATATGTAGTGACTTTCCCTTTTCATCCTTCTGCATGTTTCTTCTCTAATTTTTCGAACCTCTTCTGCAGAATCTAGCAATATGACCAGTTTTGTTACAATTGTAGCACACCACATTTCTTTGTCAAAACTAGTTGTTCCACTGTCTTTCTCTTGATCTGCATTGGTTAGCAATATGGCCAAATCTATTGCATGCATAACATCTAACATCTCTATAAAAGTTGTTCATTACATTTCTACATTCATTTTCCTTATGACCATACTTGTTACAGTTAAAGCATTGATCGGAGAATGATGGACCACTTGAATTCATTCTACTTATGCATTGAGCTGCCATATAACAAAATTTATTGTAAACATAATAGATACCATTAAGTTTTTGAGCATTAGGTTGTCTTACCGAATACCTTCCAGCATTGTTCATCTGATTTCCTTGTCCAAATCTCCTTTGTCCAGATTTCCTTTGTCCAAATCTATAACTTTCTTCTTCTTCATATCCAAGACCTCACTTGTCACCATCAGTCCTTTGACTTTTAATTAGTTCATCAAGATTGGCTGAGCTAATCTTAAACTTCTCCTTGAATTCATTTGTTGTAGCAAGTTCATCTCTGGGATCAACAATGTGCTTTTCAAGGTCTTCCTCATTGTGTTTGGTTTGTTCTAACTCAAGTTCTAACTGAATGAATCCATCAGTAATTAAACTACATTCTTCATATTTCTCTTTTAGGGAGTGGGCAAGCTTTTCTTCATTCTTCTTCATGTCTTCAATTTCCTTAGTCATCCTCATCATGATAGATTTCATCTCATGCTTCTAAACTGCATTATCCCTGGCAAGCTTTTCACATTCTTCTGTCTTTTCCTTCAGGGTTTGACTCAGTTGCTCATCTACAATGTGTTTATTGTCCTCCTGCTTGATCTGGTCACATAGTTCTCTTTTCTTCTCCTTGGACTTGTTGATTTTATCTTTCAATGACTCAATGAATCTCTAAACATTCATGAGATTTTATTGTAATTCCTAGACTTTATCTTTTTCTTGATCAAGATTGATCATCTAGGGCCACCATAAGTTGTTGTTGAAGATGACTTGAATCCATTGAAACACTTTCCAAGATCTTCCGAGGAACTCCACTCTGATACCAATTGTTGGAATTAAGCAACACTAAGAGGGGGGGTGAATCAGTGTTGTGCAATTTTTAGCTTTATTAAACTGATCATTAAGGTGCTGATAACATTCAAACAAAATGAAAATGCATGCACATAAGAAAAATAACCACAACACCATAACACAAGGATTTTTTTACATCGAAACCTTGTTAGGGGAAAAACCATGGTGGAGTTTAATCCACAATATTTTTCTAAGTATACTCAAAAGAAAAGATTGCAAAATGAGAATGCACTTGCATTTAGGTGCACTGCCTAGAGCTCATTGCTCAAAAATAGAAAGCCTCACTGCCTTACAAAATTTTGGAATACTTCCAAAGATTTGAATTGATAGAGTAGCATCCACAAATTCTTGATTACAGTTCTGGTTAGGCTCAACAATCAAATTTAGGACCTTCTAACTAATTCTACTTTCTACTCTATTATGCTTCAATTCGCACCAAAAATCCTTAATGCACAAGTGAAACTATGCATAATCGCTCTACTATCCTTTTGAAATTCGCAACATACATCAACTCACATTGAATACACACCAATATGATATAATCAATCACTTATATATATCTGCCACCAAGAATTAGATCACTTCAACTCAGCCTCAACAAAATAAGAAATATTCATAAACTATCGGCTCAAATCATTCATAATATTCAATGTGCATCCACAAGAGTTGGCCAAAACATAATGAGGACCCAAATCAAAATGTACGAACACAAAAATACTTAAAAAATAACTCAAATATCTGTGACACATTATATTCATTGAGTCAGCCTTCATACACTGATAAATAGAAAATTAGTTCACCGGACCTTCTAACTTCCACCCAAATTGATACAAGGCACCAAGATTTACGGATAACACATATTATGCATCAAACAATACACCCTGAGATCCACAGTAAAAAATAATAACAAAAAAATTGCATATGAATCAAAGAACACAAAATTACCGAATGCTTTATTCTAACTTAACAAATAATCACTGATCTTTGATCTGTCTTTCGGTATGAATAAATGACGACATGTGGATCTACTAGCTGACAAGGGTTGCCATCAATGACAAGACCAGAAAGCATTTGCAGTGTCTCTTTCCAACAAGGTTTTCCACGTAAATGTTTTGGTGTTCATGTGTTGTGTGTGTTATGGGTTGTTCATGCTTTCATTCCTTATAACTGTTAAGTATGCTTTGGTAATTGGATGGTTTAATAGAATACTAATTCACCCCTCCCCCCCTCAGTATTCTAAGTGTTCAACATATTCAAAGGGTCAATGTTTCAGGACCGATGCCTTAAGTGGATTATAGAGTCACATTCAACATTAAAAACATGAAGAGAAAAAAATAAAGGTATGATATTCAACAACTAGGTCTACTTAACAATCCTTCTTTAAACTTATAAAAAAAATCATGTAACAAGAAAATACCATTAAAATTACACTTTATAGTTCATTAAAGTGTTGTGACACTTATTAAATTCTAGTTATAGTTACACCAACAAGTATGGTGAATGAACATTTCAAGTAAAGGAAATCCTTTCACACTTCCCTACTCAATAATCTCTAAAAATCAATCTTTTATACCATCCCTACAAATTTTAGTCAAAGGGCCAAGGTGCAAAGTGAATCTAAAATACTAAAATGCAAGCTTGCACAAGATTTTTGGAGACCAAAAATCATGGGAACCTTTGTAGGATCCCATACCTCTTGCACATCCTCCCTTTGTGATTTAGGGCACACAATCTTGCTTAAACACTATTTGTATCATGCAAATCATGGGGAACATTCCTTTGATATGGAAATATCTCTCTCATTAGGGGAACCTCTTATTTTGTGATGTATTAGGGAAAGTACTGAAAAAGAAAAACTTGTAGAGAGATCCATTAGAAAATGAGTGCCATTAATGAGAGGGAGATTTGTATACCAAAGGAATATTTTTATATGGTATTAAAACAATATTATGTTCCTTAAATCATGGACATGTGGGAGATATGGGAACTTGCAGAGGTTACTACAATTTTTATCCTCTAGAGATCTTTTGAAATCTTGTATTTTTATATTTTAGGCTTGCTTTACACCTTGGCCCTTTGACTATGATTTGTAGGGAGAGTATAAAATCCAAAAAATCTTTGTTCAAATGTTTAGTGATTCTTTGTTTTCACACAAGTCATAGTGTTGATAAAATTATAGGATCTAAAGTTTGTACATCCATTCACCATCTACGTATTTCATTTTGCAAGTCATAAAGAGTTAGTTGACTGAACCAAATATTTGTAATCAAGTGTCTCCTTGACCAATTATGGGCATTGCAAGATTTATTTATTTTTAGATAAGGGAAGGGCCTTGATCCCGTATAGAAGCTAATAGCAAAGAAAAATATCCTAGAAAAATATACTAGCAAAACAACCACCAGCCAAACAGTAAAAAGCCTAGACTAAAACCAAAGCTAGCTATCCATAAGGGATCATATCAAGATAGGCGCATAGGCCAGAATCAAGTTTACCATACAAGCACACAAGCTACTTATCATCATCAAAAAATTAAATGGAAGAAGGCTTACAGGATCACTTGCCAAAAATATAGTATTATAAGTCATATAAAAACCATCAGGCTCACTTTCCAGATAGACAAAATACTAGAAAATCCAAAAAACCATAGAACTTGACATCATTTTTATGAGTAATAATCAACTCCCAATTCTCCCTGAGCACAAAGAGAAACTCCTTCCAATTAGTAGCTACAACATCAGTCCTCTTAGTAGATTATTTATCATCCATCACCTTTCCTTGTATCTTAAGCCTCTTTTTTATATTTTTTTTCCTAGAAACACTGCCCATAACATCTCTCTTCATGATACCATCAGTAACCTTCATATGAACGCATATAGCACTTTCCATCTCCTCCAACCTAGTCTGCAGGATATTAATTTGATTTTTCAAATCAACATTAGTATCATTTTTAATAACATCCATCAGGGCAATAGAGAAATCCTTATCAACCTCTTCCCAACCCACCACAGTAGCTTCCCTAATATCCTCATAACCATCAACATCCTCTTCCTCTTCCATCAAAATTTCATCAAAAACCATATCCTCCTCATCACCCTCTTGTTCACTAAAATCTTCACTGTCAATGTCATTCACCATATCAAACTCATCATTTAGAGAGAAGGCCACATCCTCCATCTTAAGGACAATAGTTTTCCCCTTATCATTATTAACCTTCTCCACAGAAGCAACCTTAGCCAAAAGGGAAGACCTATACCCTCCCATCTTAGAGGCACATAACCTCCCATCATTCAATTCCTTCTAACTATCTTTTTGTTCACCTTCATGATCCTCAATGATATTAATTACATTTTTTTTTTTAGGGTTTTTATGCACCAATTTTTTCTTTTAGATGGGTCTAACAATAAGGGAGAGTGTTTTCTTTTTTCAAGGGGATTTTTTAGAAAATCCACTTCCATAATAGAGCCTTAGAAAACTTAGAATTATGGTTCTTATTTTTAAAAACAACTTTTTTACCTCCTAAGGCTTAGTCTTTGTCAGGCAACGGAGTTTTCTTTCAATAAGCTCAATCGTAACAATGGTCTTCCAAGAATTATGTTGGTCACAAGGAAAAATAGTAGGGATAGCATTCCCAGGAGGGTTCTCATGGCCCATAGCAGGGGGGTTACCATGTGGGTTAATAGAAAGCATATATTTATACAAGGCCATTATTTGGCCTTGATGCAAAGGAGGTGAAGAACCTTTTTCAATACTTTGTTATAGGGATGAGAAAAGGTAGAAAGGAGCATTAATTTTCTCATTATATCAAATGTGATTAAGGATAGGGAAATGGTAAGCAAGAACAGTCATATAATGACCCTCCAAAGTAAAGTAGCACACGATATAAAGACTTACCATAGTATAAGGAGGAGGAAGGTCAAGTATTGCATACCCATTCTAAAACCTTCTGAGCTTTTCACCTTTTTCAAAGAAGCTATCAACAAATCTCTGATACTCACCATTACTCTTCTCAACAATCTTCATTCCCTTATTTGACAACCTTATAGCCTTCGCAATCAACTGAGGGGTAACCAAAAACTTAGGCTACCAATAGTCACTTTACCACCTCACCAAGAATTGATGAATTTAAAGGTCAGGGTATCATTGTAACCCTGCATGGCCTAGAAGAAAGATGACAACCCTACTCTAACAAAAAGATCTCAGAGTTCAACATTTAGATTCAAATTGCCACAATTAATCAACTTTGTTCTCTTCCTAGAACTACCCATATTAATGTAAATAAAGATAATGATGTCCTTCTTCATCTAGAAAACCTTTCCTATACACATAAAAGACACCTTCAAACTAAGGTGCAAAGCTCTATGATTGTTCAAAGAGAGAGTTGAAATGGGACCCTTAACAATAGAAATCCAATATAACACCAAGAAGATAATAATAATTAAATAGAGAACAATCCAAAAATTTTAAAGTAGAGATTGTTTGTAACACCTTCCCTTAAATCTAAATCATTTTTATCAAGCCCTTCGTTGAGAACTGTATAAGTGTGAATTTTCATCCCCTATGAAAATCCCTTTTTTTCCCTTATCCACTTTACAAAACCAAGTTCAGAGGCTTAATTCCACCTAAGCCCGCTATTGGCATCACACTTGGCGCCTGTTTTGAGCGTCGGTGGAGGCGTTTCTGTTGAAGACGCCTGCTCAACACATAGACGTCCACGTGGCATGCAAACATCTATGCGGCATGTTTATGTCTTTGGAAGATTCCTACAGCTAAGCCAACAAAGGCATTACTCTTCTCATTGGTAGCACTTGAATTTGTAATGCCTCCTTCATCCAACCAACCCGAATATGGCCATTTTCTTCCATTCTTTCTTCAAATTCATCCCTTCAACATTCAATCTAACTTCTTCTGAGCTATTTTACACTTCAAGCTTCCATACTCACACTCTTAACATTCACTTTCTCACTCACTTCAAACATCCAAGCATTCCATTGCAGCCAAAGCTTCACTCTGTCACTTCGGTAGAGCACGTTTGGGACCACACCATTGCAGTAGAGGCTTGAGTTCCTCTCATTTCTCCCCCAAGCATCCTTGAGTGCTCTTGGTGGAGGTGGTAAGCTTCCCTCTCCTCTCCTCTATCACTTGGTTGAGTATCATAGTACTTCTTTGTAGTGTTTGTATTCTCTTTACTTTATTGCTTCTTTATCTCATTTCCTTGATTGTCCATGGAGGTGGAAACACCTAAATGGGGGTCTGACTGAGGAAATCCCCTATTCATCCACCCAACATTTTCCCTCTTGATGTGTGTAGGTGTGCATGTTACGAGGAAGATCAACTGGTGAACGAATTCCTTGGTGAGATCCTTCTTACCCTTCTTACATTTTCTTTTCTACTTCATAACATTAGAGAATACTTTGTTTATTTACTCGTTTCATTCTAGCCTTTTAGCTGAGTAGCTAGGTCATTAGTCATTTTGGTGAGTTCAACCTTGTCTTCGCTATTGTCTAGTTGTACGGATGCCAATGCACTTTAGAGATGCCAGCGCACCGCGCTGTCGTCCAAAGACCACACTTTCGTCCTCAGACAGAGAGCTCCCTAAGACATAGAGTTGAACGTAAAAACTGGCTCACCTAGCCCCACATTGAAACTCAGGATTGTAGGACCTCATAATCCTCATCATTCTCATCCTCATACCCTACATATTGTACGCAGCTGAGGTAAGTTAGGGCAGCATCTCGCATCTTGACCCTCCATGACCTGGGGTCTTGCACATGGTGGTCCCCCTCTCTTACAAGAACATATCAAGAAAGTTCATTAGACATGTGAGATATGATAGATATCTCACACATTAAGCAAGCTTTATTATTCAAAGAGCCCTTTCTTATAAAATCATCATTAACTATATTAAAGCTCTTTTTCATCATTTGCATGCTACATTCAAAATTTAAATTATCTTGATTAAACATCATTACATGACCCGCACTTATATCCCCTTAATCCAAGAATCACCCATTACCATCCGATGTGATATTAAATAAAGACTCATATTTCTCCTTAATAATGATCTTCTTGATTTGACAAGGCATACTAGAAAATCCTAATATACCCAATTTTGGTATTTTAAGGCCTTGTTGGTAGCTGCATCAGTAGCCTGATTCCCTTCCCTATATGAATGTTGGAATTTATACTAAAGGAAGCTCCGAAGAATTATTCTACTATCATCATTCACAACTATTATTTCTTGTGGGACAACAACTTCCCCATTTATATTATCAATAATTAACTTTGAATCACCTTCTATGAAAACTTTAGTGAAACCTAATTCTTTCATTCTTTTTAAACTACACTAAACAACCATGGATTCCATGAAATTAATGGTATAGAACCCACTATTTTTTACATAGCCCTCAATTATCTTGCCTTGTTGATTTCTTATAACACCCCCTACTCCAGCTAAACTAGGATTCCCCTTTGAACACCCATCAAAGTTACATTTCACCCAACCATCCTTCAGAGGGGACCAGATCATGTCTCTTCTAGTAAAATTTTTAACCCAATTTATTTAGTTAAATCTTATTTAAACCCCCAAATTTATTTATTTTTTATTTTTATAAGAAGGCATCTTTTTAGAGAAGGCATACACTTTCAAATTGATATTTTCCTGTATCTCATGTTTTATGACCATGAATAGATATTTACTACTTATTTTTCGATCCCTGAAGATCCTATTGTTTCTCTCCTTCCATAACCCCCACACAATGAAAGGAGGAACCTTTTACCAAAGATCAACCATAATATTGTGGGAAAAATGGCAGTTTTCCAAATTTCAATAAAATGTTTAACAAAGGAAGGAAAGACCCATTCTATCATCAGCAAAGGAAGAAAATAGGACCAAACCTCTCTAGAAAAAAAACAATGAAAAAATAGATGCTCAATGTTCTCCAATTTTTCATAACAGAGACAACATCTATTAACAAATTAAAAACCTCTTTTGTTTAAGTTATCTATAGTTAGAATATTCTCATGAACAATAGCCCACCTGAAACAATTCACTTTGGGAGTCAGATTTTAAATCCAAACTTATTTCCAATGGAATTAATTAGGAGGTATCAAAGACTTTTCAATCACAACATAAGTATATTTAACCAAAAGGAACCCAAAATAAAGATTAGTCCATAACAATTCATCATATCTATCCTTGGAGAAAAAAACATAGTCTCCTATATGTCGGTTTAAAGTTTGCAAAGCAGCATCCCAATTTTGTTGTCTTCCCTCACTGAGAGATTTGTCACCTCTTAACTGCTCTTTGAAGTTTTTCCATTTAGGAACATTACCTTCCCAATTAATATAACAATGAATTTGTTTACCATTAATACTGATCAACCTTTCTTTTATTTGGAGAAGGTTATTAATAGAAGAAAGCAGAGGACCACTAAACCAGACATCTTCCTAAAAAATAATATCTTACCATTCGCAATTCTTTTCCTAACACCAAGGCATAACACATTTCTAGTTTTCAAAAGATTATTCCAAAAAATAGAGACATAAGGAAGATCAGAAACACAAAGAAAACTACCTAATCCATGTTTCTTAAATATTTGGCCTTTAAACTTTTTACCTAGTCCCTAATGCCTTCAAGAAGGTGCTAACCCATTTTAGCAATAAGGGTTTTATTAAAAAGTTTTAATCTTCTTATACCAAGGCCTCCATCATGTTTAGAAGCACACACTTTTCCCATCCCACTAAAGTAATTTTATTACACACTTTAGTCCCAGTCCATATAAATCTCCTTTGGACCTATTCAATCTTATCAACTATAACAACAAGAATCTTAAAAAGAGAAAGATAGTAAAAGAATGTTTTGTAATGAAGCTTTGAGCAACTGTAATTTCCTAGCTTGACTAAGAATTTTACCCTTCCACCCCACCAAGTTCTTTTGAACTCTTTCTATGATTTAATTCCAATAATTGTTATTTTGTTTCTTAGAGATTAAAAGTATACCTTGATAGGAAGTAGAAAAAAAAACATCTTGACAACCAAGAATTATCATGACCCTTTCTTTAACAATTTGATCCATATTAAAGAAATAAATTTTCCTTTTGCTATAATTCATATGCTGACCAAAAGCCTTAGCATAATGACTTAAAATTGAGATCTAGTACCCAGCTTCAATAACAGAAGCTTCCCCAAAAATAACAGTATCATCAACAAACTATTAGTGTAAAGCAAGAGAAAGAGAAGAAGTAACCTTAAATCCTTTCAACAATCTTTGATCCAAACACTTTTGAATATTTATCCCAAGGACTTCAACCACAATAATAAATAGGTAGGGGGACAACGTATCTCCTTTTCTTAAGCCACATCCACAAGAAAAATACCCTTTGGGAACAACACTAACCAAGATTGAGCACTTAGGAGTAGTAATACAAGTGGTTATTAAATTTGAAAACCTTCCAAGAAAACCATACTTTTTCAGCACAACAATCAAGAAATTCCAAGACACTTTGTCATGTGTCTTGGAGATATCCAATTTCAAAGCCATCCCTAGTTTCTTATTGAGCTCCATAGAATGAAAAATTTCATGGGTATAGATAGCAACATCCAAAATGTGTCTACCATTTACAAAATCTTTTTGGTTCTCAAGAATCATCTTATTAAGAACAACTTTCAATGTATATTGATTATAACCTTAGAGAAGATTTCATATGTTGTATTACATAAGCTTATAGGTCTAAAATCTTGCATTGAAGAAACATCTTCCTTTTTAGAAATAAGAGCAATAAAAGTAGAATTGATTTGTTTTAGAAGTCTACTAGATCAAAAAAAGTCTCAAGTAGCATTTAGAAGATCAAGGGAGACAACATCCCAAAAATCTTGAAAGAAAGTAGGGGGAAAACCATCTACCTCAAGGCTTTAAAAGCACCAAAAGAGAAAACAACATATTTGACTTCCTAAAGAGAAATAAGTTTAGAAAGATCTTTTAAGTCTTGACTAGTTATAACTTGAGGAATAACATGAAGGAGATCCTCAAACTCCAAAGATAAAGTGTGAAAATCCTTCTAAAAATTATAAAGGAGGATACAACCTCATCTACAATCTCATCCTCTCTAAAAAGAGTAGTGTCATCCTCTTTAACTAAACACCTTATTTTGTTTCTACTTTTATGCTTCATAATATATAGATGGAAAAACTTAGTATTTCTCTCTCCTTCGGTTAACCACTAAATTTGAGATTTATGTTTCCATAAAATTTCCTCCTATTTAGTGACTTTAAACCATTGAGCTTGGAGATCCGTTTCCTTATTACAAATGACCTCATTCACATCACCTTCCTTAATCTTATTTTGAACCTCTTTGAGATTATCCACAATGGTCTTCTTTTTGAAGAAGATATTACCAAAAGAAAGCTTATTCCAACCTTTAACCTTGTCTTCTAACCTTTTTAATTTTTGGGTCAAACAATGCATAGGGGTTTCAAAACAAGGCTCCCTCTAGTAGTTTTCAACAAGATCTTTAAAATCAGGATAAGGAGTCCACATTATTCCATATCTAATCCAATTCTAAGAAGAGCAGATAAAGTTAGATTAGGTAATATATTCCAATTACTAGAAATTAGAAAATGATCCAACTTAACTTGGATAAGGTGATTACCCTACCTTCTATTTGACCAAGTAAATAAGGATCCTTGTAGAGAAACATCTATAAAACCAATTAAAGATGGAAAATCAGTAAGATCCATCATACTATCTAAAAAATCCTCCAAATCTCCAAGCTTTTTAGAAGGAAACAAGGAGAGTTAAAAAATTTAGATGCATAGGACAACTGAGACGGGGGTGAATTAGTTGTACATTAAAATATTCAATCCCTCATTAACTTTCAAACCCTTATCAAACTTTAAACCCTCATTAAGCATTAACATAATATAAACATGTGAAATAGCAAGGCAAACCCAACCATACACAAGAGAACGCTAGATTTACATGGAAAACCTTAAGTAGGGAAAAACCATGATGAGGATTAACTCACGTGTATATGAATAACAACACCAAATGCAATTAGGCTCACAGTTAAGGGCTCACTGTCCAGAAAAATAAGAAAGGCTCACTATCTCACTTCCAAGAAGAATAGAAGAAACTATTATAGAAAGAAGAAACTATCTCAGAGCAATACGAGAAACCCACCACTACAACTCTATGACACCTGCAACCTTTGGCTCACTACCTCTAACAACTTCAAGCACACTAAAAATGTATGCAACTTCTACTCACTACATCCTGAGTCATAGGAATTTAAGTTCACACTCATATCACCACACTTGATCACATTTGTATCATTCACACTTGCCACATCTCCAAAAACTCACCTTGCATTTATACCATCCACAACCTAAATAATCTCAATTAGGTCAACCTTAATGAAATGTATGCACCTCAAACATGCATCACCAAGATAGTTCAACACCAAACACTTCCACGGTGGAGAGAATTGAAGGAAGACTATGCTAAGGGTTAACTAGTACCCAAATCTATATCACCATACAACTCAACACATCCACAATCCATGAGGTACCTCCATAAATAGTGCTAGCACACTAGGTCATCCAAACATGAACCAACACTACAAGAAACCACATACACACTTATCCAAGTCTAGAAACAACATGTGGAACACATGACAACACTTCACAACATCCACACAACATCTTAGAATATTCCAACATCATCAAAATATTCCGCAACATTGCTGCAATCACCTGAAACAAAGATTGCTTTCATTCTATGCATTAGGTTGCATAACCACTGAACTCCAACACAAGAATTGAACTTTCAAAGAAACTCAACACCAAAAACTCCAAGGGAAGATAAATATAGACAAGCATGTTCCCAAAATTTGTAAGACTGGAAACAACAACATGGAGAAATGTGGAGCAATTATATTTCTCCCATACAACCTTCTATATAGACAAACACACTGTCAAACACATCTTCCATATCTGAATAATCCAGAATCATATCAAAACTACACAATCATATCTTAGCACAACACCAAACACACCTTTGTCACATTGCACACTCTTTTATTTAAATTTTCTCAAAAGAACTTGGAAACCAAGTGAACTTACTGCAACTACAACACTTGTCCATCACAACCATACAAGACATCAATCACAATGTTGATGATAGCACCATAACACATCCATACTAGAACTGACACTTGACAACACCAACAATCTCCATACTATTGACATCAATGACCAACTATTGAAATAAATGACAACACCTGCAACATACTTGCAAAATTTCCCCCTTTGTCTTTTATGGCAACACCGGCTCTAAAAAACATCAACAACAAGTAACTCTGCATTAAGTAGTATTCCCCATTACTAGGGTACACTTCACTCTCTCCCTTTACCTCTGTTTTTCAGACATCATTCTCTTTTCAATCATCACTTTCTCTCCCCCTATCTAATGAGTTCTTCAACCATTACTTCCCCCTATTTATTTTAGATCACAATATCCCCATTTAACATCAATTATTTCCTTTTTGTTTACATCAATTCTTTCATTGTGTTTTTTAGACTTCACTCTCTCCCCATTTGACATCAATGGAAAAGGGCGACATCTTTCCCTTTTGACAACACTTGCATAGAATTTTTCTTTTCTACTCTCCCCCCTTTGACATATGCATACATCACTTTGACACTACTTGCAACACCAACAAGAAACTACTCTCTCTCCACTACTCCACACTACTTCTTGCTCTTTTCTATGCACTCCCCTTAGGAACACAAGATATGTTTCACTTGATAGCACCAAACAAAAAAACTACTACCTACTCCCCTTGAGAGGTAGCCTTCAACATTAGTCTAGGACCAAGAATGTATCTTGAATTTCTTCTTGGACAATGCGCCAACTTATGCATCTAGTTGAAAGAAGGAGAGGCAATAACCCCTAACTTATGTCAGAGATACTCAAAAGTATCTTTAGGACGAGCCTTTGTAAAAATATTTGCAACTTGATCCTTTGTACACGTACTCCAACTTCACCTCATTCTCTATAACTCTCTCTCTTAGAAAGTGATACCAAATAGAGATATGTTTTATTCTTGAATGCATTACAGAGTTCTTTGAAATATTGATATCTTGTATTATCACACAAGATAGAAAGAGGTTCATCATATGATAACTTTGGTATCCTTCAATGTTTGCTTCATCCATAACACCTATGTACAACATGATGCTACTGCAATATATTCTACTTCTACAATAGATAATGACATTGAATCATGCTTCTTACTCAACCAAGAAACCAATCTACTTCCCAGAAATAAAACAACCCCACTTGTACTTATTTCATCATCAATACAATCTACCCAATTTACATTTGTATATGCACTCAAGGAGAAATCAGTATCCCTAGGATACCATAAATCAAAATCTAGAGTGCCCTCCAAGTATCTAAATATTATTTTAACTATTGCAACATGTGATTCTTTGGGATCTTCTTGAAATCTTGCTACAAGACATATTACATGCATGATATTTGATCTAGTAATAGTTAGGTATAGTAATCCACCAATCATTGATTTTTACTTGCTTTGATCATCCTTAGGGGATTCATCATTCTTGCTCAACTTACAACTAGTAACCATAGGGGTACACACAAGTTTAGAATCTTCCATCCTAAACTTCTTCAACATTTCCTTAACATACTTTTACTGTGAAATAAAAATACCTTTTTATGATTGACTGATTTGTAATCCAAGGAAAAAATGCATCTCCCCACACATTGACATCTCAAACTCTTTTTGCATCTCCTTTGAAAAATTCTTGCACATACCTTCATTTCCTCTAAAAATAATGGCATCCACATACTCTACCACAATTAGGATTTGTTCTCCCTCAACCTTGAAGTAATGGTTGCTATTTATAGTACCTTTTTTGAATACTTGCTATAACAAGTACTTTATCTAACCTCATATACCAAGCTCTAGGAGCATGTTTGAGTCCATACAATCCCTTCTTCAACCAGTAGACCATATCAACATCATTTGATAACTAAAATCCTTTTGATTGTTCAATGTGCTCCTGTTCTTCTAGCTCACCATTCAAGAATCCATACTTCACATCCATCGAATAAACCTTGAAGTCTTTATGTGTTGCAAAATCCAAAAAACATTCTAATTGCTTCTATCCTTACCACCAGAGAAAAATTCTCTTCAAAATCTATTCCTTCTACTTGTGAATAGCCCTTCCACACAATTCTAGCCTTATTTATGATAATTTTTCCATCCCCATTCAACTTGTTCATGAAAACCCATTTAGTTCCTATCACATTCTTGTTTGCAATTCTTGGACTAGTTCCAAAGTCTAGTTCTTCTCAA
Organism: Sequoia sempervirens; assembly: GCA_007258455.2. Classification (NCBI taxonomy): domain Eukaryota; kingdom Viridiplantae; phylum Streptophyta; class Pinopsida; order Cupressales; family Cupressaceae; genus Sequoia; species Sequoia sempervirens. The sequence continues at coordinate 2,610,506 of VDFB02000012.1, forward strand.
TCTGTTCCAACTCTTCTTTCATAGATTTGATCTAATTCTCATCCCTACATGCCTTAGTCACTATTTTAGATTCTACTTCTAAAAGTAAACAAAATATTACCGGTTCCTCTATCATAACAACTCTTCTTCTTGTCAACACAAATTTTCTCTTATCTCCAATGATTTAATCTTAAAAATGATTCTTTTGCACATACTTAGGAGTCTAAGGGATATCTTCTGAAGCTTCTTCCTCATCAACTGTCATCTACTTTTCTTTCTCTTATTTTTCTTCTTCACTATAAGGGGATTCATCAAATTCATATCCTTCTATCAATACAAAACTATGATGCGGTTCTTCATCCACTTTGAAACTTGCACTTTCAAAAATATTTTTCAACCTTTTATTATAGCACTGGTAAGCTTTGTTCTTTGTAGAGTATCCAAGGAAGATTCCTTCATCAAATCTTGCATCAAAATTTCCTAAGTTTTCTTCATCTCTTCTAATATAGCATTTACTTCCAAACACTCTAAAATATTTCACGGTAGGAGCTTTTCCATACCATAACTCATACGAAATATTTGAACTATTCATTCTTGCTTGACCTCTGCTAAAAATGTAGACAACAATAGGGTTCACATGGATATGAATTTTTTTTATAAAATTATTAAAGGAGAAGTGCAAAGGAGATATAATCTATTATGTCACTAAATATTAAATTTAAAGCATATAAAAAAATTAACCACAAGTGGAAGCTAGAATGTGTAGGTTTCCTTAAAGATAAGCTTAAGCAAAGAATTGTCAAACCCTAAAGTGAATATATGGATGAATTGCAATTACAAAAGGATATATTGTATCTAAAAATAAAATATAATAAAAAGTAAATGCAAATCTAAAAAGATTAAAAAATGTAAGGGAAAATTAGGTTGTGTATGATCAATCAAGTTCTCTAAAACAAAAATGAAATAAATATTTCATATATGGTAGTCTAGGACCTAATTTAATAAAATGAATAAATATAAGCATCAATTAACCTAAACAAAATAATAAAAAATGAGTTGGGGCTAAGCATATCACTAATAAAACATTTACACTTTTTAGAAATGAAACAATAATCATGAAAAACTTTGCTCTGTGACTAGAGAATGAGCACTAAATGGATAATTATATAGAATTTGTGCACCTTGGGATCAAAAAATATCCTTCGTAGTCAAATGTATAGATGAAAACTTGAATATTATCTTGTACTCTCCTATGAAATCAAGTTTTCCAATTTAAGTCTAATTTGTAGTCACAAATTTAGTATATAACTACAAACTTTACTTATGATAATTCTTCTCTTTTTGTAATCTAAAAAACCAATTTGTCTAATCTCTCACAATAAAAGTGGTTCATAGATTTAGTGGTTGAGAATTGATGGGATCCTAGTATTTCCCAATGTGTCAACCATATAAGTATGCCAAAAAATGATTAATAAACTGATTGAAGGTAATAAACGAATGCCTAAAAATTATATTTGTTACTCATTTAAAGCACTGAGACTAAATCTATCACTATTGATTTTCTCTTCAAAATGATCTAGACTACATGAGAGATCTCTTAATTCCATAATGATAAAATGAAAGCAAACAAATTCCTAAGTATAAAAGCACATGACAATAAATAACAAAAAATGTGTCCATAGAGACAATAAAGATAAAAGAGTGCAAATCAACAAAAATAAAAATTGAATTGAAATTTAAAATTTAGGTAAATCTTGTTTGTTCTTGTAGGGGTGACCTCATGACTCTGTATTTGATGAGGGATGTCAAAGATAGAATGGATCATAGAAAATAGAAGCAATTTAAGGATCGCCACATTTATAATAGATAAACAAGTTGAATGTATAGAACTATATACATATAAAAGGATTGTATGAACAAAAATTGAAACAAATTTAAATAAATGAACTCAACATTATACAAGATTGAATTATTTAGTATCAAATACATTACCTCAAACTAAGCACAAAACTAAACCAGAAAAACACATCCAAATGCATTCTTCACTATTACAGCTATTAAATGAGCTATTATGTAATGATAAAGATTGAATTTATATATTGCAAGACCAAAGCAATAATAAACCTTAAAAATTGTTTCATCTAAATGTAACAATAACAAATCAGTTGCCACAACTCTTCTCTTCTCACATCACAAGCAATTCATTCTCTATATCAGCTTTGCCTCTAGAGAATGTATGGATTTTGAATTCCTTTGCCATCTACCAACTGGAACTTGTGTGAAGAGATTTATTTATCCTCCATAATTTATTCTATCATACTATTATTCCATAATCTGCCATCCCCAAATCCATACTCACATCGAGGACATATCAAAGGAGTAAATCAGGTGACAGATAGGCCCTAAGGTGGAAGAGACCAAGAGGAGACCAAGTCACAAGGGAAAATCCTTACCAATTGGATTGGACAAGGTCAGGCTAAATGAGAAATCTGAACTAGGAATTTTGGAAAAGTCAAGTCTATCCAATAAGGCATTGATGAAGGTGTTGCAAAGGTTTCATCCATGAGGAATGAGCACAAAGGAGGTTGGACAAAGCTTTTGATGCTATGTTACAGGCAGAATTGGGCGTCAGGCGTGCCAAGAGACAGTGTAACAGTAATGCAGAAAGGGGTGAAGAAATGCAGAAAGGAATGAAGAGGCTAAGTACTTAGGGACTCATGAAATAGAGTAAGTGGATCAATAGGTGTAAGTTGAGCTGCATTTGTGGTGGAAGTATTGGATATGAATGGGCACAAGGCGATCCCATGGATTCCTATGACATGAGGAACTAAAGTGACTCGATGAGAAGAAGTGAAGGTGTCAACTATTGGAGCCTAAAATTTCATGCAAAATTTTAGGTTCCCATGTTGAAAATTTTGATTTTAACACTCAGAAGTACAGTTGAAAAATCTACTCAAATGGCCCACTTTGAAAAATCATAACTAGAAGCTCATTCAGCTTCATGCCAAATCACTTTGCAAACGGGTTCATCTACCATATGTGAGTGTCTCTACCAAATTTTAGCTCCTTACGATATGATTTGCCAAGAATTCAAAAGGCCAATTTGAAGGGTTCTGCAAGGGTTCGTTGTCTTCACACAGTAAAATATGTTAAAGTGACCAACTTTGGAGGATAATATTAAGTAACTAGAAGATTTTCAAGATAAATCAATTGGTGCTTTTAATTCTCCCCATCTCAATGTGCATCTAGGTCAATTTTCAGAGCTTCAGGACATCATTTGGTATTTTTTCAAAATCAATTCCAAAAATATTTTACCCAATTTGAACACTGCACTTCTAGAAAGTTGTAAAGAGGGGCAACTTTGATGTTTGATATTTTGTAAAGGAAGAAGATTGAAGAAAAACCCTTTTTCCTACATATTCATGTGACCTAAATGAATTAATATCTAAAGTTATAGCTTTCTAGGATCAAGTTTGATATTTTTTCGAAAGGGAAAGTTGGTGGGTTTCAGTTGAGTTTGACAAAGCGCAGTTTTCAGAATTGACTGAGTAGGAAACTTTGAACGTTAACAGTTTTTAATCTTGATCACCTCATACCAAATCATTCTGCAATCATGCTCCCCTATCACAACTCAACATTTTGGTGCATTTTTGTGGCTTTTGGAGATCATTTGATCAGTTTTAGAAAATAGTTCTGAAAGCAACTGGATCTATTTTTTTTCACAGTGCAGAATGCTAGAAAACAAATTTTGACAAATGCCCACTTCAATTCAAGATATATTTTACTGAAATATCATGAGAAGATGAAATCATTTAAGAAGTTTTTTGATTGAGATGGCATAAACAATTGGGAACAGAGGAAGCTTATATGAAGATGAAGATTTTGGGTAAACAACAACTGACTTTTTTGGTTGCATCAAAGGGTTTTCTATTATCTTGGTGAACTAAAATGACTCATTATTAGATGCCTTTGATGATAGCTCCTTGTTTAATATGCTGAAATTTTTGATCATGTGCATACCTTCCTTGCCAAAGCCATAGATAAGTATGTCACTCCTCAGGAAAAAGCAACAGAATTAAGTAAAATGTAAGTGGTGATAAACCCTAAACTAGAGTCAATGGTAGAAAGAGTGCCCAACAAATACATTCTAGAAGGAAAGCTCCATCAAGCACTGGGAAACTCCCTGAAGTGTCAAAGAAGTCATAGGTTAGAAGGGGCAACCTTAAAAAGTGATAATGTTGATGAAGTGTTGTTATACGACATTGGTGTTTTTCAAGCAATGTGTTAGTAAAGAGGAGTATCAATGGGTTTTTCAAGTATCTTGGAAAATATCTTAAAAGGAAACAAAGATGATGCTTTGATGAGAGACTTCTTGATAAATAATAGAAACCAACTTCTCTAGCCAAATACTAGCCAGCCCTCAAACATTGAAACATGAGAAAATGAAACACCCAAATTTTGATGTGTAAAATGACTATTATTGTTAATGTAAAGAGAGATTTGATATGATGCAGAAAATAGTATGATATGCTATATTTGACATGATCAACCTTTCAAAGGTGTTTACCGCTAACAGATCGCTCCATAAGCCAAATCAAAGGATCCACATTTATAAAAGGAGATGGCACTATATATCAGACAACACTATGGATAACACACCTACAGATAGACTACAGTCAGGTATTTCATAGAACATAAATTAAGGGGGAATGATGAATGGAGCGGGACATTTACATCACCATGGGTTGTAGGGCACTAACTTTGTCCAACAAATGGGACATTCCAAATGGCCGAAATCAAAGAGATGGTGCTATGGAAGTTTTTTAAACTCTTTTTTTCACATAATAAATATTCAGTTTAGGAGCATCGAAAGAAGGATTTTTTATGATAAATCAAGAGACCTAAAGGGAAAGACGCTTGCCATGGTAGAACGATGAACAAAGGTGCAGGATTTGTCAACTATTTTCGCACTTATGCATTTCTATATCACCAGAAGAAAATTTTGTTTGATAGAGTGAGGATGAATGCTTAATACACCACCAATTTTGAGAACGAGCACCACTTCAAAAGAAACACTCTTTTGGTGTAGGCACGGGTAGTGGCATCTTTGTGATTTGATGCGCATAGGCTAGTGTAACCCCAATTTCCACAACCTTTGTCATAATTATCCCTGGTCACGCCATGTGCATACACCAAATGCATTTATTGAAAAGGCTATAGCGAGTAACTTGCATTAATGTTGTTATACCGATGAACTGAAGGAAGAATTTTATCATGGGTTGATCAAGTCGTGCAGATTATTATTCCATTATTGAAGTTCTATTTCCACGAGGAGGCTAGGAAGCTTGCAATTTTAGAAGTGCACCGAGCTGGGAAATCGACTGTAATGAACACAGGCTCGAGAGTAAAGTTACACTTTTCCTTAATCATGAAGGGAGTATCGATCGTAGTGGTAGGCCAACATATCTTGCCATTTGGGCACGAACACCTAGATTTTATCATGATAACTCTTAGATCCACTGAGCAGAGGAAAGGTTTGGTTTCATGTGAATGATAGTACATGGAAGGGTTACCATACAAGTTTTAGAAGCAGGAAACCCTAAAATCAGCGTGGAAGAGAAGCATCAGAGAGACATATGTTGTCGGAGTGGTTTCCTCTGATCTTTCCGACTGTGTTGGTTACACCGATGAGGGTTCATCGGAGAGATGCATTACTATTGGGAGAAGAAAATAAATATAAATATTAAAGTGAAACGCTACAAATACGATATGGGTAAACATAAAGAAAGAAATTTAAATATTGGAGTAATACAAAAGTGAATATTTATAGAATAAAGATGGAGACATGGAATATTTTCTTCATAAAGTAAAATATTTTCATTGAAATATGAAATATCTTAACCAAGACGGTTAGAAGTGGGTGATTTTCATTGATGGAATATTTTAAATATTGTATGGGTAAAAGAGATGTGAAAATTTAAACGAATGATAATAAATCAAAATTAATTTTCACAAGGAGGCGAATGTAAAGGGAGTTGAAAGGGGATAATTATTTTTACCCAAAGAATGTATTAAAGGTACATACATGTAAAAAATGAATTGAAAAGTTCCAGCAAAGGAAGATTACTATTGAATTAAATTTCATGGAGATGATGATGATTAAAATATTTAATTTCTTGATGGAAATTAATTAAATATTTTTGTCGAAGAAGAAGAGTATTGAAGAGATGCAGCGAACAGATATGAAGGGTCATAGCCCTAAAAAGACAATGTATATATGTAAGATGAAATAAAATCATCAATATATAAGCAGTAGGTTAGGAAATCATCAGTAATTGGATAGGTTGAACAATTGCCAAAATAGAACATTATGCTATGTATTGCAAAAATATTTTGAAGTAACAGAATGGGCAAGAAGATTTAATTTGGTGATCAAATTTCTAGTGTCAAACATTTATTGAAAATATACAATTATTTGGTTGTCTCTAACTTAATATTTCCTTATTATTAAAAGTGGTGTATCAAGGATATATTCAATTTATCAAGGCACATTTTTTGTTCTTGAGTGGTGGGATTAATTGGTTTCTTTAAAAGAATTAAAATCCTTCTAGTCAATCACAGTAATCTGGAAGTGTTATTTGGATCGATAAAAAGAGCCCTATAATTGATAAAATTATCACACTGTCTCCAGTTTGGTTCTATCTTGCTATTCAAATCAGAATTATTTGATTTGTCAGGGTACATTTGTTTCTTTTGTGTGGGGTCAGCCAGTTCCATTAAGGAAGGATTAAAATTTCCTATTAATTAATCACAATAACCTAGTAAGAATCATTTGGATCGATAAGAAGAGTCTAATAGTTACATCCTTGAACATTTATACAAGGTATAAACAACCATAAGTGTCAAACAATTAGAACTATAGCTAGTAATTAAGTCATGTCTTTCACCTCTTGACTCCATTAGCCCAACAGAAGTAGGCACTGGTCATATCAATTCCATTTTAGAATTTCATAAATCTTATTCAAACATTCACATTTCAAATTCAGTGCTAGGAGTAGGAATAATTAGCAAGCTTTCATCTATCCCACACTATTTTCCATTGTGGATAGATCCATCAATTCAACCAAATCATACATTCTTCTAATCTACTCCATTATAAAGGCCCACCCGCCTAGTTCTAGCAAAGCCTGAAGTGTAGGGAGTCATCAAAATTATAGGTTAACTCCATTTGTTGGTTCAAAAATGTTGCAAGTCTAATCATAGAACCTGAAATCCTCTTAGGATTTGTAACCTGCATTTTTGAGATCCAACAAATTGGAAACTCTGCTGGGGAGAACTTGAAAAAATATAGTAGCAAACCATCTTTCCTTATAGAGTCATAAAAGTTTTTTGCATCCTTGTCATCTCACATAATCGAGTAAGGGGATTTTGTTGGGGTAAACCAAGAACAATTTCAAAATCCATTATAATTTTCCTACTTTTGGAAAAGTAGGTGGCGACTCTAGTAAAAAAATTGATGAAGAATGCATAGACATTTTGGAACAACAACACTATTTCCATTCAAAAATAAATCTGCTACAAATTTCTTGTCAAGATGTCAGAAGAAGTGGAGAGGCAAGAGTTAATAAGAAAGTGTAAAGAATTGAACCAAAAACTACTACAATTGGACCGACAACTGCTAAAATTGGGAGTCAAATGTGTTTCATATGCATCACAAAATGTTCCATTCTACAATGAGGATGAACATACAAATGCAAGCAAACATTGGACCCCACAAGTGCAACATAATGTAACTGGGAATTTTGGCAATGTAGGAAAAGCACATCATGCACAATAGAACATTTATTCATCATAGGCTTCAAAAGAAATAAATGCTTATCCTATCCTTCCTGGACAAAGACTTGTAAGCTACCAAGGTCATCAATACAATCAATATCAAGTGCAACACAATTCTAGCCCACTTGGAAATGTCTGTCAAAATCTATAGCAAGGTATATATCAAAATCAACAATTTGTGAAGAAAAATGATGAATTTTTACGTATTCAAGAAAGAAGCAAAAGTCTTTTGGATGCATTTTTTGATATAAGGATACATGAAGGAGAATGGGGACATGATTTTTTTGGGAGAATGGAGGATGCCTATATGCGAATTCGTTTTGGTTCCCTGCCCGATAAGTCCATATTACATTTCATTGAGCAGTTCATGAGAGTATACCAGTGTAATTGCATTCATTGGCCTGAGTCATTGAAGCCAATTACTCTAGACCAGATGAATGAGTTCATTGGCATCATAGATGAGAGAAGCTATAATAATGGTGATATCACTGATGAGTATGGAAGAACTTATCAAACAATGCAATCAATAGAGGAAACATGTGCAAGTGAAAGTGATTGTTATGGCAACCCACATGATGAGGATGAAGATATAGATGGTCTCTCTTGCATAACAGATTGTGACTGTGAAGAATCCATTGAAAATCTTGATTTTGATGAAAATCATATGGATTTGCAATCAAGTGATTCTTGCAGTTCTTATGGAGATCATGAGGAAGAAGCAAATCCATTTGACAGTGAACAAATAACACCTCCAGCTGCAGTTGAGTACCATGAAGACACATTGGATGAAGAAGAAGTTTGTACACCTAAGAATGGCTTTCAATTTTTTTCAAATCCATTATATGATAAGATAGAAGATCATATGACATTTTTCCAAGGTGTGTCAGAACATGAATTTCATGTGTATTCAAATCCACTTTATGATGAGGATGAAGAATTTTCTGACAATCAGTATGGTGTACCAATTTGTGAAACAATTGAATATGAGACCAAAGCATTTGAATTTCCACTTTTCGATTATGAAAAAAGTGAAGAACACAACTATAATGAAATGGATGAAGAGGCATGTTCACTTAGTAGTGAAAAAATTTTAGATTTACTGGCAATGGAATATCTGAGATCTACACATAAAAATTATTCAAAAATTTCATCTTCGACATACATTTTCTTTGACAATGAAAGCACTTTGTGTATCAATGATAAGGGAAATTTTGAAGATAATCAAGGTTCTATGTCTATTGTTGTTCAAGATGAGAAATATAAATCAAAATTGGGAACCTCTGAAAAAGATATTGGTTCACATATCAAGGATGTGAAATGCTCGACATTGACTGATTCAAACATACACAATGATGACTATGTGGATTGGAATTTTGTGTCACTACCAATTAGTGATATTGAAGAAGTAGAAAATATTTTAGATCTGATTATTCAAAAAGATATTGATGTGGCAAAATTTTTCAGACTTACATGAGAAGCATTCAAATGATGCATGTTCAGTGCAGCTAGGAGATCATTTTACAATACATGATAGTGAGTTACAAAATAATGTGAAATGTTGCATTGAATGTGAATACACTTTGTATGGTGAAGATGACAAATATTTATCACATGATAATGAAAAATATGAATTGCAGAGTGGTGAAAGGAACATGAGTCAAGTTGAACACAATGATCTTCTGAAAGTTTTCAATGATAGTGCACGTAGCAGGGCAGACTGCATGAATTTTTTCAAGAGGAATCTGATGAACTCAAGACAAAACAAGGTGTATGACATGGGAAAATAGGGGCCTTTCTTTTTTTGGTGGACTTGTGCCATCAGTTGTGGTGTGGTTTTTTCAAAAAATCATATCAGTTCATGACAAAAAGGAGTTTGAGTATGTTGCTCAATGGATAAAACACTTGGTCTACTCTCCCAAAGACCTAGATTCTTCTTATGCCCATAGGGGGAATACATCCCCAGATGGAGCCACTGTTGGAGCCTAAAATTTCATGCAAAATTTTAGGTTCCCATGCTGAGAATTTTGATTTTAACACTCAAAAGTACAATTGAAAAATCTACTCAAATGGCCCACTTTGAAAAATCATAACTGGAAGCTCGTTCAATTTCCTGCCAAATCACTTTGCAAACGTGTTCATCTACCATATGTGAGTGTCTCTACCAAATTTTAGCTCCTTATGATCTGATTTGCCAATATTTCAAAAGGCCAAGTTGAAGGGTTCTGCAAGGGTTTGTTGTCTTCACACAATAAAACCTATTAAAGTGACCAACTTTGGAGGATAATATTAAGCAACTAGAAGATTTTCAAGATAAATCAATTGGTTCTTTTGATTCTCCCCATCTCAATGTGCATCCAGGTCAATTTTTAGAGCTTCAGGACATCATTTGGTATTTTTTCAAAATCAATTCCAAAAAGATTTTACCCAGTTTGAACATTGCACTTCCAGAAAGCTGTAAAGAGGGGAAACTTTGATGTTTGATATTTTGTAAAGGAAGAATATTGAAGAAAAACCATTTTTCCTACATATTTATGTGACATAAATTAATTAATCTCCAAAGTTATAGCTTCCCAGGATCAAGTTTCATATTTTTTCGAAAGGGCAAGTTGGTGGGTTTCAGTTGAGTTTGACAAAGTGCAGTTTTTCAGAATTGACTAAGTAGGCAAATTTGAACGTTAACAATTTTTAATCTTGATCACCTCATACCAAATCATTCTGCAACCATACTCCCCTATCACAACTCAATATTTTGGTGCATTTTTGTGGCTTTCGGAGATCATTTGATCAGTTTTACAAAATAGTTATGAAGGTAACTGGATCTATTTTTTGTCATAGTGCAGAATGCTAGAAAACAAATTTTGACAAATGCCCACTTCAATTCAAGATGTATTTTGCTAAAATATCATGAGAAGATGAAATTGTGTGATCGATTTAAGTGTATCAAATGTATATTAAAAACAAATCAAACACACCGATAGAACATTATATGAAAAACAGAAAATGAAATAAAAGAAATGCAAACTAATTTTTTTCTCTCGATGTCATCCTATCGTCTTCTATCTCCAAAGTTTTTGTCGATTCCAACTGGCTCTCAAATTATGTGTTAGGCTCAACAAACGGTCTTCCTAGAGAACGAGATTTAAAGATGAATGCATGCTTAAACTAGACATGATTGCTACAATGAAAGATTATGAAATTATGAAAGCTAAAGATGATAATGACAATGCTAAAATGCTAGAATGCTAGAATGTAATTAAAATCTAATGCATGTATGTTTGTAGATGTATGTGTTGTGTCTAACCAATGCTTGGATTCACAGGGATATTTATAAAGTTTTTGAAAGATTCTGATTGGCTAATGTGATCAATGACTATGAAAATTCCTAGCAGATCGAACGGTCGTAGATGGATAAGACTGGAGAGAAAAATAGAAGAAAATAGAAAGCTAGATTTGTTTCCTTTTTCGTAGAAGAGATAAGATGAGATGATAAAGATGAATTGTAAAACTCAACTTTTTGTGAGATTTTGGAAAGATTTGAAGATAAATAATGAATTATAAATTCAATTATTTATTTATGGGTGACATGAAAGATTTTTCTTAATCAAATAAGATATTCAATTAAGATTTGGATTTAATAATAAAAGATTTCATAATTAAATAAAATATTTAATTATGATTTGAAAAGATATGAAGGTTATTTAATTAAATACAAATATTTAATTAAATTTTTAGGAAATGTAAATGAAATTAATTAAATAAAATATTTAATTAATTGGAAGAAAGATTTGAATAGGAGAAAGAAAACATTTAAATTTTCATTAAATCAAAAGACTTAATTAAATTCAAAAGGTGATAATTAATTAAAATAAATAAATGGTATTTATTTAATTAATCAAGTAGACATATGAATGTGAAATAATTAAATAAAGTTGATTTATTTAATTATGGCGGAAGAATAAAGTGAATGAACAATATAATTAAATTAATTTTAAATTTAATCATATGTAGAAGACTTTTAGAGAGATTAATTAAATAATGAATATTTAATTAAGTGCCAAGATTTACTTAGACATGACCAATTTTATGCATATGCATTTCGACCCTCTTTGAAGTGATGTGTGAAACGCATTACTTCAAAGAAAATATTCCTGCTTTTAAAATTTGTTGTGTTTAATTTTTCCCCTAATTAAAAAAAATGTGTTTGATATTGATGATGCCCCCTTGGGAGGTAAATCACTCATGATGAGAAAAATGTTGAGGTGGTGATGAAATTCGGATGATGAGAGGGACGCAGTGATTTAGCTCCCAATAATTGATTAAAAGATGCCCCATTTTGAAAATAAGGTCAGAGTGTAATGAAAATAAAAATAAAATGCCACAAAAAACCCACCTTAGTTGACCTGTAAAAGGTAAAAGGGTAAAACGAGCAAGTCATTTTCACATTTTGACTTTATTGATTTTGTGCTCTGACGGTGACTTGGCGAGATGGAGATTCCTTACCATAGGCATAGATTCAACTAGGCCCGCTGATACCAAAGACCAACCACGTATGGACCACCGGTGAGTCGATTCAACCTCCTTTGCTTTGAATTTTTTTCTTTTTAGTTGATTTTTGTGATGTTTTTACATGGATTTAGGATTTTAGCAGGCTGTTTTAGCGCTTTTAGGGAATAGAGTAGCGCTTACGATGTTTCCTTTAGCACATATAGGGTGTGATTTAGCGTTACTAGGTAGGAGGCAGTTTTAGCACATCTAATATGCAAAGTAGCGCTTATAGGATTCTAGTGGGAAATGGGTACTTTAGCGCATTTAGGAAATAGATTAGCGCGTTTAGGGTTTTCGCGCATCGGGGAGATGAAATGGCACATTCGATTAGGGATTTAGGGCATAGAGGAATTGATTTAGCGCTTTCAGGGCACAGAGTGGCGCATCTGGGGTTTTAGTGCATCAAGGAGAAAATTCAGCGCATTTAGGGTTTTAGCGCTTTTAGGCCGTAGATTAGTGCATCTAGGAAAATTTAGGCAGAATGCATTGTGTGATGAAAATTATGATGTATTGCTTCTTTGGTCAATAGATAGATAAATTGTCTTGTACTCATGTTGATATGGATAGAAATAATAGCAAATATGATAAATGATGAATTGTTATTGCTGATAACTTTGCTTTTAGAAAACAAAGAGTAGATGATTGATATGACTTGTGATAAATTTTCTTTCTGTGATAGAAAAAAAATAGTAGATGATGTGATTGAAAACATATTTGTATTTGTGACTGAAGTACAAAAAGGATGATGATTTGATTGTTGATAAATTTGCTTTCTTGAAAAAGAAAAAGAAATAGTAGATTGATTTGATGTTCAGATAGATAGGTGTTGCCTTTATTTCATGATATGAGTCCCTTAGAACACTTGATATGGTTCACGTGATATGAATCTAATATTTGTCACCTGATATGAATCTGATTGATATGGGTTGTTGATATGTATGATGTGAAGTAGATAGATTGCTTTGATATGAGTCAATCATATGAGTTTGATTCATTATCCTTGTGATGACCAAAAATAGGAGGTTTTCAAAAACTTCCAGATTAGGGAGCGCTTCCCTGTAGGCTGGGATCAGATACAAAATCTCACACCCGCAGATGTATAGTTGATAGTTGATTGTGGGTTGGGACCATTGTTGTCTATGCCTCCTATTCGGGTCAACAGGGGACTGTTGACCACGCTAGCCGGGAGATGGTATTCTAAGCACAATACCTTTCATTTGTCAACAGATGAGATGACGATGACCCCAAGGATGTATACAAGATTTTGGGGATCCTAGTGGTAGGTGCCCTTGTGTTCTATGACCACAAGGAGTTAGGTGGTACATATGCACTTAGGAGAGTGTATAGGGATGTTCACATAGCAGGGTATTGGGTGCCATGGGCAGATCTGAGGGGATATCCAGCCTTACCTGCAGTTTTGGGTGCATTCATTGGAGGCTTCCTTTATTCAGATCGTCGGTCAAAGGGACTATCACTTGGGTGGGGGAGGATCATCGATTAGATGATGGTTCAGCCACAGAGATGTGCCTGGGGGAGCTGTATGTTGGCACACTTATATTATGACTTGCACCAAGTGGTATACAGATGATCGACTAGCTTGTCTTGTGGTGTTACCCTGCTCCAAATCTGGGCATGGAAGCATATTGTTGTTATGAGACCACTGTGTCTGAGAGTTAGGCCACCAAGTAGGCCATATGTATATGCATATTCTATTGCACTTGTCCAGCCCAAGTTGGGCAAGGTGGAGTACTAGAGACGGACCTTGGATGATATGGATTCAGTGATATGGAGGCCATACACGAATTGTGAGGCATGGGATATGGATCAGTTGGAGATGCCATTTGTATGTATACCCCAATTTCTGATAGGTCGTACTCCATTCATTATAGAGATATTTTTAGCCTTACGAGTACAAAGACAACTTGGATTCTCACAGGGAATGCCTCAGGGCGTTGCACACTATGAACGGTGCAAGGATGAGCCTAGATGGGGGCCCTGCATTTCGTATCAAGTTGCATATATAGAGTATACAACGTTACAACCTGAGGTATGGGATGGCAGGCCTGATATTTTTTATGCAAGTATGTCTAAGGAGTACTCTATTTACTATCACACACACCCATTTCCATGGTTCACATGTCCAGATGAGTCGGCGCCCATTTTGGTGGCACTGCAGCCAGGAGTTAGGAGACAAGATGATGTGGCAGGTGGTTAGCAGGCAGTTGGTGGAGGAGAGGAGGAGGAGAGTGGAGATGAGGAGGAGAGTGGAGATGGGGAGGAGAGTGGAGATGAGGAGGAGAGCTTAGATGATGGTGATGGGGATGATGGCGGAGATGGCGGAGGGGAGGAGCAGAGGGCAGTGAGGTAGAGGATAGATATCTTTGGCAGTACTCAAGTCATGTGGAGGCCGAGGAGTGATTCCAGACGATAGACGGTGATCAAGGTCACCTCTACAGCACAATAGGCATAGATAGATACTTTATAGGCTCAAGTACAAACACTTCAAGGGCAGCAGGCGCAATTGCAGAGCCAATTGGCTCAGGCTCAGAGTTTGAAAGTGCAGTTACAGAACAACATACAAGGGCACATGCACAAGTACAGGCACAGGCACAAGTACAGGCACAAGTACCTCCTTCCCTAGACCCACAGGTGGCCCAATTGATAGCAGAGAGGGGTTCTTTCAGATGGAGGGCAGTGGAGGCAGAGGGTGTGGTACAGAGACTCATGGGCACCGTTGAGAGTGCATCCTTGTGAGAGGCCATTTCAGAGGGATTTGAGATTTCCAAGGAGGTCGAATACTACCAAGTGAAGTATGAGGAGTTGTGTCCTCCTGACCGTAGAGAGCCTTACCCTCGGTCCCATAGTAGGACCAGGAGCAGATTTCGGATGACACACAACAGAGGGTTCACAGGGCCGCAATAGGATCCTGATGTAGGAGGTAGTGGCAGGCCATCATCCTCGAGACCAGCTCCATCAGTGGGGTCCACCAGACAGCCGTGATTTATTGATGCAGTATCATTGATGTATATCATTTTTGGAGCATGTGCATTATTTTTAATCATATCTCATGTATCACTTGATACTGTTCAGTTTCATTGGACATTGGACATTTGTATGTATTTTTGATGAGTAATGATATGCAGCGGCGATGAGTTTTGATGATGTGTGTGTTTGATGTGATGATGTAATATGCATGTATTTCTATATGATATAGTATGGATTTTGATATGCATTATATTGAGTTGATGACTAACATGATATGCAAGATGATTCATGTGATGATGATGATTTGTGATGTGTACTAATAATGTCATGCAAGTGGATGACCTAGGATGTGATTATGAAAATATTCCATGGGATATATGATATATTTATGAAAAAATGATGTGGAAATGTAATGTATGCATGGAATATTTGTTTTAGGATTTTTCAAATGCAAGAAATAGATGTGCTGAAAAATGGATGTTTATATTTATGAGATGCATCATGAATTTTGTAGTATGTATATGGGTATGTGCAGGATCATGATGGGCCAAAAAGTGGCGATATGGTGGCTATTTTTAGGGTATGTGGCTGAGGACATTTTTTTTACCCAAAATTAATGAAACAAAAAGGGTTTTTAAAGGATATTCTCAGCTTTCCACCAATATAAATTATTCTTTACTTTGAATTTAATAAATAATTATTATTCATTTTCTATTTGAATTACGACTAAAGTCCTAATTGATAGGTTGATTGAAAAACATCTATAGCTTTTAACGTCACATTTTTGAATCCAAACATCGTCACATTCTATGCTTTGTATACTATAGGATTAAAAAAAAAAATTGAATTTCATGAATTTTGACCAAGTTAAGGTGGTTAGACGACGATTTTTATATTTTTTAAAAGTTGTAATAAAAAATCATAATTAATTATTTACTTGGAAAAAATTACAAAGAAATATGCATCACATCGAGACATGAGTCCTCTACTTATATCTAAAATATTATAAAAAATATTATCATTTTATTGTGGTTAGGGTGGTCGACAAACACCTACTTCTTATTTTTTCCCGAAATTTAAGTACTACTCCATTGAAATTTCAAATTTTCACCAAATAGATTTTGTTTTTAAAAAAATAAACCTAGTAGTTTAGAAACTACATTCAATTTTCTACAAATTCTATTCTTACATATTTTTGAAATAATATAGATAACTTATTCAAATTTTTACGTGAAGTTTCCTAACTCTAATTTTTCTGAATTTTTTGCCACTTAAGGGCCTGTTTTTTCCATGATGATCCTGCACATACCCATATGATTAAGGAAATGATATGAAAGGATATGTGAAACAGGTCAAATGTTTATGGGAAAAAATTTCATGATATGAAAATGATGAATGTGTGCAAGATAGGATAAGAAATGTATGATGTAATGAAATGTAATGGCATGATGATAAAATAGTAATAATGATAAGGAGATGAAATGATAATGATGATAAAATGATAATGAAATGTTATGATAAATGAAAATGATATGAAATGATAATGATAAATGTAATGAAATGGTGATGAAATGATGATGATAAATTTAATGATATGAAATGATAAGGGAAAATGAAATGCAATGATAAGTGAAATGATAAATGAAAATGATGATAAATGTAATGAAATGAAATGATAAAGGATAATGTAATGAAATGATAATGATAATGAAATAATAATGATAATAAAATGATAAAGGATAATGTAATGAAATGTAATGAAATGATAATGAAGATGATAAAAGATGAAAATGAAATGATAATGAAGATGATAAATGGTATGCAAGTATATAAAAATGATAAGATGTTAATGAGATGAAGATGATACCTAATGAATAAATGAATGATATGAAATGATAGAGGATCTAAATGATACTAAAATGAATGATAAATGATAAACCATCTGATATGTACAAGACCTAGATGAAATGATAATGATAATGAAATGATGATGAAGATGAAAAATGATAATGAAACAAAATGTCTGAATGTCCTCCACAACTAGTCCAAAGAGACATGACAATCGTTGATGTTATTGTTCAACCTTTTAAAACTCTGATGCAAATCCAGTATGCAGATATGTACAATGATGAAAATGAAATGCAATGAAATGCAATGAAATGAAACCAACCATTTGTTGACCCTTTTGTTAGCTTTCTTGAATCATCATAGAGCATTTTAAAATGTTGGATGTACAAGCATCAAAGGGGAAATTAGCACCAATGATGACCTGAGTACAACTTTCATGATTTTTGATATAGCAAGTGAACACAAGCATTGAGGTATAATTGAACTGAGATTACTTGAGTATTTCTTGCATAAACAGACAAAGATTAACCACCATTATAATGCAAATTTGGAACTGTTATAATGCAAATTTGGAACTGTCATCAATGATACGTTTTGGAAATCATGTCTCGCAACATATTTGCAACAGCTTGATAGTTAACCTCAAGACAACAGACAAAGAAAAACCATCCTCTTTCCTCGCCACTCGAGTTCAGTACATCATTGAGTGTGCTCCAGAGGAATGATATCGAAAGTCAAACAACCATTGTTCAAAAATATAATACTGCTATTCCAAACATTATTCAGATTTTAGATCATCCAGATATGTGTCATGATACGGTACTTGCTGAAAACTATTATGATATGGATCAATGATTGGATAGTTTCTCATAGGATTCAAATTTTTTTCGCATGATTAGATTTTATGTCGTTGTCTGGCTATTTTGGTAGAATCTGAAAGTTGAGTGCCCCTAGTATATCAACATTTTTCCCCCAGTATTGACACAACTTGCTAAAATGGACATGTACAATGATCAAGCCATGTTAAGACATTATTTCTCTAGGAAAATGATGGTAGTATGATGCTATTATGGTTCTAAGATGATGGAATAAAGGTGGAGAAGCTAAGTGCAGAACATGAGCTAATAGATGGAGAGCTACAAATAGCGTATGTTTGCCAGATTTTCACTATTTGTTATTATTGCATTTTTCTGATTTTTTTTTTTTGTATTTTTCTTGTCAATAGATTTCTGTTGCCAGGTTTTCACCCTATGACAATTTTTTTTTTTTCAAGACTTTTTATGCTATTTTTGTGTTTTTTTCAGGATTTTTCTGCTATTTTTGTATTTTTTCAGGACTTTTTCTAGGTGATAGTTGCTTCAGACATAATACTTTTTCAATTGCATGTTGTTGATGGGTTCATCAAACAGGTCCCCTTCTGGCATTGATATTTTGTATGTTCTTGAACCGTATACTGCTATGACCACGTAAGGGCCCAGCCAATTTGGTTCAAACTTATCTTTCTTCTCTCTATCTTGTTGATTTCGTGGGTTTTCCTTCAAAACAAGATCACCAACTTGAAAGGCATGTGGCTTGACTCTATGATTATAGCTGTGAGACATAATCTATTGATATGCTTTCAAATGATCAGCTACTCGTTGTCTCTTCTCATCAAGGAGTTCCAGCTCTTGCAGTCGGGAAACTCTATAGTCATCATCTATTGTGAGACCCTTTAATGATACCCTTAGTGATGGAATCTCAACCTTGAGTGGTAGAATAGCTTCTGCTCCATAGACAAGAGCAAACAGCGTTGCTCATGTTGGCATTTAGATGCTAGTCTTGTAGGCCCATAATGCGGGATTGAGTTGAACGTGCCAATCTTTCCCTACATCATTCACATCTTCTTTAGGATTTTTAGTATTGTTTTGTTCAAGGCCTCTTCTTGGCCATTCCCTTGTGGATAATAAGGTGTCGAATATATGTGTTGGATATGGAATCTCTCACAAAGTTTGTCAACATCCTGATTCATGAATGGTCGTCCATTATCTGTGATGATGGAGTTGGGAATGCCATACTGACAAATGAGATAGTTGAGTATGAACAATGAGATTTGTTTGTCGGTAACCTTAGTGAGAGGTACTGCCTCAATCCACTTGGTAAAGTACTTTGTCGCTATGATGATGAATTTGTGTCCATTTGATGATGAAGGATGAATCTTTCCAACTAGATATAACCCCCATTGAGAGAATGGCCAAGTTGGCATGAACGGTTGAAGTTCTTGTGTAGGAGCATGGATGAGATTCCCATGAATCTAGCATTTAGAACACTTCTTCATGAAATTAAATGATTCCCTCTCCATATTCGGCCAGTAGTAACCCATTCTAATCAATTTATTGGATAAGGTCAGTCCACTTGAATCAGTACCACAAATGCCACCATGAACTTCTTGTAAAGCCTTGTCAGATTCGTCACGTTCAAGACATCAAAGTAAAGTACCATCAAGACCGTGACGATAAAGTATGTCAACGATAAGAGTATAGTAAGAGGATTGGTGAATAAAATTGTGCTTTTCGTTACGGGATAAGTCAGGTGGTAAGATTTCATCTTTTAGGTAGGCATAAATCTTGCCATACCAAGGTGAATTGGATCCTACTAAGTGGCAAATTATTTGGCTTTCAGGTGTGTCATAAGCAAGGTGTAAATGATTGTTCCACCAGAAATTCATAGTGAGCCTATTTTTTTGGGAGTTGCAATAATGATGCGATCGTGGCCATGGCGTCAACTGTCTTGTTATCAAGTCTTGGAATCTATATGAACTTGATATCTACGAAGTACTTGAAATCATCAACCATTTTCTTATATGGCAACAGTTTGTCATATTTGGTCTGATAATCATCATTGATCTGATTAATGACTAACTATGAGTCACCATAAACTTGTAGTTCTGTGATCCTCCATTCCAACGTGATCTTTAGTCCAGTGATTAAAGCTTCATACTCGGCTATGTTGTTACTTCATGGAAACATTAGTCTATATGATCACAGAATGGTATTTCCTTGAGGGGTGATGAAGAGTATGCCTGCCCCCGATCCGTGTTGAGTGAAGAACCATCAAAATATAATGACCATGGTTGTTTGGATTCTGCAGTGAAGACATCAGCATCTAGAAATTCAATGTGCATGGGTTGTTCTGCTTGTAGTGGTGCTTTAGCCAGTTGATCAACGATAACTTGTCCTTTGATTGCTTTGCGATCAGTATAATGGATTTCAAACTCACTTAAGATCATGACCCATTTTGCTAGCCTTCCTGTTAATGTAGCTTTGCTTAACAGATACTTGAGTAGATCAATCTTTGCAACAAGATTGATTGTATGAGTTAACATGTAGTGTTGAAACTTCTATGAGGCAAAGACTACTACTAGACAAGCTTTCTCGATGAAAGTGTAGTTGAGTTCATGACTTGTTAGCATTTGACTAATGTAATAAATTGTGCATTCATTTCCTGTAGAGTCCTCCTGTGCTAATAATTCCCCCAAAGATGTCTTTGTTGTGGCAATATATAAGATAAGAGGCTTGTCCAGATTTAGCGGTACTAGAAGTGGTGGGTTCATTAAGTACTGCTTGATTTGTTGAAAGTCCATTTCACACTTATCATCCAATTTGAAAGGAACATTCTTATGCAGTAGATGTGTGAAAGGTAGGCTCTTATCTGCCAGTTTTGCAATGAACCTTTGTATAGATTGAAGTTGTCCCTGTAATGACCTCAACTGACTGATATTCCCTAACGGAGGCATTTTCATGCTTTCTTGCACCTTGGCAGGATCTACTTCAATTCCTTTTTTTGATACTATGTATCCCAAGAGCTTTCCATATGTGACTCCAAAAACACATTTCTTAGGGTTGAGGCAAACTTTGAACTTTTCTAACCTTGCAAAGATTTTGGATAATACTTCAAGATGTTCTTCTCTTGTGCATGACTTTTCCAATATATCATCTACATAATCTTCCATGAATGTATGCATCATGTCATGAAAAATTGTAGTCATAGCCCTTTGATATGTAGCCCCAACATTCTTTAGACCGAAAGGCATGACGTTCCAACAATAAGTCCCCCATGGACATGTGAAAGTTTTTTTTTCCTGGTCTTCAGGTGTAATCTTGATTTGGTTGTAACCAGAAAAACCATCCATTAGTGAATACATGGCATGACCAACTGTCAGATCAACTATAGTATCAATGCTTGGAAGTGGGAAGTCATCCTTTGAACATGTTTTTATTAAGATCTCTGAAATATGTGCACACTATGACACTTTTGTCGGGTTTGGACATAGGAATAATGTTGGAGATCCATTCTGCATAGTCGATCGATCTTATAAATCCCACTTCAAGGAGTTTTTGGAGTTCTTCTTTAACCAATAGTGCAATATGAGGATGCATCTTTCTAAGTTTTTGTTTCACAGGTTTAACTCCTAGTTTGATGTACAAGTGATGCATTATAAGATCAGGATCAAGACCAGGCAAAGTTGACTTGATTTTTTCTGAGAAATTCCATGAACTCGTGTACTTCTTTATCTTTCATTAATGCAGCTAACTGTAGAATCTTTGGTTTTTCTGTAGTTTCAAGATTAACTGCTTTTGTAGGCTCAATCAAGATAGGCGATCACTCATGATAATGCTCTAGGAGAGTGTCAAGTATCGCATCATCTGGTGCCTTAAAAAAAATTTCACCATCTGACACACTATTTTATTTTTTGTTTGATCTAACACTACCAAATTCTGGTTTTCACCATTAGATCTTTCTTTTTGACTTTTATTTTTGCAGCTAGGAGACTTGACACTCTCCTGATTAAAGACTCTATGCTAAAAATCCCCAGTGGAACAATCATTTTTGTTGTCTGCAGAAAGGAAGTTTATGATAGAATCATCACTTAGAAACATAGGGATATCGATAGGTTTGGATAGATCCCAATTAATGAGATTGGGATGTATTAGCGGTAGTGGATCATTAGGCTACGTGAAATCGGCTATGGTTATGGTCATAACGGAATTTTCTGTAGGATCTGAGGTATGAGGCAAATCAATGATGGTACTATTATCACGATAGTCTTGTTCGATTAAATTTGACTTGGTATCACTAGAATCATAGTCACCTTGTAGTTCAAATTCTTGTGGTTGGGACCCTAACTCTTCACCTTCAATTAAAGCTGGGGTGTACTTGTGTACCACATCAACCATTTTACCCCTCTAGAACTCATCATCGTGGATGGTGTCCCATTCATATTCACCAGAGTCTGTGTCAGAGTTATTATCCACGAAATTCTGAATTGTTCCCAAGCATGCTTCTCTTGTATCAGACCCCTCTTGCAATGTGAGTACAATATCATGCAACTGCTTGGATGGTCTTTCTTTTGAGTTAGTATCATAGCCTAGTCCTGTTTTATCTTTTGCAGTAAATCCTAGAAGGTGAATAGGCTCAACTACTCCTTTTCTTTTTCCGATAGGACCATTACCATCATATCCCATCTTTTGCATGATTGAATATCCTTTACCATATTGATCAGTAGGTAGTTTGACATTAAGAACTGTTTCATCTTCATCTTTATAGAGCCAACTTAGAACTTCTCTATCGTCAGAATCTTCCATGGGGAATTTTTCTTTCATAAATCGTCCATTAAACTTTGTATTTGGCTCTGTTGGTGGTTGCATTGATGTTGATGCTATAGATATTTGTTGTTGTACAATAGAGGGTTGTCCATGTGACTGAGGTGATATAGGTAGATTAGCAAGACAGAGAGAGTACTCCCCTACTCCATTTTCCTTGAACAGTAGTTGTTTTTCAAAGCTTTTGGTTAACTGATTGATTTGTGTATCAATTTTGAGAGAAGTACTAACAGGAGCTTCTCGATTGTTGGGAACCAAAGTGTTTTGACTAGCTTTGATGTTGGCACAAGTCTAACTATTTGAATTATCAGCTGGTATTGTGATCTCATGTCTGTCATAAGGAAAATTAAGACATTGATGATACATGGACGGGATAGCTTGCATTTCATGGATCCAAGGACGACCCAATAAGATGTTGTATGCAAAATCACGATCTAATACTTGACAGAAAGTATTCTTGATGACAGGTCCCACTCTGATCGGAAACATTATTAAACCCTTGGATGCTCTTTCCTCATCATTGTAGGATTTAATAGTGATCTTTCTTCTAGGATCAATGGAGTCCACAAAAAATCCTAAAGCCTGAACTAACTTAATGGTACATATGTTCAAGCCAGCTCCTTCATCTATTAGTATGTGTCTAACACGAAATTTGTGGATCATGACTTCTAAGTATAACAATGAGTTATGGGGATGAGTCATGGAAACATCATCTTTTTCAGAGAATGAGAGGCATGTGGGTGTGGACAAGTGTCCCACCATGGCTTGAAATTAGTCCACATCCAGATTGGTGGATACAGTTGTTTCAACAAGGGCCTTTTCTAAAATTTCCTTGTGTGTTGGGGAAATCTTCAGGAGTTTTAAGATAGAAATCTAAGCAGGAGGTTTTCCAAGTTGATTGACTAAGTCATATTGATGTGGATGTAGGGGCTCAGTGGATTTTGATGAAGCGCCCTTGAAGACAACTTTAGCTTGTTCCCTTGTTGTTGCGTTGACTTGTCTATATTCCATCTTTTCCTTAACTTTTATAGCGTTGACCTGCTCGTCGTCAGTGTAGATATGATTGATTATATGATCATTGATATGATTCACACTTTTTCCAAAAGACTCACCCTTTTGATAGTTGGGTAAAGGGTTCCGAAATGCTTGGTGGTCTTCATTTGTTTGTTGGTGTCCTATTGTGATGGTGCCATTTTTTATTAATTCTTGGACTTTATTTTTCAAGGCTTGACAATTATTAGTGTGATGGCCCTTGCACCGATGATAATCACAATAGTATGCATCATTCCATGATGGAGGTCTCACACTGGGTTCAAAATTGCGTTGAGGCAGAAAAGTAAGAGCATTTTTAGCCATCAATTCTTTGAATGCAAATTCTAAGGATTGACCCAGTGGAGTAAAAGTTCTTCTGCTAGAGAAGAATGAAGATCATTGGGGATTCGTGCTTGAGGTATTTCCTAAGTCATTTTTTTTTTTATTATTTCCATGGTAACCTTGATTGTTGGCATTCCCTTGATTGGGAGTAAAGGTTTGATTCACGTTATTCCTCAGAGGAGTGTTTCCTTGATTTGTGACCGAATTGACATTGTTATAGTTATTGTTGTGAGGAGTACTTGGAGCACTAAGAACAAATGGCTTAGTCGAGACATGATTTGCATCTACAACACCATCACTCACCACGTTTTTGTTGTGATTCCAAAACTTAGATTTGTCATTGTGGTGATTTGACAAACTAGGATTGTCCTTATCAAGTTTTATTATCCCTCTCTAGACCAAGGCACTTTCAATGGTGATGGCATTTTCAATCAATTTCTGAAAAGAGGGAGGACAATGAAGGTTAAGACGATAGGTCATCTCTTGATCCAAGTTGTTTATGAAAGTGGTGATCTTTTCCTTTTCAGGCACATGCGTGGGTATCTAGCAAAAAATCTTCTCCATCTCTAAAGAAATGTAATGAATGGTTCACCAATTTTCTGTTTACCCTTGCAGAGATCAATCATGGTTATTTGATGTTGTATGTTGTAGGAATATTGTGATATGAACTCATTAATCAATTCCTCAAATGTCTTGGCAGGTGGTGTAATTTTCAATAGCCATTCCATAGATTGGCCTCCAAGACTTCTAGGAAACAAGTGCATCAAGTATGTATCCTCATGGGAAAACTCTTATGTCATATTTTGGAAGTCCCTAATATGATCAATTGGATCCAATTTCTCATTGTGATGATCGAAATTTGGGATTTCACAATGTTTGGGAAAAGGGATCATGTTGAAGCGTGGATCAAAAGGATAAGGACAGATGTCATCAAGAGCATATGTCTTTGTTGTGGTTCCCCCTTGTAGGTCTTTAATTTTTCCTTGAAGTGCCTTAACCTGTTGAGACAATGCACTAATATCAAACAAGGGTGTGTCATCAAGACTTTTCTTTAAGTTCTTAGTATCAAAATCATGAGGAAATTTAGCTCCTTTGTTAGCCAAATACAATAAATATTTCTCTTTGTTGTGCTCTAAGATTTTTTCTAAGGCTTTGTGAAATTTAGGATCTTGCTCAGCTTCTCTAAAGTGATGTTCTTCATCTCGTTCATCATCACTATCTACAAGAGTTCTACTCATGTCTCTGTTGGAAGGGAACAAATTATTTTCTCTTTCACCCATGTTGTTGTTAAAGAGGGGATTTTGACTCACACTATAAAGGGGATTACTATTCTCACCTTCTTCTTGAGTTATTTGGGTATGATCTTCTTGTTGAATATCCTCTTTTAGCTTATTGTATTGAGATCTTGTAAAAATAGGCATATGATTTTGAAATGTTATTCTAGACGTAGATCACAGTTTGATAAGTGCAAAAATGATGATGTCTTGATCCGATAAGATGAAAATCTTATGATATGATCAAAAGGCATTCCTAATTCTTGATTGTGGCTTCCAATGATAAAGGATATCAGAATCATGTTGGGGAAGTTGAATCAATAATCATAAATTTGCTTGAAAGGTGCACTTTTAAGATTTGATCCTTGTTTTTGAAGAATGATAGCCTAATTAAACTCACTAAAGGATTTGACTGGGATGTGTTGGATATTCAATGGAAGGTTGTGGTAGATAATAAAAGTTGAGAGGTTGATTGTGATTGTGTTGTTGTGATAGAGCTCTTCTCTAGAAATAATCTCATGAATATAAAGGCTCTACAACGTACTTGTTGGTAAATCCCCTAGCAAAATCTTGATATCTATGGAGAAACTCACGATAATGGAGCAAGACGTTTCGAATTTTATACAAAAACTTCCTTCGTTGTAAGGTTTTCTTGTAACCTAGATGTTTCTTGGGTTTCTTGATCCTATTGGCAATTGATTTCGTAACAAATTTGGTTGATTTTCACTCTCTAAGCATGAGAGAAATGTTGAGATGCTACTGGACCGAAGATGTTACAAACTCATATCTGTTAATAGTAACAATTCTGAAAAGTGACAGATGTGCTACTCTGTACCCTGTATGCACTGTAGAAACAGGCATATGCACCAGAGAAATAGTCAAATGCGCTACAATAGACCTTAGATGTGCTACTCTGTGTCCTATATGTGCTACAGAAAAATGCTTCGACAGTGACAAAAACTATTCACAGAATATTCAGCCTATGTGCCAAAACAGGCTCTAAATGCGCTGAACTAACCAGTGAATGTGCTAGAACATACCTTAAATGCGCTAAGATATCCCCTAGATGCGCTAAAACAGTTTTTTCCAAACAATTTTTGAACAATTTTAGCTAGATTTTTGCATGTTCATCTTGGATGATCTTTTATCTAAATTAATGTGATTGAAAACACAACAAACACTCTGAAAATAGTTGTTTTTAAGCCCTATGCTAAACATCAAGTGTATGTTTCAAAAATGTTTTTCAAAAAGTGTTTTCACAGGTTTCACACATAATAGACAATTCAAGCAAACTCACTCTTAGTACTCAAGTAGGTCATCATAATAACCACAACCCACATTTTAGAACTGTGTCGACTCACATAGCCGTGTCACCCCCGAAGGGGTGCCCATGTTTTTGTCTTTTCCAGGAACGTACTTAGAGTGATGGAAGTGGATACCGAATCTCCTGAGCAAACGGTCCTTGGCATTTATATGGTGAGTGTCTTGGGAGCAGATTCTTCCCTCCCCTTGCACTGTGATTATTAGGATGTTCGAAAACTGACACGGTTGGCTACTACACTAGGTTCGTAGTAAGGGTTTCCGTTCGGTGTGGAAATAATAAACTCCGTCAAGAGACCTCCCAACCTTTAGAACAAAGGCTTTGGGGATGGTTATCTTGCACACTACCGGAAAAAGTGGGTTTCCCTATATTTTCTTTAAATTTTATAGTGGGGTGGAATAGCCTGGCTTTGGCTTGAACCCACTCTCTTGGGTGAGTACTTTTTCCCACAAGAGTAAGCCCTCTATAGGATGTAATAAAGCATTAAAATTGCATAAATTGAAAAGGAAAGTCTGGTATTCTGGTCACCCAATTAAGGGGAGAGCATAGACCTATTACCATAGACAAAGCAAACACCGTTCTTTTTAGAGCCCAAATGACAATGATTTAATCTATGTGAAGATGTTGCTTCACAACAAGCATGGGATTCATTTTAATTGCAAAAATCAATGTGTGGTGACTACCCTAGATTGCTTCATTTTAATCCATGTCTACCCTAGGGTTGCTTCTTTTTAAAACCAGATGTGACTATCCTAAACTGGTTCTTTTTATGCCAGAAAAAGCTCTATCTGTGGAAGGCGTCAAACTCAAAGCTTTGTTTAATTACACCATGTATGCGCTAAAAGGTCAAACAAAAGCACTAAATTAAATAGTCAATGCGCCAAAACAGACCCTATAAGCACTACAGAAAATACTAAATGCGCTAAAAAAACTCTTAAATGCGCTAATCTAAGCATGTAATTTTTTTACAAAATTTTAATGAAGTGAGCTGAGTTTATGTGCCATTTCGTTCCTTATAAGCGTTGTTATGTTCCTTATATGTGTCGAAACAGTTCCTGGATGTGCCGAAAAACCTGCAAAAGCACTGTTAGAAGTCCTGGATGCGCTACAGAAACCCACGTATGCGCTGAAACAAGAATTTTTCCAAAAAGCCGAACTCCAGAATGTGAAATCCTATCAAAAAAACCTGCAAGTAGATGTTAAAAACGGGGAAAGGGCCCCACGGTGGGTGCCAAAAAATGTGTGATTGATTTTAAGTGTATCAAATGTATATTAAAAACAAATCAAACACACCGATAGAACATTATATGAAAAACATAAAATGAAATAAAATAAATGTAAACTAAATTTTTTGCTCTCGATGTCATCCTATCGTTCTCTATCTCTAGTGTTTTTGTCAATTCCAGCTGGCTCTCAGATTATGTGCTAGGCTCAACAAATGGTCTTCCTAGAGAACGAGATTTAAAGATGAATGCATGCTTAAACTAAACATGATTGCTAGAATGAAAGATTATGAAATTACGAAAGCTAAAGATGATAATGACAATGCTAAAATGCTAGAATGCTAGAATGCAATTAAAATCTAATGTGTGTATGTATGTAGATGTCTGTGTTGTGTCTAACCAATGCTTGGATTTGCTGGGATATTTATAGAGTTTTTGAAATATTTTGATTGGTTGATGTGATCAACGACTGTGAAAATTCTTGGCAAATCAAATGGTCACAGATGGATAAGACTGGAGAGAAAAATAGAAGAAAACAAAAAGCAAGATTTGTTTCCTTTTTCGTAGAAGAGATAAGATGAGATGATAAAGATGAATTGTAAAAATCATCCTTTTGTGAGATTTTGGAAAGATTTTGAAGATAAATAATGAATTATAAATTCAATTATTTATTTATGGGTGACATGGAAGATTTTTCTTAATCAAATAAGATATTCAATTAAGATTTGGATAATAATAAAAGATTTCATAATTAAATAAAATATTTAATTATGATTTGAAAAGATATGAAGGATATTTAATTAAATAAAGATATTTAATTAATTTTGTAGGAAATGTAAATGAAATTAATTAAATAAAATATTTAATTAATTGGAAGAAAGATTTGAATAGGAGAAAGAAAATATTTAAATTTTAATTAAATCAAAAGACTTAATTAAATTCAAAAGGTGATAATTAATTAAAATAAATAAATGGTATTTATTTAATTAATCAAGTAGACATATGAATGTGAAATAATTAAATAAAGCTGATTTATTTAATTATGGTGGAAGAATAAAGTGAATGAACAATATATTTAAATTAATTAAATTTAATCATATGTAGAAGACTTTTAGAGAGATTAATTAAATAATGAATATTTAATTAAGTGCCAGGATTTACTTAGACATGACAAATTTTATGCATATACAAAAATCATTTAAGAAGTGTTTTGACTGAGATGGCATCAACAATTGGGAACAAAGGAAGCTTATATGAAGATGAAGATTTTGGGTAAACAACAACTGACTTTTTTTGTTGCATCAAAGGGTTTTCTATTATCTTGGTGAACTAAAATGACTTACTATTATATGCCTTCGATGATAGCTCCGTATTTAGTATGCTGAAATTTTTGATCATGTGCATACCTTACTTGCCAAAGCCATAGATAAGTATGTCACTCCTTGAGCAAAAGAAACAAAATTAAGTAAAATGTAAGTGGTGATAAACCCTAAACTAGAGTCGATGGTAGAAAGAGTGCCCAACAAATACATTCTAGAAGGCGAGCTCCATCAATCACTGGAAAGCTCCTTCAAGTGTCAAAGAAGTGATAGGTTAGAAGGGGCAGCCTTAAAAAGTGATAATGTTGATGGAGTGTTGTTATACGGAATTGTTGTTTTTCAAGCAATGTATTAGTAAAGGGGAGTATCAATGGGTATTTCAAGTATCTTGGAAATCTCTTAAAAGGAAACAAAGATGATGCTTTATTGAGAGCCTTCTTGATAAATAATAGAAACCAACTTCTCGCGCCAAATACTAGCTAGCCCTTAGACATTGATATAGGAGAAAATGAAACACCCAAATTTTGATATGTGTAAAATGACAATTATTGTTAATGGAAAGAGAGATTTGATATGATGCAACAAACAATATGATACGCGATCTTTGACATGATCAACCTTTCAAAGGTTTTTACCACAAATAGATCGCTCTAGAAGCTAAATCAAATGATACACATTTATAAAAGGAGATGGCGATATATATCAGACAACACTATGGATAACACACCTACATATAGACTGCATTCGAGTATTTCACAGAACAAAAATTAAGGGGGAATGATGAATGGAGCGAGATATTTACATCACCATGGGTTAAAGGGTGCTAACTCTGTCCAACAAATGGGACATTCCAAATGGCCGAAATCAAAGAGATGGTGCTATTGAAGTTTTTTAAACTCTTTTTTCACATAATAAATATTCAGTTAAAGGAGAATCGAAAGAAGGATTTTTCATGATAAATCAAGAGGCCTAAAGGGAAAGACACTTGCCATGGTAGAACGATGAACAAAGGTGCAAGATTTGTCAACTATTTTTGCACTTATGCATTTCTATATCACCAGAAGAAAATTTTGTTTGATAGAGTGAGGATGAATGCTTAATACACCACCAATTTTGAGAACGAGCACCACTTCAAAGGAAACACTCTTTTGGTGTAGGCACGGGTAATGGCATCTTTGTGATTTGATGCACACAGGATGGTGTAACCCCAATTTCCACAACCTTTCCCATCATTATCCCTTTTCATGCCATGTGCATACACCAAATAAATTTATTGAAAAGGCTATAGCGAGTAACTTGCATTGATGTTATGCCGATGAACTAAAGGAAGAATTTTATCATGGGTTGATCAAGTCATGTAGATTATTGTTCCATTATTGAAGTTTTATTTCCATGAGGAGGCTAGGAAGCTTGCAATTTTAGAAGTGCACCAAGCTGGGAAATTGGTTGTAATGAACATAGGCTCGAGAGTAAAGTTACACTTTTCTTTAATCATGAAGGGAGTATCGATCATAGTGGTAGGAAAATATATCTTGCCATTTGGGTGCAACCACCCAGATTTTATCATGATAACTCTTAGATCCACTAAGCAGAGGCAAGGTTTGGTTTTTTGTGAATGATAGTACATGGAAGGGATATAATATAAGTTTTAGAAGTAGGAAACCCTAAAATCAGCGTGGAAGAGAAGCATTAGAGAGACATATGTTTTCGGAGTGGTTTCCTCTGATCTTTCTGACTATGTTGGTTACACCGATGAGGGTTCATCGGATAGATGCATTACTATCGGGAGAAGAAAATAATGTCTCTTCGATGGAGCATGTCACATTGAGGGTTTGAGGGTGATATAAATATTAAAGTGAAACATTACATATATGATATGTGTAAACATAAAGAAAGAAATTTAAATATTGCGGGAGTAATATGAAAGTGAAGATTTATAGAACAAAGATGGAGACGTAGAATATTTTCTTCATAAAGTAAAATATTTTCATCGAAATATGAAATATTTTAACCAAGATGGTTAGAAGTGGGTGTTTTTTATTGATGGAATATTTTAAATATGGTATGGGTAAAAGAGATGTGAAAATTTAAACAAATGATAATAAATCAAAATTAATTTTCACGAGGAGGCGAATGTAAAGGGAGTTGAAAGGGGATAATTATTTTTACTCGAAGAATGTATTAAAGGTACATACATGTAAAAAATGAAGTGAAAATTTCCAGCAATGGAATATTACTATTGAATTAAATTTCACAGAGATGATGATTTAAATATTTAATTTGTCGAAGGAAATTAATTAAATATTTTTGTTGAAGAAGAAGAATACTGAAGAGATGCAGCGAATAGATACGAAGGGTCATAGCCCTAAATATACAATGTATATATGTAAGATGAAATAAAATCAGTATGTAAAGAAATCATCAGTAGTTGGATAGGTTGAACAGTTGTCGAAATAGAGCATTATGCTATGTATTGCAAAATTCTTTTGAAGTAATAGAATGGGAAACAAGATTTAATTTGGTGATCAAATTTCTAGTGTCAATCGTTTGTTGAAAATATACGATTATTTGGTTTTCTCCAACTTAATATTTTCTTATTATTTAAATTGGTGTATCAAGGATATATTCAATTTATCAAGGAACATTTTTTGTTCTTGTGTGGTGGGATTAATTGGTTTCTTTAAAAGAATTAAAATCCTTCTAGTCAATCACAGTAACCTGGAAGTGTTATTTGGATTGGTAAGAAGAGCCCTATAATTGATAAAATTATCAAACTGTCTCTAGTTTGGTTCTATCTTGTTATTCAAATCAAAAGTATTTGATTTATCAGGGCACATTTGTTGCTTTTGTGTGGTTCAATTAACCGGTTCCTTTAAGGAAGGATTAAAATTTCCTATTAATTAATCACAGTAACCTAGTAAGAATCATTTGGATCAATAAGAAGAGTTTGATAGTTACATCCTTGCACATTTATATAAGGTATAAACAGTCTAAACAATTATAACTGTAGCTAGTAATTAAGTCACATATCTTTCACCTCTTGACTCCATTAGCCCAACAGAAGTAGGAATTGGTCATCCCAATTCCATTTTAGAATTCCATACATCTTTTTCAAACATTCACATTTCAAATTTAGTACTAGGAGTAGAATTAATTAGCAAGCTTTCATCTATCCCACACTATTTTCCATTATGGATAGATCCATCAATTCAACCAAATCATACATTCCTCTAACTTGCTCCATTATAAAGGTCCACCCACCTAGGTCTAGCAGAGCCTGAAGTGTAGGGAGTCATCAACCATATAGGTTAACTCCATTCGTTGGTTCAAAAATGTTGCAAGTCCAATCATAGAGCCTGACATCCTCTTAGGATTTGTAACCTACATTTTTGAGATCCAACATCAGCTAAGTGGGTTGCAGTGTTACAAGGTTGGGTGCTAGGTCTTTGAAAGTTTTTTTTTAGCTACAGAGAACGAAATTGCACAAGGTAGTCAACCTTGTTTTGACATTTGTAGCACCACAAATCTATTCAAAATAGGGTGATCTGGGATGAGGTCGAGGAGGACTTAGTCCTAGAGTGAAGGAAGGAGGGTTGGAGTCTCCTAAGTCAGTTGGAGGTGCTGCTAGGAGTAGAGCCAAAAGTGTGTGATGGAAACCATTCCTCTATGAAAAGCATTGCAAACAACCTTGGATGAGGAGGTCAGGAGGTTGACTTGGAGCTAAGTTCAATTGGGAGTTAGTATGCAAAAGGTACGAAAAGGTGTTTGTGGTGGCACTTGGATGAGAAATCTAAGTAGCTTGAACCCAATCAAGTAGCATGGAAGGTTTTGTATCGAAAGGATGGATCAGCTTAGTGAAGGAAGCCAAGGCAGGGTTCTCGCAGTGATGGAGAGAGTAGTTTTGAAGAATCTACTCAAATTAGGTTAAGTATGGTAGGATCAAAAATGGTGTTGAGGAAAGTAATTCAGCTCTAGAGGGAGTCACAGTATCATCAAGATATTCTTCCTATGTCAGGAGAATGGAAAAGAGTGATAGACTAATCTGTTATAGTGTATATTTCTATGAGACAGAGAAATATGAGGTGAAAGCCCTTGTAGTGTATATTTCTTTAAGATGGAGAAATATGAGGTGAAATCCCTTGTAGTGTATATTTCTCTAAGACGGAGAAATATGAGGTGAAAGCCCTTGTAGCATATATTTCTATGATATGGAGAAATATGAGGTGAATTCCCTTGTAGCGTATATTTCTCTGAGATGGAGATATATGAGGTGAAAGCCCTTGTAGTGTATATTTCTCTAAGATAGAGAGATATGAGGTGAAATCCCTTGTATAGATCACATCTCTGAGACTAAGTTGTGCTTCCCACAATTGGGTGTAGCCATTGTGGATGTCATGTTTAGAGAGTCCATGACGAGACATGATACCCTTGATTAGGACTCAAGGAAGAATTTTCTATACCTCCCTAGCTAAAAGGGAGTGTTGATGTTTATAGCTTCGGGAGGTATTACCCCAGTTGGTCAGAAGTCAAGACATATTAATTATAAACATTTATTCAAAGTGTTGGGTCGACTCAAGTGGAGCATGATGCCTAGTCTTGTATAAATAGGAGAGAGACTCTCCTCATTCTATCATTGATTCATATTCATTCATTTTGTGTGTCCAAGAAGAAGATTCAAGAATTCGCACTACCTATAGTATTGGCTTATGTTATTGTATTCTGACATTTTTTGGCTTGATCTCAAGTGTGATTTTCTGCACTATTATACCTAATCTTTTATTAAAGTTTTGTTGGGTTTTTCTCCCTTGAGAAGAAGGGTTTTCCCAAGATAAAATATTTGTGTTTTTTTTTTGTGTTTACTTTTCTATTTTCTATTAAATCTGATCTAAAACTAATAGATTGTTCAATGCATGAACACAACATGGGGTCCAAAAGATGTGCTTGTAAGCACCCTCAACCATCATGCTAACTAATTTGTACACATGTGTTGAATCAGTGACCACCTCTACAACATTTGAGGCCTTGAATTCCTCTATGGCATCTCTTAAAATATGAAATTCAAATTTTGCATCTTTGCACTTCCCAAAACAATCGATAACTCTAAGAAAATAAGAGCCAATTGAACATGTGCTATGATGTTGATGAGTAGCCAATGTCTAATATTGGTCGATGTGTGCATGATAATAGATTAGCCTATCCTAATCCAACTCTGCCTCATTCCCTCCATCACCAAACTCATCTTGGAATATTATTTGTCAAAGAGGGTGGTGCATCGTTTATGTTCTCCAGGGGTGTGAATGAGGGATCAACAAAAGCCACATCTTTGAACATTTGTTTGAAGTAAGGACAATGTGCTACATGTAATGGGATGGTAATGGGCATAGAAAAATTTGGCAATAAAAAACTCCACCACATCCCATGCTTGCAAATTAACCTATAAATGCCCCTCCCCCACACCCACTAGCAATTTTATATTTTTGATATTGAGACAATAGAAAAATCTATCGCATCCCATGCCTGCATATTGAACAAACTCACAACTGTCTGCCCTTCTAACTTCAAATTTTATATTTTAATTTCAAGACAATACTACCCCTTTATGCAGATCGACTATTGTGAAATTACCACTTTAGGAGAGCCAGTGGTTTTGAAATTACCTTTTGCATGTACTGGTGGTTTTGTTCTGCTGAGAAAACTAGGTGCTTTTAGAGATCTGCAACTTCTGGAAGTGATTCCTCTAATGAAGTTTGAATCCTAATCCTTTTGGATTAACCATGGGCTTATTTTCAAACATTTGAAGACTTCTTATTATTGCTCTGTAATTCGGTAGCTTTTGGAAATTTAGTCTCATTTTTTGTAGATCTTTGAAATTTAGTAAGTCTTGAGATAAAATCTAACTTGATATCTAAAATGTCAGGATGTTGTAGGATGGTATAGGAGTCTTTTGCAACAATGTAAGGTATTTGAAAAGGGGAATAAATGTGCAACACAAGGGCACACAAATTTTCACATGAACCAACATACAAGAGAAACTTTAAGAAATAAAATCCAATTAAAACCTTTCAAGATGATATTAAGTAAAGTAACTCCATTAAACCTATTGGATTAGCCAAGAGAGATGTCAAACAAGTAAGCTTGAAATTTTGAACAATAATATGGTATTATCACTTCCACACTCGAAACAAACTATAAATCTCTTATTTTAATAAATAAAAAAAGTGTTCACAAATTAAAAGTTTCGATACTTGTTTTTAAGGATATAATCCAAGAAGCATTAAATAAATCCCATCGAACTAGCCAAGGGAGATTATAATGTCCCCTCTATAGCCAGTGGGTTGGGAGTTAGGGTTAGCCTATGATTGTGGTCCATGCAGGCTAATGAATTGTTCAAGGGGACCTTTGGAGGGTATTCAGGCTCTTCAGCAGGCTTGATGTATCAATTCTCGCATATTCAGCTCATTGATTAGGTATATTGGTTGGTAGGCCTTACAAAGGTAGTTCAGGAGCTCATCATTCATACTTGTTATTCAATAAGTTATACTTGGGTCAGTGGTTACAAGCCTGCAGTTGGAAATTGTGTCGGGGACACTATCAGGGGCTATTGTCTAATTATTATCGAGAGTTGGAATTTTAATTAAATTGTAAAGTCAAATTACTTTAATAATATTAATTATTAAAGTGACTTTATAATTTAATGTTATAAAGTAACTTTTAATAAATTACTTTATAATTTTCCATTATAAGGGGATAAAGTAACTTTTTATTAAAGTAATATATTTTTAAGTTACTTTATGATTATTTTATGGAAAGACGCATTTTTCAAAAGGGAAAATATCATTTAAATGATTAAAAGGCCAAAAGTGGCATTGGATTTTAGAGTAGCATTATTTTATTATTTTTCAAAAGTTAAATGCCAAAGTTGGGTGTGAGGGCTTGAGGAGATTAAAAGGGCAACAACAAAACATTATTTTCAATCCAAGATATTATTTTGCAAATGAAGAGAGTTGAGCAACAGGGTTTGCAGGCATGGAGTTTCAAGCTATTCTAAGGATGAAAACCCTCAAATAGGACAAAGTTTGTAGGTGTGAGATATCACCCAAGGACTCTCGATTGAATGGTTTCACATAGGAATCATTATTAGAGCTTTCACTAATTTTTAGAGAAGAATAAATCAAAAATTTCTAGTATTTCAATTACAGATCAGAATAAAAATTTACTAGGTTAATAATGGCAGATTGATATTCCTCCAATTGGCATGTGGGAGATAGAATTGTTGTTTAACTTCATTTGGCATGTGAGAACTTTCCATTTTTTGGTCGTATAGATCAGATCTGGCCCTTGCAGTAGGTTGCATAGTTTCAATGAGGTATGAGGATCTAAACAAATCAAAATTGTAATTATTTTTTGGTACGTGGGAGCTCTCAACTAGGTCATATAGGTGCAATCAATAGATTGTTAGGTTTTCAACAACAAATAACACTTCCTTTTGAGGCATCCAGAACATACCATTGGATCGACATTAATCCCAAGATGAAAGAAAGCAGAAATTAAGCATGGCTCCTAGGGTTTTGGATGATTAGTTTGTTGGCTATTCAAAATCAGACTTGTAATGTCTTCTTCCAGCAAATGGGTATGTGTTTGAAGCTTTCAAATTGCAAAAATAACAACTGGGTTCCTTTCCTTAATGCATTATCTCTTATTATTTTGCATTTTAGCATTTATCTTTATTTCCACATCAAAACTGGCAAAAACACAAAAAAATCATAAAACAAAAGTTACAAAAATTAAGATCCAAACCCCAAGGGGACATCATAGTGGTATCAGAGCTCAAAATCTCTTGCCAGCCTATGTGGTTAATTCATGACTGAACAAGAATAGGTATATAACAGGGTTTCATAGTAGTGGAAATCTTTGGAGGGACAAGTTATTACCAGTGTGTTGGGTATTGACAGCTCTCAAGAGTCATCCAAGCATTTATCCAGTGACAACGAGAGAATTGCAGGTGCAATGGTAGATAGAGAAAAGAGACATGTCGACACCCTTAGCCCCAGTGTTAGAATAGAGCGGAAGTTTGACACTACGTTGGACATGATGGTAGATCTCTTGCATAAAATGAATTAGAACACTACCCCTAGCCATACAGTGCATCTTGAGGAGATTAGTTGCTCCCATGCACAACCTAAAGATGGGCAGAGGACTCCACTCTTCCCCACATCTAGGCCCCTACAACCTACTTTCACACGTAGGATTGAGGCACACGTTCACCCAAAGTAGCCTCTGAAACATTCAGTGTCCATGGTTGATGAGGTCAGAGCCAAGCATGCGGAGTACATTTCACTTCCTCGTGATATTAGGAATTTATTGACTTTGGATCAATTCCTGAACCAGAGGAGATAGAGAGTGGTGGTAGTTGGCAGGTTGGAAACTAGACCACCATATGGCACCAGAGATTTCTAGCAGGAAATGGGAAATATTTCTTTGGATCATTTTGATGGTGGAAATAAATGCACAACATGTGCTTGGGTTCAGAAGCTAGACAATTACCTCTCCTTGAGGCCCATGCCTGAGGAAGAGGCAATTAGGTTTGCCATGTTGCATTTAGATAGCCTAGCTCACGAGTGGTGGTACCACGGGTTGGTAACATTGGGACACAAGTCAATCGCCACTTATGATGAGTTCACTAATAAACTCATTGAACGCTTTGATAGGAGAGACCCAGATATTTTCTTTTGTGAGCTTGCACAACTCAAATAGGTTGGGTCATTAGAATCTTACATCTTAGAGTTTCAGCGGTTATCAATGATGGTGACAGGCATCTCTGAGAGGAGATTAGTGGTACTATTCAATGGTCTCTTGGAACCTTTACATGGATTTATCAAAGCTTTTGATCCATTCTCACTACATGATGTTATGAAGAAGGCACAGGATATGGAGCTTGTTGCCCCAAAAAGCAAGTCTCTGTCAAAACCTTAAATTTTCAAACCAGCAAAGAAAACCATCTCCAAGACTCAGTGATGAGACCATTAGAGACTTGAGAAGACAAAAATTATGTTTCAAATGTAAAGGCCCTTGGGAACTGGGTCATAAGTGCTCTTCTCTGGGTAAAGTAAATTAGATGGAGTACTTTTATGCTAATAGATCATATTCTAAAAATTTAGAACAGTAGATTGATCTGGAAGAAAATGATGAGGATAGTGCATCCAAAGGGTCAAAAAAAGAAAGGGAAGAAGAAAATGATAATATTCCCCCTCTGGATAATACAAATGAGCAAGATATATATGGTCAACAAGAAGTACAAGGACCCTCTAGAAAACATGAAGGAGAAGGTGTCTCTAGTATGCATGAAGAGCAAGAAGTATTCAGTATGGAAAATGAGAAGGAGAAAGAAGAAGAAAATGAGAAGGAGAAAGAAAAGGAGATGGAAAAGGCCCTACAACACAACTCTCAAGCATTTAGAAAGAGGGATCCTTTAGGATTAGAGGAGTCTTGAGTTGGCAATAGGTGGATTATGTTGCTTGGTACATGAGCCACTCATAACATCATAGATGAGGGGCTAGTGGCTAGATGTGGTCTCAAGACTGAGGAGTTCGAGGGATTTGATCAAGGTGAGAGTAGCTGATGGGTTCACACTCAAATGTAATTGGAGGATTCCAAATATCACATTGAAATTGAATGACTATGAGTTCCAAGCAGATTTCTATGTCGTTGGAATGGGGGAGATGGATGTTGTACTTGGCATGAAGTGGCTTCATGCTATTGGTGAGTTTACCCTCAACTTGCAAATTATGGAAATGAAATTTGAGGTTTTTTGTACTCAAAATAATTTTTTTGCTTCATTAAGGCATTTTGGTAAAAATGGTCAAAATCTTGTAAAATTGTCATCAAAAGTCAAAAAGGGTCAAAGTCTCTAAAAATAGCAATTTGCTATTCTTAGAAATTTTTGAAAAATAAATGGACCATAGGGTTTTCTTGGGTTTATTGTCAAGAGGATGCTCACATAATTTTGAAATTAGGGTTTTAAGCCCCTATTTTTAGAAAAACCCTAAAAATAGGATCTTTCTAGAAATGGCTCAAAATGATTTTGATTGATTAATATTTCATTACAATTACACTAGTCTAGTCAGAATCATCAAAAAGTTAGTTTTTCTCTAGTGGGTTTATTTCGCTTTTTCAAAAGAAAAGTTAGGACCTTCAAGGTCATCAATGGAGGATGGCCAGCTACTGGGTGTCAGAATCTAAGCTTCAAAAGTTGCACAAATCAATCCACAATGAAAGATGCTCAAAAAATGGTGAACGACGGAGGGGAATTCAAAAAGTTAAAAATTGCAAAAAATAAACTAAGTTTGGAATGTTGGATGCTTTGTAGATCATGCATGTGCAACAGTGAATGTAGTTAACACATCAATGACGATGACCGATGCAGTCGACGAACACATGAAAGGTTGATGTTGGTGTTGCATGCAGACGACAAGTGTGGTCGGCAGATGGTGATCATTGTCAACGCAATCGACGACAAGGTGAACGCAAAGCTTGAGAAGGATGAAAACCATCA
Source organism: Sequoia sempervirens (assembly GCA_007258455.2). Taxonomy (NCBI): domain Eukaryota; kingdom Viridiplantae; phylum Streptophyta; class Pinopsida; order Cupressales; family Cupressaceae; genus Sequoia; species Sequoia sempervirens. Next base: position 2,650,401 of record VDFB02000012.1, read on the forward strand.
AAAAATGGTTGTCTGGAGCACAAACGCACCTCTACTAGCTAGAGGTGCCAAAGGTTTCAGGCTGTCAGAAGTGCTTTAAAGGTTTGCAGCTACAAATAGTTTATTTCTAGATTTGAGTAGGCCTTCCAATGAATCTATGATCCAGTTCAACAGATCCATCAAGTGCCTGGAATTGCAAATCAAGAAAAAATGTCTCATCAAAGGAGCAAATTGCAAATCATGAGAAAAGTGCCCCTGTGGGCTAGAGGTGCCTAGAAATGGAGACATTCAAAACCAATTTTTGAGGTTAGTCACTTCCAAGAGATTCATCCCAAATTTAGTCTAGCTCCCCAGTGAATCCATCTGCTAGCTCAGAGGACCTATCAAATAGTAGTGGCTGCTAACTGAACAGACATGTAAAACAAAGGATAAATTGAAAATCATAAGAGAAAAAGTGCCCCTGCTAACCAGGGGCAGACGCATTTCAGGTCACCAAAAGTAGAAATTAGGGTTTACAACCTCCAAGAGTTTTTCTTTTGAATTCTTCTAGCTTCGTAGTGAATCCAACAATGAGTTCTCAAGATCATTCAAATGTCCAGAATCTCAAATTTAACAGGGTTCTTGCATTAGAGGGAGAAATTGAAAAATCAAAAAATAAACTAACTCTGGTGAAGAAAAGTGCCCCTACTGGCCAGGGGTGCCTAGATTTTTAGACCATCAAATCTAGTTTTCAAGATTCATGACCTCCAAGAGGTCCTTCTCAGGTTTGGTTAGTCTTTGTAACAAATCTGTCAACAGATTCACCAGAGCTATCAAACGAGTACAATCTTGGATCAAATAGAGTTGTTTCAAACAAAGTACAAAGTGAAAATTTTGAAAAAATTTCTCCAACAAGCTAGGGGTACCTAGGGTTTTGGGCCCTCAGAAATAGTTGTTAGAGGTTACAACACTAGTCAATATTTCTGGAATTCTTCAGGATTTTCGATGAATATCTCAGCCTGGCTAAAAGATTCATCAGTGACTGGCAATTTTAGATTGAGTGGAGAAACAAAGTACGAGAGGCAAATTGAAAAGGTTGAAAATCCTTAAAAAATGGTTAAGTCAAGTGAAGAAAAGCGCCCTTGCAAACCAAGGGTGCCCAAGCTTTCAAGGGGGCAAATGTAGTTTTTAAGATTTGTAGCCTCCAAGAGATCTTTCTCAAATTTGATCACGCTCTCCAACAAATCTATCGGCCAGTTCATAGGATTTGTCAAATGCTCATAATTGAAGATCAAACAGAGGCATTTCAACAAGAAAATTTGAAAATCTTGAAAAATGTTCTAACACTGCAAAGTTGGACGCCTTATCTCAAGGAGGCGTCCAAAGTCAACTTAAGTTAGAAATTTTTGAAAGACTTCTTCATGCTTTGACACCCTATTTTCTAGGGATTCTTTGAGTTAACAGATATTTTCACTTGACTCCTAAATTTAGGGTTTTCATGAGTTAGCTACTTTTTTCACCTCCAAACTTAAATTTATAAGCATTGGGGCTTCTATTCTTCATTATTTTGCAGGTTAGCTTCAATGAGCAAACACACAATTTTCTTCTCCATAGCATTTGAAGGAACAAACGAAGTCCATTTTTCAGAGTTCTTTATAGTTTTGAGTTCAAGTTGCACAAAAGAACATCTTTCCAGAATCCATTTTTCTAGGGCATCAGTTTTCAGAAACAAAAGTTCATAATTTTCAACTTCTATTGATCTAGGTTCTCTTCTTTTTCAATCTTCTCCAAGATTAGAAAAAAAATTGACAGCTTCTTCAGCTTCCAAGCCTAGGGTTTCTTGCATGTTCAAGAAAAATCAGTTTGTTGAGAAATTAGACATTCTAGGTTTATTCAACACAAAATTGACCACAAACCCACGTCCCAGATTTTTCCAAAAATAGCTTTTGTAGCTTCCATTTTTTAGGGTTTCCAGAAAAATCATCTTTTCCAAAAAACAATCGATCTGGGCCTCTAAAAAGAAGAAAGTGGAACCCGTACTCTTAGTTGGTTTTCGTACAAGCTTAAGACTGCAAACAAAAATATAATTTTTGAAGCTACAGGTCAACCTTAATACAATATTGAATTCATTATACTTCTGTGTAATTTTCATAATGGAATAATATAAATTTCAGATAACTGTTGTTTTGGGTTTTCATGTATATGATTAAATTCCTGGACATGATTGAATATTAATATTTTGGGCACACATTGCAATGTTATATCATATTGTCTATGAGATTATATTATAATATTGAATGTTGTGCAAATCCTCCAAAGAAACCAAAATAAATTATTTCAGTTGGAACATAGGAAAACTGTTTAACGAAATGTTAATTTGAAGTTTTATGAGAAAGCTATAGTTTTATGATGGGTTTATGACTGTAAATATTAGTAGATGCAACTCTCAGTGTTTGCACTTAGTAACATCTATAATCAACCATATGCAAAGTGTTTGAAAAAAAATTTGCAAAGAAAAAATCATAAAATGATCAACCTTCTTTGAAAATTTCCTTGGAAGGTTATTACAGTGGTATCAGAGCCAAGGTATTGAGGTCAAGTTGTATGGAGTGTTGTGGGCTGTAATTTCTCATGCGTGAAGGGCTAAACTCGGGTGAATGTAACCCATCGTGCTGACAAGCATGTACCTGATAACCAAATGGTGGGGCTCCATGACCACAGGTCAATTCTTCTCATGGATTCTATACCTTCACCTTCGAGGCTAGTGGGATACAAACTTCACCCTTAACACCCTGGGTAGCTTCCCTCACTACTAGGACAATATTTTGGTGTAGTGGTTGGGCCTTTGGTATCAGATCCAAGGTCTTGAGGCTGAGCCTTGCAAAGTGTGGTGGGCTATAATGTATGTGTGTGAAGGGCTAAACCTCAATGGATGTAACCCATCATGTGGGGCTCCACAACCATGTGTCTGTTGTGCTCGTGGATTCTATTCCTTCACCTCTAAGGCTAGTGGGACAAAATCCTCACCCTTAACACCCTAGGTAGCCACCCTCACTATTAGGGAAATATTTTGGTGTAGTGGTTGGGCCTTTGTGGTATCAAAGTTGCGCATCCTGCAAACTTGAGGGTTATCATTGAAAGGAAAAATTTAGTTTTCTTGCTAAGTGACCAACACTCATTCATTCAACCTCAACAGGTTGTTGGGTTGGAAAAAAATGAAGACAAATTAGGAACTCGTGGAAAATTTGATGCAGGTCTTTCAGGACTATGATAGAAATTTGGCAAAGCTTCTATAGTATCCTGAAATGTTAGATCCTCTTTTTGCAAAGGAAAAGAAAGAAAATAGTAATACAAAGGAAAAAAAGAATGAGGAGGACTTACAAAAAGAGAGTAGAAAAAATGATATTCAGAGAAAGAAAATTTGATTTGAATGCAAAAAAGATTGGGAACCCAACCATAGGTGTCAAGATCAAGGACAGGGGATTTATCTAATAATTGGGAAGGATGGTGAAGGATGCAAATCTACAGTTGTTAGTAATGAGGATACTATTCCTCATGATGGTTGTTTGACAAAATCCCAAGATGGTTCTTTGGATGTGACTACATCTATACTGGTAGAGGATGTGTGCAATGAGGTTGTTAGAACAAAAGCCTTTAGGTCACATTAGAGCTATCCTATGTGGTGGATGACATCAATGCTTTCGATGGGCATGTTGATAGCCCACCTGATGATTTTTTTGATTAATTGTCGATGTTGATTCGACATCTTATCATAGTGTTGATTACAAATCAGAAAATTGGTATGAGGATGACAAGACTCAAGGGTCCCAACATTTGGCAAGTCAATTGAAAGTCAGTGATGACATGATTAGTGCAACCTTAGAAAATTTTGATGTTGCTCAATAGTTGATGGAAAGCTATCATTGGAGGACTCCAAGAGCTCGTAAGAAATTTGATGGTGAACTTTCCCTTGCATAGTTTTAGGCACTTAGAGATGTGTTAGGGGTAATGAAAAATAATTACCTACAGTTACTATCAGACATAGATAATCTTCTCATGCTTGATGGGATTTATTATGATGCACTTAAAGGGAAAGAGGAGGTTGATGAGCTCACTCATGAGCTTGAGGTCACCATGGACTCTCTAAAGAGCACTCAAATTTCCCTTCAAGATTCAAAGGATCAGATTGATGAGCTTACCATGGAGTTGAGCTTGGCGTAGTCTACATCACCCATAGTTGAAATTTAGCTATCTATGGAAACCATTGGTGATGAGCATACATCCACATATTGTGGGAATGTGCATATTGAAGATGTGGAAACATCCACTTCATTTATAATTGTTGAAGACACCAATGGGGTGAGTGTATTGGATGAGCATAACAAGGAATAGTGTGTTGCATCAGGTGCCCCTGAAGAAAAACCCTTTACAGGTGATAGTTTCCCAAGCCATAACATCGGTGATGTAGAGATTGTTGTTGATAGGATTTGTAATGAAGAGGTGGATTCTACTAAGAGTTGTGTGCTAGATCATGACATTGTTCCATCTTCTTTTGAAAAGGATTGATTGACACCATCTAATGGGGAAAAGGGTATACATGCTAATATGTTTCCCCCTCCTGAAAGCAAATCTAAAAAATTCATGTTATGCAGCTGATTGTGATCATTGGTCTAATGAGTCACATGAATGGAAGGATCAGCTAAAGATCACTGAAGATAAGGTTGATCAAACCTTAGGCCATTTTGATAACACCCAAAATTTTGTTGAATACCTCCTTTGGTCAATTCAATTCAAAAAGGAAAAAGGGATAATAGGTGGAGTTTCTATTTCAAGCTTGCAGACTATCAAGCACACTTTAGAGGTAATAGAATAAGATTACCTTCATTTTCTTTCAAATAGAGACCTTGCCATCAGGGTTGTAGAGAAGGTTTATAAAACTATTGCAAGGTTTGTACATCATGATTTGAGTTGCAAGTCATCTTTTGGTGGTGGAAATGAAGTATGGAATCCATGTGACTATACTAGTATTCCATTGATGTAGGTGAGTGAGTTTCACCTTATTGCATGGTGAGGTGTGCTCACCATTTTTCTTTCTACCTGAGTATGAATGAATTGATGACACATAAGTAAGGTTTGGATAAGGGGTTGCACAATTCACTCTAGTATGACGTGCTTCCATCCTTGATAGATGAATACAAATGTTGTAGGTTCCTTGAGTTGTTTCTACCTAACAGTTGCTCACAGAAACAATAATATGAAACTTGGCTCATTTGGATTCTAGTGGGTATTAGAGTGGCACAATAGAAGTCAACAGGTATTGGGTATGAAGGATTTTTAGTTTGGCTATGGGATCCAGGGATTGATTTGGCTAGTGTATTGCTTCTTTCTTCTTAAGGGGTTGACCAAATTACACAGTATAGTGGTATCATGCTGACACCATATGATTGTGATGGAGCATTCTACAGGTTCATCTAAGACCCTGGTATTTTGTTGTGGTATTGCAAGTACAAATTGCTTGGGGACAAGCAATCTCTGGGAAGGGCAGACTTTAATGTCCCCATTTTCCCTTCCATGTAATAAATAATAATTAATTTAATTATTTAATGTTACCTTGAAAAAAGTGCAATCATAAGGTAATATTAAATAATTATATTAATGATGGTATAAAGTGATATTGGGTTTTGGCAGGAAAATCTAAAATGCATTATAAAAAGGGGTTGACGGCTCATTTTCGGATTATGTGAAGATTATTATTTCATTTGGAGATTGTGAGAGCTCAACTTTATACTTTTTGGAATGAGAGGATGAAAACCCTCAAGTTTAGGTATCGAGATTTGGACGAAACCCCAAATCTTCCTATGGAAAGATTCAAGTTAGAGTTCACATCGGTGCTTCAAGGATCGATTGATCAAGTTGTTGAAATTTGTGTCTTCTCTAAAGAAAAATTTCAAGTAATTAGGGTTTGAATAATTATCAAAGGCTTAAAAATAAATATTAGTGTGTTGGTTGTCTACTTGCTTGATCAACTATGTAGAGATAAAATACTTTTAAAAAAATGTGTGGGCCTAATATTGTTAATAGCTAGAATATTTATTCTTGGTAGTCATGGAGGTCATCTCTTGAAAATAGTGATTATATATATTAAGGAGGGAATGATATTTCAAAGGCTTCAAATATTTGTTGTTAGACTATCGCAACCTTTATAGTGGATGTTGTCGTCCATTTCATTGGAGCCTATGTGGAAGAAAAGACAAAGGAAACAAGCTATGCCATAGTCTGGGAATCATACATGGAGTTTGGAAAAAGACAAAGTTGATTAATCAAAGTCTATCATTCAATTAGAAAAGAGGGCGTTGGAATTTTTCTTAGAAGACAATCACAAGTTTGGAGGAGTTCCTGTGCTATTAGGACTCTCGAAGATATTGAGAAATAGCAGCGCAAAGATAAGGAGAAACATGGGATGTTTGAAGGTTTGTTGGAAGAGTCATAGTCCATTGAGGACTCCAAAAAGTTAGCTACAACACTTTATTAGAAGAATTGTTAGCCTTTAAAAGCATCACAAGCTAAAGGAATATTTTATTGTGGTTTCTAATTGTTGTTAGGGTTCCTCATGTCTAGTTGTATTGGTCAAAAGTCTATTTTCCCATACTTTATCTTTGTTTAAGAGGATGCATTGCATTTTAAAGAGTCCTAAGTGATTTAGAATTGCTATTCATCAACCACTATAGCCAGATAAAAAGAAGAAAGTGGAACCTATACTCTTAATTGGCTATCGTACAAGCTTAAGATTGCAAAATAAAATATAATTTTTGAAGCTATTGATCATCCTTAATACAATATTGAATTCATTATATTTTTGTGTAATTTTCATAATGGAAACAATATAAATTTCAGATAACTATCGTTTTGGGTTTTCATGTATATGATTAAATTCTTGGACATGATTGAATATTAATATGTTGGGCACAAATTGAAATCTTATATAATATTGTCTATGATATTATATTATCATATTGAATGTTGTGCAAATCCTCCAAAGAAACCAAAAGAAATTATGTAAGTTGGAACACAGGTAAACTATTTGATGAAATGTCAATTTGAAGTTCTATGAGAAAGTTATGGTTTTATTATGGGTTTATGACTGTAAATGTTAGTAGATGCAACTCTCGGTGTTTTAACTCTAGAACATTACATAATCAAACATATGCAAAGTGTTTGACAAAATGTTTGCAAAGCAAAAATCATAAAATTATCGAGTTTCTTTGAAAATTTCCTTGGAAGGTTATTACATAGACAAGGGAGAGATGGAGAGATAATGAGATAGAAATATAGGGAGATATGGAAGAAGAAATATGGGTCTACCACTCATGCCTCCACCATTGACTTTATGATTCATCATTTGGTGTGCAATGGGTACATTGAAGAGTTGTGGAAGTCAATTAAGGAAAATTTTGGTTTATTTTTGCATACATTTGTGCAACAGATAAGATCAATTAGTAGGCCATTTACAAAATAATTTTTGCAAGAAAAAAAGGTCTCAATGGAGAATTAGTAGCTTCAAATCAACTATGAACCACTTATAAGGATCCAAACATAACTAAAAAAAAACCTTTAAATTAGGAAGATAATCAAGTTTCATTACAAAAAGGGTCATGTTATGTTTGCAATAGGGAGACAGGGAGGGAGAGGGAGAGATAGGGATAGAAAGAGAAAGAGATAGAGGGGGAAGAGGGAGAGTGAGAGAGATGAATGTGAAGGAAAGGGAGATATAGGTAAAGGAGGGAGAGGGAGAGAGAGGAGGGGGGATAGAGGGAGATATATAGAGATAGAAAGGGAAGGGAAGAGAGATAGAGAGAGATAGTAAGAAATGAATAAAAGAGATAGAGAGAGGAGCAAGAGGGAGATAAAGAGAGATCACTTGAGAGAGAGGTAGAGATAATGATATATAAATAGAGAGGAACAAAGAGATATGGATATAGATATAGAGAGGGAAAATAAGAGAAAGAAGGTGACATAGACAAGTAATAGAGAGGGAGGTATAGAGAGAAAGGGAGAGAAAGATGGAGAGTGGAAAAAATAGATGCATATAGAGATAGGGAGGGAAAAACATGGATTGTGTGTGTATATGAGCTAGAGAGAGATATGGAGAGATTGAGAGGGATATATATATAGAGAGAGAGAGAGATGATAAAAAAAGGGAGGGAGAGAAATAGAAAGAGGGAGTGATGGGGAGAGAGAGAGATAGGGATAGAAATAGGGAGAGATAATGATAAAAATGAGAGACAAGGAGATATATATTGTTAGCAGATGGTCAGCGCTCCCCTCGAGATTCACGACATGGACTAATAGCCTCTCGTGGATCCGTTAACTCTAGAAGTTGTATTGGGCATTAACAGGTTGATCTTTTGGCCCAACGGAAACTGTGGGCCAACAATTGGTATCAAAGCAAGTTCCTTGGGAGAATTTTAATAGCTTGAGGTGATCCGGGATGGCGACATATAAGAAGGATAGTCCGAGATTTTATGTAAAACATTATTCTCTATGGAAGAATTGAATGGAGTGTCATCTGAGATGCATTGGTGAACCCTACTAGAGCATTACAAGTAATAGGTATGTTATTCCACAGAATGGTCCTACTACTACTGCTAAGATTAGGGATGTTGAGTACAATATCAGGGCTAAGGAACCATTGTTGAGTGCTTTGACTGATTCTGAGATGACAAATGTTATGGATCTAAAGATTGCTTATGAGATCTGGAAAAAGTTGGAAACTTTGTATGAAGGTGATGCTAATGTGAAGATTGCTAAGTTACAAAGTGTGAAAGGGAAGTATGAAATGTTGAGAATGGGTGATGATGAGAACATTACTACTTTCATGCAAAGAGTGAATGAACTTGTGTGTGGTATCATATGTGCTGGTGGACAGTTGGAAGAATCAAAGATTGTTGCTAAAGTGCTTAGATCCTTGCTTGCTACTTACAAAGTCAAAGATATAGCTATTGAAGAGCTTCGAACTGTGACAAATGTTACTCGAGATATGTTGATTGGTAAGCTTACTGCTTTTGAGTTGAGTGAATTTGGTGATGCCCTTTCTAAGGTAGAATCTACATTCAATGCCACTACTTCCTGAAGAGATAAACAGATATATGATCCAAGTGAAATTTTTTCTAGAAAGACATTCAAGTATGAGGAAGAAATGAGACGAATTGAAGAAGAAGAAAGAGAGTTGGATGAACTTGAAGCACTTATTGTCAAAAGAGAAGCCAGAGGACAAGGTAAGTATAAAGGAAAGTTCCCTATTAAATGTTTTTCTTGCAATAAGATAGGTCATTTTGCATCAAGGTTTCCGGAAAGAGTTCCTAAGTCACGACCTAACAAGCCTAAATTTCAAAGGAAATGTTATTATGTTGTTGATGAAGGTGTGACAGATGATGAATCTGATAAAGGGAATGTAAGTGAGGATGAATGGGTATTTATTGCTATCAAGGAAAATAATCATGTGTCTACTGAATCTGCTAGTTGTACAAATGTGGAGAAAGCCCTAGCTGCTCAAGTTGAAGAGAAAGATGAATGGGTGATTGACAATGGATGCTCTCATCACATGACAGGAGATAAAAGTAAGTTTGTGAGCCTGGAAAAGTATGATGGTGGTGTTGTAAGATTTTTTGATGACAAAGCAGGAGTGATTTGTGGCAAAGGATGCATTTCTCTTGATGGTAAGCATAATACTAATGATGTCCTATATGTGGAAGGTCTGAAGCATAATCTTGTAAGTGTTGGGAAAATGGTTGATAAGGGATACAATCTTTAGTTCAAGAATGAAAAGTGCAGAATATTGGAAGATGGTCAACACTCCCCTCAGGATTCACGACATGGACTAACAGCCTCCCATGGATCCATTAACTCTGGCAGTTGTATCGGGCATTAACAGGTCGATCTTTTGGTGCAACAACTGTGGGCCACAACATATATAACTTTGAAAAGATAGAGGGTGAGAGAGATATGGAAGAATAGAGAAAGAGGGAGAGGTAGAAATAGAAATAGAAAGAGGGAGACAATGAGAGAGGGGGAGATGAAGAGATAAAGAGATAAAGATATAGGAAGTGATACACAAAGAGGGGTGGAGAGGGATATATAGAGAGAGAGAGATGATAGTAGGGTACATAAATGGTATAAATATCTTAAGTAAATCTATATTAAAAACATTGAGAGATATTAATATTAAATTAATTAATTTGACTTTAGGATGATTTAAAAAACATGGTAAATAATTTAAACGATAAATCATAAAATGTGATCTATATTATTATTTTTTTAAAATAATAAAAATTTATTAATAAAATAATATATATCCTTAATTTATTTTTAGTTTCAATGTTAATAATACGTATTTTTAAATTGGAATAATTTTTTTAATATAATATAATTTAAAATAGTATAAATTTCATTATAAAATAAAATATTAGAAAAAATAATTTCTAATAAATAAGATATAATATTATTTTAAATTGTATAAATTTTATATAATTTGAATATTATTAGACTGAATGTATAAGTTGATCTAAATGTTTTGTTGTAATAATATTTATATTTTGTATATGTTAATTTAATTTGTATTATATAAATTAATAATTTTTGGTATAGAATATTTTATATAATAATAATATAATTTATATATTATTATTATAATAATAAAACTAAAATATACATATAATATTATATAAATAAAATGATATAATATAATTTATATATTATTATTATAATAATAATAAATATAATTATATTATATCATTTTATTTATATAATATTATATTTATATTTTAGTTTTATTTGTATTATTTATAAATATAGTAATTATTAATTATAATACAAATAAAATATCATTTATTATAATAATATAATTTAATTTGTATTATATAAAAATTATATATTGTAATATATTTACTGATAATAATTTCCATCATATTCGTTAAAAAAAACTATATATTAACGAATTTGGTAACAATTGTCTGCAATAAATATTATCAAAATATGCTATAAATACTTGGATAGTCGGTGAGTGGTATAAATGCTATAAATTATAAAGCAATAGATAAAATGAACAGTAAAAAATAACATCCAAAATGAACAGTAAAAATGCACGAAAAAAATTGGACAGATGAAATGATTTGTATCATCTTGCATGTTTAAGGAGCAGTTTCAACCGTTGATAGCCAAAAACAGGTCGACTCTTTTCAAATAGGATACCTTTTTGTAATGGAAATTGATTATCTTTGTAGACATGTAAAATTGACCTGACACTTATCACACACCTTAAATGACATTCTCACATCATGTTGGCATCATTATCATTAAATATCACTGCATTTCACATTAAAAGCATCAAAAACCCTAATTTCCCCTATTAATTGAATAATTCGACATTATTTAATTAATTCACTTTTTCACCATTTTTGACGAATTAAATAAATCTCACTTATTTAATAAAGTCCTAAAACCCTAATTTTTGCTATAGGCTTAGAAAACATAACAGTTGTGCCACTATTGACATAGTATTTAATGCATTAACTGCTCTACAATACATTACAGTTATCTGCAAAATTTATCATCTATTTCTATTTTTGCTACTTTGCTTACAAGAAAATGAATACTAGAGGCACATGACAGAATTTAAAAAATGAGCACAGTCCATGAAAAATAATATGCTATTCATAAATCTAAACCACAAAAACAACAAAAAAATTTGCAAAAAAATAGACCAACATGATAAATTTTTGCAAGCATTCCCCGTTAGCCCTTGTAACAAAAACCAAGCATCATAAACACATAAACTAGCCACTTACCAATAGTGCACTACCAAAGAATAACAAACATCCAAGAACGAAACCTAAAGCTAAAAACACACAAGCTTTTTAACAAACAACAAACAAACAATAATAAGCACAAATAAAACCCAGTACTCGCCTCACATTTCATGAATTAACTATACATTCATAGCTTCTGTACCCACCCGCTCTCCAACACATCTCACACAATTTTCTTTCTGAGCTTTGCTAATAGGGTAGTAGCCACTCAAACAATAAACACATAATTAACACATTTACTAGCCCCACAGTCTACAAGAATTTTCTCAAAGCATATGTAATTTAGTGTACCTACTTGCCCTGTTAGCCCTTCTAACAACAAGCAATACTTCTAGTTATCAAGTATCATAAATACACAACCAAGTCATTCACAAACACTACACTTTTATAGAATAATGAGCATGCAAAAGCACAACCAACAGTTAAAAAACCCACAATATTTTCAACAAACGATAATGAGCACAAACAAAACACAACACTGGCCTAATATTTCATGAATTAACTATGCATTCACTGCTTCCATACCTACCAGCTCTCCAACACACCTCACACAATTTGCATTTAATGATTAAACATGCATTCACTACTTCAGTACCCATTACCCCACCGCCAAAGCCCCCACAATTTGCATCCACTGATTAAATATTTTCTAGGATACACCATGTCCTCCTATTTTACTAATTTACTTTAAACAAATGAACCATTGAGTTTTTCCTATAATAGCGAGCAATACTTGTAGATGTCAAGTATCAGAAATACAAAATATACAATGTTGAATAATGTAAATATAAAATGAACCATTAGTTTTTCTTCTATGTTTTGTTATAAAGTGAATGCTAGTCGTTATGAGAAATACATGCTTGAATTTACAAGTATAGGAAGGTAGAAAAATATTATAAACTTTTGAAATTGATTGGCTAATGAAGTATCTAAAATTGAAATGCAATAATTGAAATAGTAAATATAGCATACTTAGAAGCCATAATACTGGATTTTAAGCTATTTGAAGTGAGAAACAAGAAAATTAAGCATTGTCTAACATATAAAGGAAAAACATATTGACTGTAAAGTGAGAGCTGCTAGAAGTTTCAATCCATATAACATGAAATATAGTCATATAGGCCAAACAGCCAGGAACATAAGTGTAAGATAAAAGGGAAGTGCAAGTTGGTGCAATATCAGGTAAGATTGCAGGTGTTTGTGTTTCTCTGTCATCTACAATGGCTTTGATACAATTAGAATAGAAACCATTTTCCTATGTAATTTTTAACATATTTTGCAAATTGAAGACAAAAACAAGTATTTGTATCAGTATTGTTTTGTACATTGTAGCATATGATGTTCATTCAATCAGGAAAATAACTTTTTAATGACATTGTTTTGATTGAGCTTGAAATGGCCCTTGACAACAAAGTCTCGTAGTGCAAATACAGTTGTTGATTTGTCCTTGATGTAGTCTTCATATTTCATGTTTTGAAAGGCGGGCAAGAGTTGTTGCATGACATGGTTTTGAATTAAATAATGGATTTGAATTGACTTCTATGTCACGTTTTTTGCAATGAGCACCATTCTGTTGCAACATGTCGTAACTGTTGAATCTATAATTGCATATTGGGTAGAAAGCTTTGAATGGATTTGAAAGTGTGTTTGTTGCTCTTAATGTCCCCAAAACCTGAAACATGGTTTGAGAAAGCGACAAGATATTTCTAAAGTTATCGTAAATGTTGATTGCATCAACGCAGTTAGCTTTTCCATTGTTCTTTTGTTATTCAATTTGCAAATAAATGTTGATTGGCCTATGTGGAACATGTTCTTTTGATCTGTATTTTTTAGGATATTTTTAAAAAGAGTTGCTAGAGTTTTGTTCCTGAAGAGTTGTTGCATTATTTGCAAGTATTGTTGTTCATGAGATGAATGCAGTCGCAGCTGCATGGCAAAGAGAAACTTAGTTATCGTCACAAAAAAAAATTAGTAGAGGCCAAAATGGTATAGAAAATAGTTAGAATGGATTAGTGGCATATGGTATGTAGAGATTTGTACCCGTGCTCTGTCAGATTCTACTTTGCCATCTTTGATATCAATAGCCTACCAACTCTGTTAGCACCAACAACCAAAACACCTATTATTCCAATTGGATTTTTATATGTGATTGCTAGTAACTGACTTATAGTTGTATCTGGAATGAAGTAATAGTCTTTAGAAAATTGAGGCATGCTTTCAACTGTGCTAGTGTCTGTCAATATTGATATGCAACCACGGTCCCCTTTGTCATCAACTATTTTACGTGCAATTTGGAAACCTGATATTGAAACTCCTATTCCTAGAATTATCTTGTGTTGATGTTGTTGTACAAGGTTTCCACTGATATTTAGAGTAATTGTCATTTTTTCTTTGAGGTCTATGAGATCTACACACATTACCTCATTTGTTTCATTGTCTTTGTCTAATGTTGATTTTCAGACAACAAGAATATCACCTTTGAATGTGTCACTAACTTTTTTTGCATTTAAGTCTTCAATTGATATGGACTTGTTCACTTTTGTTCTAAAAGAACAGAGGAAAATGTAAATCTTATATGTGGATGATGGAGAGATGCATATGATAAGTTAATAGAATAAGTTATTTACCATTTGCTTGTGTCTTTTTCCATGTGTTGCATTTGTTGTGCTGGTCTTTTTGTTTGTTCCATCATTTGTCTGCAAAGAAATTATATAGCATTAGAGACTATATTGGAGCATGTGTTGGTCATATATGCTTATCTTTGTCTAGAGTACTGTGCGGGATGTTGAAAATGCATTTTCCTAGGGTTTGCATGATGGAACAATATAAAGTATGATAGGAAATTGGCTAGTTTGTTAAAGTGCAACTACTTTCTTTCTAATGTCGTTGTCCAAATACATGTGCATATGTAGAAGGAGTTCAATAGCCATTGAGTATAAAACACATTTTTTTCCAAAATCCAAATACACCAGTTTGAATGAGTGGAAGCCAAACAAAAAGCATGAATACAATGAAGGGTTTTAATCTGAATGTAGAACCCAATATGAGTTCCTGGTTTTTTTTTGGTTCATCTCATTTAGGCTCAGTGCATTACTTTTTTTAATAGCATTTTATGTGCTTTGCTACAGTAGTCCTTGTTTTCTTGAAACTTGCCTTTAATAGTTGCACAACCACTTCCCTAAAAGAAGAACGTTATTATATAGAGATAATAGATATTTATATATTTATACATATATATGCACATACACATTCCATTATATATATAGTTATAGAAAATTACGTATATAAGAACCTATAACTGATTGGTCAATGGTACTTGTAAAGAATCAAAGAAATAGTTTTGAACATTCAATTTGAGTGTGCCTGTTCTAGAAAGATTGTTATTTTTAAGGAATTTGTCTATGTTGCATACTAGTGAGCAACTTGCATATTCATAGTTATTAATGTCTATTATTTCTATATTCTCATATCTTATCTTCATTCTGAATGTGAAATCTTTAGTACTTTGCACATATGTATAGTAGAGTAGAGTTGATATTTTGCGTAAACATGAAAATGTTTCATTGCAAAAAGAGAAGGACAATGATCAAAGAATCTAACCTACAATTTTCTTATTCAACAGTTGATTATATTTGTGCTAATGTAGATATTTGTCTCCCACTAAAATTTTAAACAACAGGTCCTTTTATGAAGAAATTTGAGACAGATAAGCATAGTGGATAAGATGTTAAATGCAATTCATAAACATAAAGCAATCAATTCTCAGGGAATGTCGTAAATGCTAGAGCAATACACATTTTTAGCAAAGCAACACTTTGTTATGTTTCAATTGCAAATAAGAAGATTGTAACAAATATTGACTTGAAATAAATCTATTCATTTATTAATGCATTAGAGTGTGGTTGATTTTTCATTTTCCTTTAAGTAAATTAGGAAAATAGGGGGACATTATATATAGTGGCAAATATTTAATCGAGGGATGCATATAGAGCGAGTTTTGGCAACAAGCTAGTCGATACTAAAATAGTGAATGCATGTTTAATGCATTAAATGCAAACCTCGTGATATGTGTTGGATAGTTGGTGTCAATACAAGCATAGAATGCATAGTTAATTTATGAAATATGAGGTGAGTGCTAGTTTTTGCTTATTGTTCTTTTATTGTTTGTTGATAATCTTGCATTTTTTTTGCCGCGGAGTGTCATCTTTGACATCTGGAATTCTGTGGAGTGCTTGAATGAGGGAGGAGTCATAGGAACGGTCTGCAATTGGTGAGTGGCTTGTCTATTTGTTTTTAATACTTGATAACTACAAGCATTACAGGGGAAAGTGAATGGTTTGAGCAGGGTCTTGTTGACTGTGGGTGCATTGAAAGCATTAACTATATGTTAATTGCTTGGTGGCCATTGGTTTGTCAGCAAAGCTCGTAAAGAAAATTGTGCGAGATGTTTTGGAGGGTTTGTGGGTACACATGCAGTGAATGGATAGTTAGTTTATGAAATCTTAGGCAAGTGATGGGTTTTATTTCTACTTATTCTTGTTTGTTTATTATTTGTTGAAAAGCTTATGCATTTTTAGCTCATGGTTGCACTTTTGCATGTTCATTATTCTATAAAAGTGCACTGCTAGTAAATGGCTTGGCTGTCAGTTTATGATACTTTGTAAATAAAAGTATTTGTTGTTGTTACAAGGGCTAAGGAGGCAACTGGAGGCAAGTGGGTAGCATTGAATGCATTAACCATGTGTTTATTGCTTGATTGACCAGTGACCTATCAGTAGCTATTTTGAAAAGAAAATTCAACAACTACAATAGTGAGTTGCTTATGGGAAAAAAATAGTTCCATGTTTATGGATTAGATGAATGGAATTCATTCAGTATGCTCATATGTCTATTTGGTGACTTAAATTCTTGAACATCGCTTGTGCTTTTTTCTTTATAACTCTGAAGACATAATTTTTAGGCACATTAGAACGTTTGAAATTCATTGCAAAGAAAAGGGAACAATGTGATACAGGAGCATCCTTGGTTCTTGGCAATCTTGCATCAGCCAAAAATATTTTCTTTCAGTTTGTTCTTATTTTGTTCTCACTCAATTCATGTTGGTGGAATCATCATATTTTCTCACCAGACCCTGCGGATCTTTGTGTATATCATGGACATGTTCATTTTCCTTATTCCAAGATTTGAGTGTGATTGGATCTTTTTCTGGCAAGTTATTGCTTCTGGAGTTCATGACAGTCTCTTGAACCTGCACTAGAATAGTTTCCAAGCCTAACAGCTAATCTGATCATTCGTGGATCATCCTCATGACTTGCGGATCTCGACAATGTGATCTTAAAGGTTTCGTGGAGAGTCCCCAACCTTCACTATAGGTCCACACTTCACTCTACGCACCTGTTGATGGAGTAATTCAAATTCGAGGCTGACCTATTCATGTGCATGTTACATTTTCTTTCCTTGGAGAATGTAATGATCTTTGGCTGATGTGGATGTTTCCAGATTCACAGATATGATATAAATCTTGTAATCGATCATTAGAAGGGGAGAGGTAGTAGTAGTTGATGGAGTAGATAAAGATTGGTCTGAATTGTAAGATTTCAGCTCGCATATAGGAGCATATTGGAATGTTGTAATTAAGACATGTTATATCAGGCCTGTGAGCCAAATCTGTAAGCCTGAATGTTGTTGGCCGAATGTAATTGAGATTTCTGTTAATGAGAATATTTGTATCTGCATTTGCCTCCATATTCTATGTTGCTTTTGTTGTGTTACTCGTGTTGCACGGTCCAGATTGTTCTCCTTGGGGTTGTGTTAGACTAGTATCAAAGCGAGATTCATTCCTTGTGTGATCGTCAAAGTTTGCAAAGTCTTGTTGAAGATTTGTTGTGGGGTGGCAAATTGAGGATTCGACCTGCAACTATAGAGGACTTGTGTAAAGATGGCAGGAAGAAGAAATGTTAGAGGAAATGGAGCGCACAAAAATGCAGACCCAACTTTAATGGAGATGTTGAGAGGAATTGCTACTATTTTAGATGCAGTCGAAATGGCCTAGAGAAGAGGTCAACCAGTTGATGATGTGAGTGATGAAGAGGTAGAAGTCCAGGACGAAAGAGGAAGAGAAGAGAAACCTAGCCTAGATTAGGGAGAAGAGAGGTTCATAAGATCCCTAACCAAACTGAATACAAAACCACATTTCAATCCACCAGATTATAATGGTAAGTTGGATTTAGAAGAATTGCTTGATTGGATTACAGAGATGGAAAAGTATTTTGAATTTGAAGGTACTACTGAAGATAAGAAGGTGAAGTTTGCTTGTACAAAGTTGAGAGGACATGCATCCCTTTGGTGGGAACATTTGCAAACAGATAGGCAAAGAAGAGGAAAGGAGAAAATCAAATCATGGGATCAGATGGTGAAAAAGTTAAAGACAAAGTTAATGCCTACAGATTATTAGATTAGTTTGTTCTGAAAGTTGCAAAATTTGAAGCAAAAAGATTCAAGTGTGATAGAATATATTAAGGAGTTCTATAAGTTGAACATCAAATCTGGACATTCGGAGGAGAAAATTGACCAAGTAGCCAGATATGTGAATGGTTTGAGGTCGTCTATACAAGATGAGATTAGTTTGACCAAGCTACAAAGTGTGGAAGAAGCATATCAGTGTGCCCTGAAAGCAGAGGAGAAGTTGAACAAAAGACATGAGCAGAGATAGAGAGGAAGAGGTGGAAAATTTCAAAGAGGAAGAACTTCTACTAGAGGAAGAGGCTCTTTTGCATATTAGAATAAAGATAAGGAGGTCAGTAAGAATGATAACTCGACCCTAGAAGTGATGGAAACTCTTACATAAGAAGAGGATATGGTGGTTACCGAAATGAAAGTTATAGAAGAGATGATAAAGGACAGGAGAGAAGGACATAGAGAATTTGAATGTAATCAGGGAGAGACAAGTAGAAAGACAGAGAACAATAGAAGAACAACTTTGGTTGAGGAAGATCATGCCGGATCATCTAATAAACTGAAAGATGGAGAAGTGTTGGTGAACAGAAGAGTATTATATCAAAGTGAGTTAGAAAAGGAGCCATTGCAAAGAAAGAACTTGTTTCGAACTAGATGCAAGGTGAATGGTAAATGTTGCAAGGTGATTGTTGACAGTGGAAGTTCTAAGAACCTGGTTTCTAAAGAGATGGTGACTAAACTAAAGTTGGAAAGGTTGAAACACCCGAAGCCCTATCAGATTGCTTAGATTCAGGATGAGCATAAGATACTGGTAAGTGAAAATGTTTGGTGAAATTGAAGATAGGAAATTACCATGATGAAGTTTTGTGTGATATTATTCCTATGGATGTATGCCATGTTTTTTTGGGAAGACCTTGGCAGTATGATAGATAGGCTATTCATGATGGAAAGAAGAACATATATACCATTATCGCTAATGGGATGAAGCAGACTTTGTTGCCATTGGAAGATGTTCCTGCAGTTGAGGTTTGTACAAGTACTAGAGTTTGTTTGGTTGATGGAAGGAGATTCATGGATGGGTTGAGACATGAGAACACATGTTATTCCTTAGTTCCTAAGAAGACCGAAGATTTAAAGCATGTAGAAGAACAACCAGAAGAGATAAAGTAATTGCTGACAGAGTATGAAGAGGTCATTTCAGATAATGTACCTAATGGATTACTACCTGTGAGGAGTATCAGTCTTTGCATGGATTTGATTCCTGGAGCTAGTTTTCCTAATAAAGCAGCACACTGGATGACACCAGAAAAGAATGAAGAGTTGAATAGACAAGTGCAAGAATTGTTGAGGAAGGGTTTGATTAGAGAAAGCTTAAGTCCATGTGCAGTACCTGACGTGCTAGCACCTAAGAAGGATGGAGAATGGAGGATGTGTACAAATTCTAGAGCCATAAACAAGATCACGGTGAAGTATAGATTTCCTTTACCCTGGATGGATGGCATAATGGATTGTTTGAGTGGAGCTAAATACTTTACAAAGATAGATTTGAAGAGTGCATATCATCATATCAGAATCAAAGAATGGGATGAGTGGAAAATAGCATTCAAGACAAATGAAGGAGTGTATGAGTGGTTGGTGATGCCTTTTGGATTGGCAAATGAACTGAGTACTTTCATGAGGTTGATGAACGAGGTATTGAAGAAATTCTTGGGTAAGTTTGTGATCATATATTTTGATGACATCTTGATTTTTAGTAAGAGTAGACAAGAACATTTGTTGCATATAATACAAGTTTTGCAGAGGTTGAGAGAAGAGCAGTTGTTGATAAACATTAATAAGTGTAGTTTCATGAAGGAAGAATTGGTATACCTGGGATTTTTAATCTCTATGGATGGATTGAAGATGGATCCTGAGAAGGTGAAAGAAATTGTTGAGTGGCCTACACTAGATAGTATCGAAGAGGTAAGATCATTTCATGGAATAGCTAGTTTCTACTAGAAGTTCATTAGGAATTTTAGTTCTATTTGCAGTCATATGATAGAAACAATGAGAGGAGATAAGAAGGATTTTAGATGGACATCTAGAGCAGATCGAAGTTTTGAGTTGTTGAAACAGAAGGTGATTGAGCAACCTGTGTTGGCTTTACTAGATTTCAATAAGGTATTTCAAGTGGACTGTGACACAAGTGGAAATGCAATTGGAGCAGTGTTGAGTCAAGAAGGAAGAACTATAGCTTATTCAGTGTATGATTAGGAATTTTATGCTATAGTTCAAGCCTTGAAGAAGTGGAGACAGTATTTATTGCCTAAGGAGTTTGTGTTGTATATGGATCACCAGGCATTGCAATATTTGAATAGTCAAGGTAAGTTGAATTAGAGACACATGACATGGGTAGATAGAGTTATACTTTTGTTTTGAATCATAGGAGTGGAAAGTCAAATAGAGTTGCTAATGCTTTGAGTAGGAGAAGGAATTTATTGACGGAGATGAGAGTGGAGGTATTAGGCTTTGATGAGTTGAAGAACCTGTATGAGGGAGACCTAGATTTTGCAAAACCTTGGAGTGCATGTAACGGACCAGTTTAAGAGGATAGAAGTCAGTGGTTGGATTATTTCATTTAGGAGGACATGTTTAGAGGTAATCAGTTGTGTATACCCAAAAGTTCAATGAGGGATAACTTAGTGAAGGAGAATCATAGTGGAGGAATGTCAGGACACTTTGGAGTCGATAAGACAGTGGCATTGGTGAGTGAGATTTACTTTTAGCCGCAAATTCATAAGGATGTTAGAAGATTTGTGTAGAGCTACCAAGTTTGTCAAGTTGCAAAAGGAAGTAGTTAGAATGTTGGATTGTATAAGCCCTTTGACAGTTCCAAAGAGACCTTGGGAAGATATCAACATGGATTTCATACTTGGTTTATCGAAGACACAAAGAGATAATGATTTTGTATTTGTGGTGGTAGATAGATTTTCTAAAATGGCACATTTCATACCTTGTAAGAAGAAAATAGATGCAGTATATGTAGCAGACTTGTTTTTCAGAGAAGTGATCAGATTGCATGGATTACCTAGGAGTATTGTTTCAGACAGAGATGTAAAGTTTTTTGGTTAATTTTGGAGGAAGCTTTGGAAGAAGCTGAAGACAGATTTGAAGTTCAGTTCTACTTTTCACCCACAGACTGATGGACAGACAAAGGTAGTAAATAGGATTTTAGTGAATTTGCTGAGATGTTTGGTTGGAGAGAAGACCGGAAGTTGGGATTTAGTCCTTGAACAAGCCGAGTTTGCTTACAATAATTCAATGAACAAGAATACATGAAAGACACCTGTTGAGATTGTTACTGGAGTTCATTCTAGAGGTATATCAGAATTGAGAGACATCAGTATGGAAGGAAAAAGGAGCGCAGAAGCAGAAGAATTTGTAGAACACATGAAAAAGTTGCATATTCAAGTGAAACAACAATTGGAAGACATGAACCAGGAATATAATGAGAAAACGGATGAAAAGAGAAGACATAAGGAGTTCAAAGTTGGGGATGAAGTGATGGTAAATTTGAGAAAGGAGAGATTTCCAGTTGGCATGTACAATAAGTTGAAGATGAGAAAGTTTGGACCTTGTAAAATCTTGAAGAAATTTGATTCAAGAAATGCATACGAAGTGGAGCTACCAGAAGGTATGGGTATATCACCTATATTCAACATTGTAGATCTATATCAGTACCATGAAGCAGAGTTCAATAAGGACAATGAAACAAAATTGGAGAATCAATTTCCTAAATAGAAATCAGATGAGATTGAAGAGATTTTGGATGTCAGAGATGAGAGAAAGATTCATGGAAGACAATACAAAGAATATCTTGTGAAGTGGAAAGACAGACCAGTGTAGGATTCTTCTTGGATTTCTCAGGCTGAGGTAGACCATCTTGGTTTTCCTTTAGCCCTATAAAAGTGAGTGACTAGCTTTTCAATAACCCCTGAATGTCTGATGCAGAAGCATCCTTGGTTCTTGGCAATCTTGCATCAACCAAAAATATTTTCTTTTAGTTTTCTTCTTATTTTGTTCTCGCTCAGTTCATGTTGGTGGACTCGTCATATTTGCTCACCAGACCTTGTAGATCTTTGTGTATATCGTGGACATGTTCATTTTCCTTATTCCAAGATTTGAGCATGATTGGATCTTTTTTCAGCAAGTTATCACTTCTGAAGTTCATGACACTTTCTTGAACTGGCACCAAAATAGTTTCCAAGCCTAACGGCTAATTTGATCATTCATGGATCATCCTTGTGACTTGCAGATCTCGACGGTGTGATCTTAAAGGTTATGTGGAGTGGCATCGACCTTCACTATAGGTCCACACTTCACTCTACGCACCTATTGATGGAGTAATTCAAATTTGAGGCCGACCTATTCATGCACACGTTACATTTTATTTCCTTGGAGTATGTAATTATCTTTGGTCAACGCGGATGTTTCCAGAATCGTGGATATGATATAAAGCTTGTAATCGATCATTAGAAGGGGAGAGGAAGTATTAGTTGATGGAGTAGATAAAGATTGATCTGAATTGTAAGATTTCAGCTCACATATAGGAGCATATTAGAATGTTGTAATTAGGACATGTTATTTCAGGCTTGTTAGCCGAATCTGTAAGCCCGGATGTTGTTGGCCGAATGTAATTGAGATTTTTTTTAGTGAGAATATTTGTATCTGCATTTTCCTCCATATTCTATGTTGCTTTCATTGTGTTACTCGTGCTGCACGGTCCAAATTGTTCTCTGTGAGGACCCTCCTACCATGGCTGCGTTACAATGATACAAGAATTTGACCTTTCAGTTGTTTCTTGAACAATCAAGTATATATCTAGCCTGTTGGAGTTTCAATTCACACCTCTAGAATGCGAATTAGGAATAGAAAACTATGCACAGATCAAACATTCTTTGAATTAGGAGGGGAAGCTCCCTCTTTGCTGATGTTGCTTAAGAAAGTAAATTAAAAATAATAATTTTCCTATCTTTTTGGTTCAGCTAAGAGCACAAGGTTATAAAACTCAAGTGTTGTAGCTAAGATTTTTTGTTTAAGAAGTTCAACTATGACTAATCCTATTCTAATGACGTTTCTAATTTATCAAGTAAACACAAAGCATGAGAATTAGAAATGGACAATGAAGGATTCTCTGAAAAAATACTTAAACAAACTCTTTTTCAACATACATTCAATGCAAGCCGAAATTAAGATCATATAAGCATAACACAATAAATGGAAATTTGTGACATTATATCAGGGAAAAGTAGGCACAAGAATTTATTTCTCAAATCTCAGGAACAAAAGATTACACAAGGCACCTGCATTGAATAAGAACTTGCAGCTAAGAGAGACTTGCAAACTTGTTCTTACACAAAGTGAACAACAACTTGCAGGAAAAATAGGCTCAACAATCTATTATTGCAAGTATGGTTAAGAAAATAATGGGCAAGGATGCCCTTATTTATACACAAGAAGAGGAGTAGGGAACCCTGAAATCTCCTTGCTTTTACAACTAAGGCTTGCCAACATGCAAGCTTTATTTCTAAAACTAAACAAGATAAACATCTAACCACCTAAGAAAGCATAAAAATAGGAAATGCCAACTATTACATTTTTTTTCTTTCTCTTCTTCAAAGAGTAGATAAGAATTGAGACAAGAATAGAAAGAAAGCAAAAAGAAAGCTTCTAGATGATTGCTACTTTAAATCTCAATCACATCTGCCAAAAAGCTAGAAATTGTATCTCTATCAGGTGCATCAATACTATCTATAGCAAAGCTTCTCTTTTCTAGGATCTCTTCGCCATCTGTAATCGATCTCAAAAAATCTTCAACCTCATTGGCCACTTTCTCGAACCTCACTAACATCATGGAAATCTAACATCCTACCCGTAACTATATCGCTGCCATCACTATTATGAACAATATTCTGAAACTAGGCTTGCACTTCGTCAAGTCCAATGTAGAACCATCATTATGACAATATTGAGAAGGGATATCTGCAAAAAATTCACTTATGAATTGAAGAGTCTCCACCACCCTTTGTCTATATGCAACAGACCTTTAGATATCCTCTCATAGGTTCTCACCTTGAAGATGTGACACTCTTTCCATGGAAGGATTTGTCTCTTGTGTTCTCTTGAAACCATTGAGCCATAAGCTGTATCCAAATCTGCAATGATGATTTTGTGTTTAGGTTTCACCTCTCCCATTGATTGTTCAAATCCTTGAATCCCTTAGCATAAGTTGTGAGCATTTTTCCTTAACTGAAACATTTGTGCCAAGATTTATTTTCCTCTAATGATGAATCCTTCAATCCATTCTTGTGTTTTCTTCCCACATATTACCAACTGCCTCAACTATTGATGATCAGCTAGTGTCTCTAGAACCTGGGGCAGCAACTGAGTAGCCTGTGAAGTGCCATGAATAAGATTAGAAATGTATAGCCCGAGTTGTTGGATTTCAGCCTTGAGGGATACCTTATCTTCTCCATCTTTAAGCACTCTTTCTTGAAGAGTTTCAGATGCAACTTTGAACAAACTAACATCTGCATGCCTGGTGCTTTTAGCAAGATTGGCCTTAACCATTATAAAATCATCCACATCCACTTCATCTCTATTTCTATCTTCAGGAGGCGTAGCAGTCTCCATGATCATCTCACCATTAGAATTCCTTTCAAAGTGAACTTGTTTCTTTGCTTTGTTCTTAGGTGCCTCTTGATAAATGTTGTTAATATCATCAAAATTCAGCTGATATGAAGGTCTTCTTCTCTTCCTTCCCAGGGAGCTCTCAAGCCAAGATGTGGTATCTCTACTAACTTCCCTAGGAGGTTCAGCTGCAACTCCATCTTCTTCATCCTCTAGATCAATGTGAATTGGTGAAGACCTTGGAAATGGTGGAAATCATGTGTCAAAGGCACATCTTTCGTTTCTTTTTGAGGTATAGACTCTTTTGGAGGAGCTTTTGCTTCGGCTGTTGGTTGTTGTTGTATGACTATATTTGAGAAGTCCAACCTTCTCTTTACATTCTTTGTTGATCTACGACCCTTTACACCTTCTTGGGTCTGACTTATACCCTTCATCTTTGGTTGTGCTCTTGAAGAAGAGGGAAGTGATGATGTATTCTTGGCAGCTCTGTTGTTGGAATGGATTTCTTCCTTTTGAGGAGTAGGAAAACCTTGTTGTGTTCAATGACTTGGTGTGTTCTTTCTTCCATGAAGATGCTTTCTTTATTGGACCAGTTGACCTATGGAAGAGGTTGTTGCTCAATTTTTTTTCGAGTATACATTGGGAGAAGTACATCTCCATCATCATCTGATAGTCCCTCAATATCCTCTGACAGGAAATCTTTCATTTGATGGAGAGTGAGTCTACTATAACTGTGCCTCCTTACCTCGAACTCATATTTGCAGTTGGCCCAAAAATCTTCAAGTGTGGGCACATGAGCATAGTTCCTCTCAAGTCAAGATGCGAAGACACCATGAGGGTCATATGATCATCTCTCGTTGTATGGCTTGAGACCAAGTTTAGCCAGCTCATCACCCATGGACTTGGCATCTACTGATGGTCTGCATTTGTAAATTCCCAACTCAAATGGAAAACTGAGGACGAGCTTCTTTCGATTCTACAAGAAAGTGTGGACATCATATGCTTGCCTCAGGAATTCCATGAAAACCACTTCATCTGATGGGTACCTTGGCAACATGAGTGGAGTGTTGGAGAAGCCGTAAACTCTGATGTAGATGAAGGTAGGAAACTGAATAAACCAATCTACCCACTTCGCCATTGCTGCCCTGGCAGTTGATGAAATACATATGTGCAAATCATTATCCAGGTCTCACATTGTATGCATTGGGAAAGCCCCATTTACCCTTTTGTAATGGTGTGATGACTCTATGAACTCTAGATGAGGGTAATAATTGTAGACATGTTATACATTCAAATACCCCACAATATTCAACCCTCTGAATTTTCCTTGGAAGGCCACTAGGTAGACTAGGTAGGAGATCATGTTGAACTCGTGAATTTGGAAGTATTCGGTTATTTGTTGATGAAGGCTATCACTAATTAAAGTTGACCAATCATAGAATTCTATTTTCTTCATGATATGAGGTATAACATAGAACATCCAAGGATGGAATTTTGTAGCATCCTCTTGACCAATGATTCAGTTGAGCAGGGTGATCATGATCACAATCTCATCCTTGAATTCCCCATGTCCGATGTTTTTTGGCAAAGTTTATGTTTTTCTTTCTTCCACTTTTGTGCAACTTTCTTGTTTTATTTCTCCTTGTGCATATCTTATACCCTTTCACATTCTTCCTTGGAGATAGTTACACTTTCAAGCAAAGGTGGTATTGAGAAGGATTTTTCAATTATGTTTGGCTTTAGGCTGCAAATCACTCTACCATCTATTGAATGAATCTCCCATGTTGCGGGATTGTAATGCTTGATGTAAGCAATTACAAACTCCAAACTCTGCACTGAAATATGAATTGATGGTGCTGCAAGAAGTCCAAAGTGACCGAGGTGTCTAATTGCAACATTACCTGCATCTTCCAAAGCACGCAAGTTGAATACCAGTTTGATATGGTGCAAGTCAGTTTCAACTATTTTGATGAAGTCGTGATATAGCACTGATTTGGTCTTGAACTCAAGGGGAGTGTACTCCATACTAAAAACCTTAAAGATTGACTGTGAACTCGACTATATTCAGACATGTTTTGCACACTTTCTAAATTTAGCTTGCTGGTTTTTTCTTCTTCAAACAGATGAATTTTTTCAAAAAAAATCTGAGATATGGGGTTTGTTCAGAATTTTGTTACAAGAAGACCCAAATCATCTGTTTTTGAAAATTTTAAGTGTTGACTAAAAAAACAACAAACCCTAATTTCTTCAAATTTTCTTGAAAAAAGTTGGCACATGGGTTTTGTTCAAAAGCACATTTGAGATGAACCAAGTTGATCAGATGTTGAAAATACTAAAGGTTCATTGAAAAAGCAGCAAACCCTAGAATCTGAAATTTTTCTTGAAAAAGCTAAGACCTAGGTTTTGTTCAAAAGTATGTTTTAGAAGGACCCAGATGATCAAATCTTGAAAATTTTAATGATTCCTTGGACATGCACGAAAAAAGTAGCTACTGCAACTTGAAAATTTTCTTCAAAAATTGTTCAAAATCATAAGCTAAGATGACCCAGATCGCTGAAAATTGAAAACTACTTCAAAAAATTGATGCTCTGCATAAAAAAAAAAGCATGAAAAAGCAAGCTCCTTTGTGTGTTGGTCTAAATTTTATGAAAAACTTTGAAAAATCAGCAAGCTAAAGCCTTTGAATTTTGAAATG
The DNA here is from genome assembly GCA_007258455.2 of Sequoia sempervirens. Lineage (NCBI taxonomy): Eukaryota > Viridiplantae > Streptophyta > Pinopsida > Cupressales > Cupressaceae > Sequoia > Sequoia sempervirens. Next base: position 2,678,043 of record VDFB02000012.1, read on the forward strand.
AAGATTCTCCTCTTCTCTTCCTTGGATGCCACCTACAAGAATTATGAAAAATGAATGGCAAAACATCTTTAAATAAGTTAAGGCTTTGAGAAAATCTACTTTCTTTAGCTTTAAGTTCTTCAAACCCTAGCCTGAGCTTGTGCATTGAACTTGGACGTTTTATCTTCTCCTTGAAATTTTGAAAATTTGAAAAAATTGTTTAAGACATGGCTTCTTGGGTGCCCTTCTTGGCTGGAGATGCCTATCTTCTTCATACTTAGTCATTTTTTTGATAATTTCAACTTTTTCTTGATTTGGGAACCCAGTTTGAATTTGATTTCCGGCCTCCAAATTGATCCTATGGATGAGCTGAATAATCGATCATGAAGCTTGATTGAATCTGGAAAGATTTTTCTGGAGATAACTTTGGCTAAAACCTTCATTTTGATCTTCAAAATCATGGGCACCTATCTCCTCCTGGGGCACCCAACTTTCCCAGTGTTAGACATTTTTGACATTCTTCATTCTCTTCATGTTTTCTAATCTTCTGAAGAATTTGTGATTCCAGGAGCTAGATTGATCTGATTGGCTAACTATCAGATTCACTGGATAGCTGAGAAGATTTTGAGGGGGGTCTCCTGAGAGCTGCATCACCTGAAAGTTGAATTTTGGGGGTCAAAAACTTGGGTGCCCCTGGCTAGCTGGGGCGCCCAACTCCTCCAGAGTTAGTTTATTTTTTGTGTTTGTTACCTTGCTTTTGACTTTTGTCATTTTTCTCATGTTTCTCCCTCTGTTCTGCCTTTGATATCTGATGACTGCCAACTCCGAGAATGTGTTGAGGATTGTGTTTGAGAGCTGCTTCAAAACTGAAGAAGTCATGTTGGAGGCTTCATCTGCAAATTCATCCATTCAGGCCCTCAAAAGCTTAGGCACCTATCTCCTTCTGGGGTGCCCACCATTACCAAACTTAACCATTTTTGCTTGATTTTCAACCTTCAAATTTGAACCTTCATGTTACAACTTCAGTTTGATCTAGATTTTCCGGTGATTAACAAGTTTGATGATCTGACGAAGACATCCACTGTGAAGCTGATAGAATCCTAAAGAGATTGAGCACATTTGCAAACCCTAATTGTTGAATTAGGTCTTTCAAAAGGTTGGGTGCCCCTAGCCACCTAGGGCACCCAAAGTTCCCAGACTTAGATTATTTTATGATATTTTCATGGTTTTCATTCTGCCACTTTGTTGAGACCTCTCTGTTTGATCTTCAATTTCGGATGACTGGTTGATCTGATGACTGTGTTGCTGGGCTCACTATGAAGCTGAGAAGATTTTGAGCAACATTGTCTAGGGGTACAAACCCTAATTCCATCATTTGATCACTTGAAAATCTGGGCGCCTATCTCCTGCTGGGGCGCCCATGGCTGGCAGACTTAGTTTTTATTTTGCAAATTTCAACTTCCTCCTTCATTTGATGTGCTTGCCTTTGCCTTGCTTGCTGGAGATGAAAAATTTTCTAAGGCATGAGTGTTTGGGTGCCTAGACTGAGTTGGGGCACCTAGAGTCTCCAGTGTTAACCAAAAATTTTCATTTTTCAACTTTGACAACTTCCTTTCTCCATTCTTTGATCTGCATGCACATCCATTGTTTCTCATCTTCTATTCAGTGTTTGAATGTTTGAATCTGATACTTGACAGTTGATTGACCTCCATTAATGACTTTGGAGCTCCCAAAATGCTTTCTGAAATTAAAGAAAGGTAGAATAGACCGACTAGGGAAAAACTGATCATTTTGTGATTCTAACTGCACCAGCCTGATAAGTATTTTCGACCGATCAAAATCTGTTTGAACCCTAACAGCCAAATTTTCTATTTTTACAAATTTTCTATTTTTAGAAATTTTCTATTTTTAGAAATTTTCTATTTTTAGAAAAAAATTCCAACATCCGTTTCAAAAGAACTAAAAATAGCAATTTTTCTAAAATTTAGGGCCAAAAAATTGAGATCTGGGTTTTGTAGACTTGGTTGCTTTGAGCGGACCCAGATCGTCAGATTTTGAAAATTTTAAGTTTTTGCCCCTCATGCAAGACATGAAAACCTCAATTTTGACAAGACTTTTACTCATTTCTTCAAAATGCCTAAGTGTAGCAAAAAAATTAATTTGGGGTAGAACATAGCCATATAGATAGTTGCTTTCGACTATAATTGTAGGCAGTGGTTCTTGTTAAAGGTAGAAACTAGACAAATGAGCACATTCCATGACAAAAGCAATGAACACATAGTTGATGCATTGAGTGCCTCACAGTCATTTTCCTCTAAGAAAATAAGCCAGATAGACCACTACAATAATTTTTGGAAACATTTAGACATAAAATCCAAATTTCACAGGTTTTGCTTGCACACTAGTGCCTATTGGAACAATAAATCCAGAATCAATGGATTCTACTTTTGTACAATGAAGAAGTGCTTGGTCAATGATGCAAAAGAGTTTTGATTTTTGTAGCAACAACAGTCTACTAGATATTGGGATTGATTCTTATCACTAACACCATCATATCATGTTCCTTAAAAGTAACTTAGTAGAGAGCAAAAAATAGTTTCATGTTTATGAATTACATGACATGTCATACATTATGCTCATATGTCTGTTTGGGAAGTCAGATTCTTGAACAAGCATTCTCCTTTATTGTTCACAATTCTTCCAATACATAATTATGAGACACATTGGAAGAATTAAATTTCACTATAAACAAGGTGGGAGAATGGTACAAGAATTTGACCTTAGAGCCTGTTGTTAACAAACCAAGTCTATTTGCAGCGAGAAAGATCTTTGTCCTACACTTCAATTGTAAGAAATGGTTCCTGTTACAAGTAGAATGCAAAAAATTCAGCACAGTCCATGACATAGAACATGCTAGGCATAATCATTTGCTGCTTTGCAATCAATTACAAATATTTTCCAAAATTTATTATGTGCTTCAATTGTGTTAATTTTCTTATAAGCAAATAAATATTAAAGCCACTATAATGAATGGAAAAATAGACAGGAGAAAATATATTCAAATTATACGGTCTAGTCAGTGTTCATGGTGAAACATTGCATATGGATTGCATATGACATGTTTGCAATTATGCATTATTTTGATTACAAAAGTGACTTGTTTTTTCCCAAAAAATAGTTTTGTGTTGTAGACACATTGGAAGGCTTAAAATTCATTGGAAAGAAAGCAAAAGAATGATACAAGAATTTGACCTTCTAGTTTGTTGTTCAAGAGTGAGAAATATTCACAGTCAGATAGATCTTTGTATTTGGCTTCAGTTGAAAGCAATGGTGCTTGTGAGTGGGAAAAATTAGACAAATGAGCATAGTCCATGACACATAATATGTTGTTATTCATAAACATGAAACATAGAAGCACATGATAAAATTTGCAAACAAAAAAAGACTAATGCAGCAAATTTTGTGAACATTTAGACATCAAATACAAATTTTCCAATATTTTCTTATAGAGTGATGGCTTCCCAAGCAATGAATACATAATTAATGCATTATAGGCCCACATAGTTCAAAAAACTAACATATAATACGTTATTCATAAAAATGAAACACAAGAACATATGATAAAATTTGCAAAAAAATAAACAAAGGTGATAATTTTTTGAAAACATTCAGACATTAAATACAAATTTTGCTAATAGGTTGGTTGCTACCCAAGCAATGACTATACCCAGTTCAAATGAAGAAACCAGTTCAACTGAAGAACCCAATTCAAGTGAAGAAATTGTTGTTACACCTTGTTTAGATACTGATAGAATTTTAGGTAAGCATGAATATGCTCCAAACTCAAATCTATACATTCATTTTACTTGAACTGGGTTCTTCATTTGATTGGGTTCTTCGCTTTGAATGTTGTTTGTAAGTAATGTCACATACATACGTGTCCACATATATTTTTTTTTGGTGAAAGATTAAAAAATAGAGCATGTTGTCTCAATGTATAACCAGTTCTATAAGCAGCAAAGCAACAGGATCAGGAACACACTAAAAGAAGGCTTGCTCTTCACCCTACCATATTGCGTCATAGAGCCTTGAGGGCTCCCAACAAACCCCCGAGCAAGAACATAAATTTTCTAGCACTATAATCAATGTTGAGATCAATGTTTAATATTACACTTAATATACATCATATCAAACATATGAATGTTGTTTGCATCTAATCTCGGAAACATACACATCTGCACACAGGAAATACAAAATGGCATATGACATGGAGTAGTTCAAGGCAAGGAGCAGGTTACTATTGCAATGGTTTCATTTGCAACTGATAGATAATAAACTATTTGTTTCTTTTTCTATTGGTTGGACTAGGCCTATTATTCATGTTTGTTAAAGTAAATTAGGAAAATAGGAGGGAATTATATATTTTGCAAACATTTAATCATTGGATTAATAAACTGTTCACGTTAGTACTAAACCAATCTTTCTTTTGCAAATGTCATTTTCCTTCAAAACAATAAAATACTTCTCTATGTCTCAACATTGTACATAGAATTTGCAGATCATATTCTTATGCATTAATCAAAGGACAAATTTGTTTGGAGTCTATATTCTCACACGTTTACATGTAACATTCTTGCCATTCTCACTATGTACTCAGTCAACGTCTAGAAGGTATGCAGTGCACGGAGGCATGGAGAAGCATTCCCATTTATACCTATTCACTATTAACATATTACAAGGTATTATGATTGCTTCGTACCACTAGGGTCAGCTTATTGTTTTAGGTACGACTTTTCAATGATATAAGTAGATTAATATTTTCAAAAAAATTAATTGTGCAATCAGATTTATTTGACAAATTTTATAATGTGTTTCTATTTCGCTTATTTGCTTAGACAAAGAAGAATAGCAGACCTTGTCCACACAATAGAAAAATAGGTGAATGATAGATTTCAGACATGAAAGATTCAATTGATACTTGATTGAGTTCTCTTTGAGCTACTTTCTCAGTTACTTAGTTTCTATGAATTAATCAATAAGCAAGAGCATCCACTTTATAACAAAAGAAACCGAATGTAGTAAGCATGTTTACTATTGCATCCATTGCATTTTCTTTTCAAATAGTCCCTTGCCCAATGACATTGTATTGTTTAAAAGATTTTTGTCTTTTTCCTATAGTCAAGATTTAAGCCCATATTTTTTATGCTTGAAAATTATAGTTTATCTCTCTTTCTATTGGTTGCAGTACGTCGATTTTTCATTTTCCTTTAAGTAAATTAGCAAAATAGGGGGACATTATATGTTGTGGAAAATATTTAATCAGTGTATGCAATATGTCTAGGGCAACAAGACTAAAAATTTTGTTGCCAAACATGGTATGTTGCTCTTAATCAAAGAAACATCCCTAAAAGGTAATGCTTGTGTATGCTTTGACGTCATGCAAACATTGTACAAGTGAACCAGCTGCATTGATAGTGAGAATCGTACTACTGTTACATGTGAACATGTGACAGTATTGAGTTGAATTTGTGAACCCTATGAACAAGATTTTGTAAATCAATTTTGAAAACTTACCAAGACTTTGTTATTTGTTATTAAATACACTGTTAGCTCTACAATAAAGTTTTTTATTAATTACTATGCCTTTTTTGATTGGTTTTGTTGCTCTTTCTTACAAACACAGACAAAATGTGTCAATCCTACTGTGTTTCTATAGCAGCAAACATGTCAGACCAATTTCATGTGCACAACAATGCTTTTTTTTAGTGGAAGGTTACAACACTGGATGTGTAATTGCTTCCTTTGAAATCTATACACAGTAACCAAATGAAAATTGTGAAACGTTGAACTCAATACTCTGGACAAGGTCTTGTATATTGTGAAGTCATTTAATGCAAAAGCTATAGATTGGTCAATAGGTGTCGCATATCTTATGCACATCATACTATTACCTACTCCTTGGCCTCAATTGTTCCATGTTTATCAACTACATAGCATAGTCATTTATTGCACCCACATGTCCTCTTAGCACTTGTAACAACAAGCAAAACTTCTAGTTATAAAGTATCACAAACAAGCATACAAGCCACTTGCTAGTTGTGCATTTTTTGTAGAATGAAGAACATGGAAAGCTTAAAATAGACAATCTAATCCATCAAATAGAGGAGCCTCCTTCTTGCATGCCATCCTAGATATACCTCAAGCGGATAAGATTTCTTCAAAGGAACCTTGATTTGATACCAATTTTTGAATACACAAGAGAATTGAGAGGGGGGTGAATCAATTGCACATTAAAATATTAAAACCCTCTTGAACATTTAGATCTAGATTAGTCTATAAACCATTAACAACCACTTAAACCCTTATTATGCATTAGCATAATGCAAAAATGAGAAACAACAATGCAAACACATCCAAACACATGAGAACACCAGATTTACATCGAAAACCCAAGAAGGGAAAAATCATGGTGATGATTAGCTCACAATATAAAGTAATTGCAATACCAAATACAATATGCTCCCTACCAGAGGGTTCACTGCCCAAAATAAATAAGGGCTCATTGTCAATGGCTCACTGCCAGATTACAAAAAAAAAAAAAAAGATTGTTATAGCAAGAAATCCATCTCAATGCAACAGAAAAGTCCACCACAACATCACCAACACATTCACAACCTTTCTAAAGAATGTAGACACCTTCTCACTATTTATAGTAATCTAACACATTAAAGCTCACACTTTCTCACTTCACAACTCTGCACTTCACATCATACAATCTACTACATGATTCTCCATCAACTCAACACTTATTTATATCATCCTCAACCTTGAAGACAATTGAAAAGGTTTCCTATGCACCTAAATCATGCAAATTCAAATTAGGTCAACACCAAAACATTCTTGCAGTGGAAAGGAATGAAGGTGAAACACATCACACCTTAATTTGGACCTAAATCTACATATATACACCTCACCATGCTTCCACAAACAATGAAGCAAATTCATAATTAGTGTAAACACCCAAGGTTAGTCAAACATGTTTTAATACCATTAAATTTTTAAGTACATGCTTCCTTTGATCCAAAGATAACTCGTGGACAACATACATCACTTGAACACGATTTGGAATATTTCAAAAAAGTCTTGAAATCCAACAAATTCCTTCACAACAACTTTCACTTGAAGAACATACTCACCCTGTACAACCAATTAACCTTTTACATATTGTAACCCAAGAAACCAACTTGTGGAGCTCCATACTTTGAACCACTTCAACTAATAGTATCGAGGGTCTTATTCCTACCAATTGTTACATCTCTAACAGTATCGTTATTCCTAGTATCCCTTTGTGAAGGTTTACCAACTTTATTTTCTCCCCCAACATCAAGTTTCTTCTTCCTTTTTGATTTAATATTATCTTGGATCCAGTCTTCATCTACCACACTCTCATTAGAAGAGATAAACCCTAGCAGAGCCATAGATTCCATGTTTTTTCTTTCATTTTGTTTGACATTCAACAGGTTAACACAACTATCCATCTTCTTCTCAAGAGTGGAAATAGGAGATAAAGGTTCTTCTATGCATCCCATCGTAGAGAGAACTTATCCTTCCTCAAGGGCCTTAGACTTTTTATTAGCATGATTATAATATTTCCTTATTTTGGAAGCTACATGATTTTCCTCTTTTGTTTCCTCTTCATTGCATTAGACACATTTATTGATATCATTTACATTCTCACCTTGGGTCTCAACTTGAACCTTTGGATTGTTGGAACACAACTATCTACTAAGAGGGGGTGTGAATCAGTAGAGTTAATTAAAACTAGTCCTTTAATTATTTTAAACCAAATTAGAAGAATATGTAGACTTCAAAAAAACATAAGTACACATAACATCAGATGTACATGGAAAACCCAATATGGGAAAAACCATGGTGAGAATATCTGCAAGATCTACTATCCTAATCCATCCTCACAATGAAAACCTCACTAGTTACAAAGTAAGGAGACACCAATCCAATAACTGAGCACCAACTCAGCCTTCTAATGGCACCAACTAATCAAATACAAGAAGCTACAACTCCTTATTACAAATGATTCAAGATGAAACCAATTGTTTGTTGTAGGTCTAATCTGCAACTATACATTTACTTCTTCTTCTCTGCTCTATTCTTCTCTTCAGAATATCCTTTGTTCTCTGTTGTTACAGGAACAATTCTTTTGTCTACTATTAATCTCTTATCAACATTTCACTCTCCTTCCTTCTCTAAAAATGTGTATCTTATATATCTATATGCATTTAATCTAGGTTTGTCATTGCTGCTTCAGCTCTGTTAATAATTTATGTCCTTCATTTGAGCTTGCATACACATTTCTTTCTGAGCTATGAACCCTCTCTTTTTGCACACATATTATCGTTCACTCAACAACTTACATTTTCAATAATAAAACATCTTTTATATGCTTTGTTCCACTGCTTATTTTCTCTATATCAAACACTAGATTTGATATGCAAGATTTGTATTTGTAATAAATTACCATACTAATTAATTGAACTATATGTAATCTTTTCACCAACTAAGTTTCTATGATGTTACTTATCTAATAATAATTCAGTTTTGAGCTGTCATGGCAGATCCAATTTCTTCTTCTTTTTCGAGCTCCACCACCCAACTATTCATACCACCGCCTGATCGTTGTGAGCTTCACAACATTAAATGTCAATCATTTATTTTTATCTTCGTGCCATTATCCAACAATCTTTATTGAAAGTCTTCAACTTTAGAATATATCGTTCGATCAACTCTCCTTTAAACATATCATGTTGATCTCTATTGCAACCTAATGTCTTAGCACATTTTCACTTGGCACTTGTGGTCTCAATTATGTGATGCATATGGCTCAATTGATGCAATAAAAAATTTCCACCTATTATTGTGTATGTGTGTCATCATTCCAAATCTTTGCAGAGCTAAAGCAAGAACCCACCATGCCTTTCGTGGACTAGCAAAGATATTCCATCTATCACCATACGTGAAGTTATATCACTTATTGCAAATTTGAGTTGTCTGGGTGATTCACAATTGTGATGTGAATCAACTATGCGATGCAATTAGTATTTGACACTTGTCATTATTTCACGTATCACAGTTACCACCTTGTTAGAAAAAATTAATAGTGCAATGTTATGACAGCCAATAAGATATTGGTCCCACTGGACACGTGGATAAGTTACGCACTTTCATGAAAAAAAGGGTCGGGTCCACTATGAACCTTACGAAATAGTGGGAGCAGAATATTTAGACTTTAATAGACTTTAGAAATATTTAAGCTATGCTTAGTCAGTAAGCTCTAGGTCGAGGGGTCAGTTGATAAATGACTTCAAGGGATTAAGTTGTAACTTAAGCAACCAGTGAATAACTATAAGTGGTCAACTGAAAAATATAAAACTATGAAGCACTTATGATTGAGAACCCTTAGGGTTTATATGCAAAACCCTAGATATGCCAGAGAACATAAATAAATCATTTCTAAGCTCACCTTTTATCTCTTGAACATGTTGAGGGAGGACCTGCAACCACAATCAACACAAAAACAACAACCTTCAAATTAAAAATGTCACAACTTTTCACTTTTCTCCAAATCAACCTAATTCCTTGTAACATAGCCAACCCACTCAATTGGGTATATCTTCCTTTTAGGATATTTTCAAATCTGAAACAACACGAATTCAGGGACCCATTAAAGTGTCCATTATCACACCAATAGATCTCTGATGGTTCTTTAGATCAAAGCCCTCAAACTAAGGCTTTTCTACTGCTACCAAGGGAAAATTAGCCCTATTTTCCAAAGGAAGTATCCTAGAAACTTATCACAAGCCCACGATTTCAATGGGGTAGCAATTCTTATATGTCCAAACCCCAAAATCCACAATTGGTTTACTATTGTATGGCCTGCAAACACCCAAAACCACAAACCCTCATTTTTAGGCTATTTTCTAGGGTTTTATTGAAAAACTTACTTCCAGACCTCTCCAAACTCTGTCACTTGTTGCAACACCTTGAATTCCACTCACACATGCTCAAAATTTCACAAAATGGCCTCCTCTAACAATCCCTTATCAAATTCATGATTGTAGCCACCAATTTCACTCAAAATGACAATGAAACTACATAGGCTTCATGCCCAATACACTTCTCAACCTCCCCTGCACCAAAAAAACATGCACACATCTATTTTTTTACTGATGCAAACCCATTCCACAAGTCACAAGAGCCACAAAAAGAGGAATGGGCCAAGTTCAAATTTTAAAACGATACAAACCCTTAAAACGGGGTATAAAACCAGTTACAAAGAAACTATTCAAACTTTTGCCTAGAATAATTTTAAGAGCTCAAATCAAGTGCAATGGATAGCCAACTCATACTACTTAAAGAATTCAAAACATATTTAGATCAACTTCCCTTCGTACGAGTCGTACAATCCAGAGACTAAGAAGAAAACATAGAATTTCTGAAAAAAATAGTGCTTTTTATTAATGTTTCTTCTTTCTAATTCCAAAAACAACCTCCCATCAATGTTTCTCAACACGTATATACTTTTTCCCTCTCATCTAACTGTCTAACTTCTACAAAATACCTTTTGAAATGCTATGACCATTGATCTTCCTCTAAAATCTGCTTTTTTGCACTTTTAAAGCAACTTTACAACTTTGTGACAACTTTTCACTATTTTGTATTTTCTTGCAAAATAAACCCTCTAGACACCTATATACCATCAAATAAGACTAAATACAATAGTAAATGGTATCATAGACCTTATTTGGACAAAACATACCAAACTCTAAAGCCTACTCTTCAATAACCCAAATTGACTAAAGTTTTTCAATGGTGCCCCTACACCATAAACCCCAACTTTAAACTTTTCCAAGTCTCTTGGAAAGATTAATGTGACTTGTCCTCCTTTGTACTCTCCATGCCTTTGATCTCTAGGTTTTTCTTCACCAGGTCCACTTTGGTCTTGCTTCATACTGCCCTTGTCATCTTTGTTCATATCTTCATTTGTTTCTTGCTTCAATCTGTCATACTGCTTTGTGGGGTGTTTTCTATCTTTTCCTCATCACATATTGATGTCACACTCTTCTCCACCTCTGCACACATACTATCATCCACTACCATTACTTCCTTCTTCACCTCTTGTTTAGACCCCTGTCCAATGCTTTGTTCATCTGCCTTCTTGTCACTGTCAACTGTCCCTTTCCATTTACCAGTCACTGTTAGACCTGCAACCATTTTTCCCACTATCCTATCATCCTTACCAACCACTATGCTCTTATACACTATCCTACCAATCTCACTAACCTCTGTTTCACCACTTCTTAACTGCCTTTGCAATATCTTCCTCTTTACATGGCACATGACTATCCCAATTAATATTCCACCACTTTTTTCTTGCCTCTCCAAAGGTTTTCCACTCTTATACTACTCTGTCTCAGACCTAGACACATGTCCATCAGGTTTTCTCTTCCACAGGAAAGTGTTCTTTACAACTATCTGCACATTATCTTTTTCCTTCCTACTTATTGATCCAACAGTGTTAAGCCTTGCATTGGCTGCCAACTCTTTATCCTTACCTTCTTCAACATTCACAAATTCTTTCCTTCCAAACATGATGATCTCACCATGCTCTTTTTCCTCTTCATCCAATGGAATTAAGATGAATGTCCTACCATCCTTCTCAATTGTGTATGTATTTTGCCTCCCATTGTATATGATTGACCTATCAAACTGCCAAACCCTTCCTAACAACATATGGCAACAATTCATGGGTAATATGTCACAAACAACTCTATCCCTGTATTGACCAATCTGAAATTCAACTATTGCTTGTTCACACACCCAAGAGACTTTATATGGATTTTCTTTAGGCAACCTTTCCAAATGCAATTTATCCACCATTTCACTTGATACAATGTTGTTAGTGCACCCTAAATCAACTATTACTTTGCATACCTTATTTTTGCATATGTAGGTTGTCTTGAACAAGGCTCTTCTTTGGATTAGCTCCTTCTCCTTGGAGGTCTTCAACATTTGTCTTTTCATCATCAGCATCTCACCTACTTCAGGAATAGCTTGAAGTGTATTGGAGTTTGAACTTTCAGCTTCATCTTCTTGAACTATTTTTGCTCTTCTTTCATTCTTCTTTTCTCCTCCACTTGAAGTTGATCCAAGCTTCTCTGGACACTTGTAGAAAGGGTGACCAAACTCACCACACTTATAACACCTACCCACAAACTCATTTGAATCTCTTCTTTGCCTAAAACTTTTTCTTCCACCTCTCCATCCACCTCTTGATTCAGGTGCTTGTTCTCTACTTTTATTAGCATCTTCATGATCTTCTTTGGACTGCCTTGTGCCTCTTCCTCTATTCATGTTACCTCTGCCCCTTCCTTGTCTTTCTTGCCTCCTCTTGATTCTATCTTATGCCCTTACTACCATTTGGAAACATTCTTCTACTATCTTAGGAGGGTTCAAAATGACCTCATCTCTTACATGTTCAATCTTAAACCACTCAAATACCTGGCCACTCTTTCAACCTCATCTTCATTGTGACTTGCCCTAATGCATAACCTATGAAATTCTTTAGTATATGACATTACATCCAACTCCCTTTGCTTCAAATCTTGCAATTTCATAAAAGTTTGTATGGCATAATCTGCTAGTAAAAACTAAGCCTTAACTTTTGCTACCATCCTATCCCAAGAGCTTATCTTAGACTTACCTTTCTTGACCCTCTCTTCTTGAACAAAATTCCACCATGTGATGGTTGGGCCCTTCAACTTTGTCTTTGAATATTTTATCTTCTTACTGTCCTCTATGTCTTAAAACTCAAAAAAATTATCTAAGGCATCAATCCAAGCCAAAACCTCTTCACTATCCATCTTACCTCTGTACATTGGCACTTCAACCTTCACTTTTGGAGTGTTATCACCTTTCACTTCCTTTAACATCTTGATCATTCTCCTTTCTTCATGATCTAAATCATCTTCATCATCTTGGACTGGATGGTTTCCTTCTCCCCCTTCATCTTCTTTATCACTCTAGTCTTCATTCACCATTCCTCTTCTCATTGAATGCGCTAGAAGGGCACACGAAGAGCTATTCTTAACCCTATGATTGATGAAAGTGATGATGAACAAGATAATGGCCCAATTGAAGACATCATAATAGATGAAGAAGATAGAGATAAAAGAATATTGAAGGCTATTTCCTAAATTGATAAGAAAAGTAAAGTTGATTTGCCTAATTTCTATTTGTTTGGACATTGAAGTATTCATTGATTGGATTATGGATCCTAAAGAATATTTTCAATATGAGGAAATTTATTGACTCTAAAAGAGTGAAAATTTTGTGAAGACAAAGTTGAATGGTCATTCTATGACTTGGTCGAAGGAAATTTAGTGGGAAAGCAATAGAAGAGGTAAGCTTAATGTTGAGAAATCATATAAGATGTTATATAAATTGAAATCTACTTTTTTTCCAAGTTATCGATAGGATTTTTTGAAAGAGTTACAAAATTTGAGAAGATTCTATTGAAGAACATTACAAGTCAACAATTAGAGGTCATCGTAAAGTTTATAAAAAATAGGTAGCTAGATATTTCAATGGCTTAAGTGGATCATTCGAAGAAGAGTTAAGTACGTTGACCATTTAGTTTAATGATGAAACATATCAAATTTCCCTAAAAGATCAACCATAGATTTTAAAACAGGAAGAAAAGGAAAGGAAGTAGTAGATTTTCAAGAGACAAAAATCAAGGAGGTAAGAAAGCAAATTTAGGTATTGAAGCTTATTGTAGTGGTAGACTCGATTATTATCAAAGAGGTAGAGGAAGATATGGAAGAGGCGATATAAAATCATCATGAGGAACTTGTTTCAAATGTGGAGGTGAAGGTCACAAAACATTTAATGTATTCAATCAATAGGAGGATATGATAGAAGATTTCAAAGGATGGAAAGGACAACACATGTTTGATGACAAGTTTCTTCCAATGGAGAACAAGCATGTATAGCAAAAAAAGGTGAGCTATTGTTATTGAAAAGAAATTTGTTAAAGCTTGCAAGAGATATAAATGAACCAGTGCAAAATAAATGTTTGTTTAAAACTACATGCAAATGTAAAGCTAAATATTGCAAGGTGATAATTTAAAGTAATAGTATTGATAATCTAGTTAGAAATGAAATGGTAAATAAGTTGAATTTGAAAATAGTAGACATCCTAATTCTTAAAGAGTATCTTAGTTTCAAAAAGATAAAATTATGGTTAGTGAGAAATGTTTTGTAAAATTTAATGTTGAGTTTATTAAGATGAAGTTTTGGGTGACATCATGTGTATGGATGTTTGCCATATTTTTTTGAAAAAAATCATAGTATTTTGATAGAAAAACTATTTATGATAGTAGAGATAATACTTAAAGGTTGATTAAATATGCAATGAAACATGTGCTTTTTTTCTTTAAAGGAGGAAGGTGAGAAAGTGAATAGTATGTCAAAGTAAAGTTTGTAAATGGTAAGAAAATTCTAAAGAGTGTTAAGATAACATTTATTTTGTTGTTCTTCCTAAGTGTATGAAAATGGAGAAGGCCTTAGAGGCTAATGTTGTGATGCATCCTAATATTTCTAACTTGTAGATAGAGTATAGTAATTATTTTTTATAATCTAGTTGAAGGGTTGTTACTAGTAAGAAACATAAATCCATATAGATACAATTCTTTGGAAAAGCTTTACGTAATAAGGCTGCTCATAGGTTGAGACCTATTGAAAGTGAGAAGTTAAATAGGCAAGTTGAAGAATTGGTCAAGAAATGATTGATTAAAGAATGTATAACCCCATGTGTCATATAAATAGTATTAGCACGAAAGGAAGATGGAGAATGTATACAGACTCTAGAGAAATTAACAAAATTAACATCAAGAGTAGATTTCCATTACTAAAGATGGATAATATTTTCATTGTTTGAGTGACACAAAATGTTTTAGTAAGATAGATTTGAAGAGATATCATCATATCATAATCAAAGGAGATGATTGGACAACATTCAAGACAAAAGAATATTTCTATGAGTGATTGGTTATGACATTTGAATTAGCCAATGCACTTAGTACTTTTATGAGGCTAATAAATGAGCTATTAAAATTGTAACTAGGTAAATTTGTTTTTGATTATGGGTAAAGCAAGTTTTGATGGGGCATTGAAACCCACTACATATAAGTTTTTCAGGGACCTGAAACCCAAACTAAGGGAGAGTTTCCTAAAAAATAAGATGCAAACCATCAGGACCCTAAACAACAGTAGCCATAAAGAGAAAGACAAGACAAAACGAGTTGCATGAAACAGGTTTTGAAGGGGTCTTAAACCCTTTTGCAAACAGGTTTTGACATGGACCTTAAACCCTTAGATAAACTTGAGCACCATCTGAATCAGCCAGGCATTAGCAAACCAACCACTCAGAACATCCATATTTGAGCCCAGAAAAACAATGAAAAAAATGGTGTAAAACACCAACAAGACCCTATTTCTCAAACAAAACCAATAAGTCCCAACACCCCACCTCAATAGGGGCTTTGGGGTACACAACAAAAAAATTGCAAGAAATTGGCTTCCCTGTAGCACAATCTCACCCAGTACAAGGAAACCAACTCAAACTCCACCTCTAAAGGAGAGAGTTCCCCTCTATTGGAGAGGATGTCATGACCAGTTAATCCACCATAGTCTAAAATCTCCAGCCCCATCAACCTCCACCTCCATAGGAGAAGCGTCCACCTCAATATGAACAACAACTGAGGAATTTGAAAACCTTCACCTCTCATCTCCACCTCAAAATTAGAGGAATCCACCTCCATAGGATCCGAGGAGAAAACTAGCACAACATCCAAACAAACAACCATAGCATCCTTCAGTAACGTAGCACCAAAACCATACTGTGGACCAAGAGAAGTCCAAATAACAACCATAGAGCCACCATATCAACTTTCAAGCTTAAACTGATCTGGGTTTTCAATAAAAGCTTGAAAAGAAGCCCAACCATCAGCCAATAAACAACATGAGGAAACATTTGGGATCTAGGATAAACGCTTTAAAAACACCCAGCCAAAAGAACACGATATGGAAATAGCTCAGACAAAGAACCAAACAAGCTGCACACAACAAATAACAAAAAAATTTGGGTAGACAGATAAGAGTTTGAAGAAAACCCAGCTAGAAAGATGAACACAACAATGGTGACCATAATGACACCCTTAAGCAACTTGAGAGAACAAAAGCCAGAACCTTGCACAAACATATGCTTTATAGGCCAAATAGGGTACGAGATCAACACAAGATCCCTAAACTTACAGGCGTGGAAGCCTCCAATCCTATGAAAGCAAGACACCAACGAACTCAGAGAGAATAGATCCCTCCACCACAACCGGCTCCTAAAATGCCAAGGAGCCGGTTGCAGAAGGCCAAGACCCTCATTGTGCTCCAAAAAAGATGAATTCTGAGACATCCTCTTAGTCCCAAGACCATGCACGATCAACGACAGCAACACCAAGGCCCTATTGATAGCAAACAAGGAAACAAACCCGATGACCACAACAAATGCAAGGCAAAGGAAACCCAAAGATCTGGCATTGAAGGGTTTAGCAACCATCAGCACAGCTAGCATCTCCACCATGACCAACACCTCTACAAAGCCCACCATGCCAAAGGATGGCACCAAAAACAATAGAAGGAGAAAAATGTGCCAAAGACGACCCAGACCCGAAAGAAACAAAAAAACTAGCAGCAGCAACTCTAACCAAGCAGAGCCATCGCCCCCCGCCCCCCTCCTCCACCCTCCCAAGCATGAAGCAAGGCACAAAAAAACACCACACACACACACACCAAGAACATCCCCTTCCCAGAAGCCGCAGGTGGAAGAGGAACTTCCAACACACCCACGAACCTAGCAGCATCGTCGTCCTCATCTGAGTCATGCTCTCCCTGAGTGCGCCCTCGCTAGCATTCAAACTAGAGTTCTCGCTCATCGCTTCTTTCCCTTGGCACTAAACTCTAACCAGGTAAATTTTTTATTATATACTTGGATGACATTTTAATTTTTGGTAAGAGTAAAAAGAACTTTTGGAGCATCCTAGGTTAATATTGCATAGGTTGAGAGAAGAGAAATTGGTGATGAATTTGAAGAAAAATAGTTTAATAAGGATGCAATGAAGATGAATTTTGAGAAAGTTAAAGCTATTGTTGATTGGCATACACAAGTAAGTATTTCTAAAGTTAGATATTTTCATGCATTAGCTATTTTTTATAGGATTTATTTTTTATTTTTAGCCGATAGGCTACATATAGAGTGAAGTTTCACTTGAAACCTGTCTCACACCGTGAAACAACCGTTGGGTTACCATTAATCAGAAAATGGTTTACAGGTTTTGATGAGATCGGATCTTCTCAAATAATATCAGATTTCCTTGTCAGAATGAAAGGAGATATTAACTCCCAACCGATATTTTTATTTACAAGGCTGCAAAAATCACGTTTGTTCCATAAAGCTCCAGCGTCTGCTCGTAATGGGAATTGCAGAGGGAAGTGTTCGACTTAATACAGGAGCCCCGATTCCACTCATTGGGTTGGGGACTGCAACCAGTAATCTGAATGAGGAGGAGGTTAAAGCAGTCTCCGGGTACCTATTTCAATTTTTACTCTACAAAATGCATAATTACCTATTCTAATCTAGTTTCATCATTTCTACCAGTTATGGATGTCTGGAAATGAGGCTATCCTCTACTCTATTTTAATATTACTCTATGTTTTGTGTGGAGATTTTGTTACTTCTTTAATTATTCTATGTTGCGGGTGGAGATTTCAATATTTACTCTACAAAATTATGGGTGAAGATGTTTTTACTTCTGTAAATTTTCCAAAATTCACTACAGATGGGGTATGAGCCTCCTTTGCTCTGTTCTACGAGTGATGTACTTGAGGAGTCCAATTAACCTATTATGATCATCTGTAATTTTCTTCTTTCTTCTCTATATGTGGGTTATAGACACTTTGGCACAGCAAGCATTTACCGCACGAAGCACGCACTAGGAGAAGCTCAGAACTCAACTTTTCGGAGTGAGACTGTTAGTAGAGGAGATGTTTTTGTTACCACAGTGTGTTCTCCAAAAGACAACAGAAGCCTTGAACAAAACCCAAGAATAGAGTAAATTTTCAAAACTAATATGCTCAATAAAAATGCTTGACTAGACTTAGAAGGATGAGCTTCGTGATTGATGAACTTGTTGAGTGCCCACCCATGCACTATGACATACACTATAAAGTTCAATATTAGCAGTGGTCCTCCCAAAGTCCTGCCTACAGTTCGAGCCATGATACTCTCTTACTAGATGTATATACACACACCTTTCGCAATGCCTACAATAGAGTTACACTTCAATCATAGTAGCCACAAAAATAAATGATAAAATCATACAACACAGCACAATATAACAACAATCTGAGAGTTGCAATACAACTTACCCACAATAAACTGTTAATTGAATCCCATGAATATGGTGCCCGAAGTATTGTAAAACCAGCTGAAGTATTCAAAGTATTTCAACCAGGGAAGAAGAGGCTTCTAGACTTTCTTTTACGTTTATCTTGATGTTGCAGGCACGTTTAGTGATGACAAGTTAGTAAAGAATCAGGCGGGGTGGCTATATTTGAAAGAAGGCAGAGATGTTCCATTGGACGCATGGCGATTGATTTGCATTGTTGTACTGAGAAGAATGGAAGCAATCCTAAGTCATGTCTTGATGTAATGTATACAAGTGTTGGGCAAGTAGCAACGTGGAAGTTGGGGATTTTTTAGGTTTTCAACACCTCCTGACTACAAGTAGAGAGCCTGATTTATGCAACAATATATGTTTTCTCTTAAAGATCTCTCCTCTTTTATCGAAATCTGAAAGAGTATGGGAATTGGGAAGCCGTGTTTTCTTCTCGAGCAATTTTTGCTCCTTTTGTTTGATCCATGAAGATAATAGTCAGTTCAAGATAGGAACGTTACTAAATTTTATAAGCAAAATTTGTTTTGGTAGTGGAAGTGGAACCTTATCTTTTGGGGGCGCAGAATCCTATTTGTGGATATGCATAGATGAGAATTTCATTTGGGAGACTTTTTTGTGCATGTTTAATGTCGAGATACAACAAAATCAAAGAACCAACAACTTGTTACATTACTTTTATCTTGGGAACTGGGAAGACACCATAAAAGCATTGTCTTCCTTGGAGTCTTGCTCTGCCTAAACTACTACATTATTCTGAATTGAAACTTCTTATGGGATAGATCATATTGTTGTTTATGGCAATTCCTTTTTGATATGCCCAAATTTATGACAGTAATAGCACTTCATTTTATGTTTCGATTGTGAATAAAAAGTCGATATTTTCTTCACTTTAATTTTATATTGTGCAGTAAGCACACTTTTCAATTTTTCAGAAGTAGATTTATCCATTTACATATTTCTCCCTTCTTTTTGCAATGCATATGAACTGTTTTTTTCAAAGGTGGGTATTGGATTAAACAAGATTTTGTGTATTGACCACAATTGCAACCCAGGGTTTATAGGAAAAATTCTATACTAAAATATTTCAGAGTATGCAATATTCTTTTTCACAAAAAATAATAGAAAATTTATTTGTTTTCAGCAAACAATTACAAAAGGTTTCAAAGAAGTCAAAAACCATGCCCGCCCTTGTGAAAATCACCTCTAGATGGCATTTTATTTTTCATCAATTTACCTTTGACAGAAAATAGTTAATAGTAGACATTGACAACAAATTACAGTTGACCTTCAACTAGGGAAACATATCAAAACAGAAAAGAATTTATTTTTTGAAAAATGTACCAGATCATTGTTCATCCATACCTTTTGTCACTGATCATTTGTATAGTGTTGTTCACCCATACCACAATTTTTCTCCTTGGAGAACAAGTTTAATAACAAATTTATTCTCCTTTAAATAACAATTTGATGGAGCTTGAACAGACATCCATTATTCTTTACTCTCCAATTTTCTTCTCGATTAGCATACCCTTCCAAGGGATTTCTCATTCTGGATGACCATAACCTTCCTTGGGCTTCCTTGCTCTAATATCAAACTTTGGAAGAATGAATGCACATTATTTGAGAGGATTGGATGTCACACACTTCAATTTGTGTGGCCATTATTTGAGAGGATTGGATGTCACACACTTCAATTTGTGTAGCTTCTATTTATTATCCAAGGAAGTTAGAAGATAGTTGTAGCAGTATTATGTCTACTTTAGATTACATTTGATTTTTTTATTGCTTTTTTGGTTGATAAGTGTGGATTCTTTTTGGCTTGAGTTTCAACTTTCTTTTGCAACCTTTGCAAACATTTTAAGATTAACATCGTACATAATGAAAACCATTCCGTCTAATAAAGGATGTAAACTATGCTACTTTTCGAAACAGCTGCGGGAATTCTTCTTTGAACTACACGTGGTCAAAATTACCATTTCACAGTTTTTCAACTAATGGCTCTTGTAAGTGCCACCTCATGACTGGTCGTCATTGTTAATTGATTTGTTGCCTAGATTCTTAAAAGTTGCATATTGCTTTTTGGAAACAACATCAAATTAATTCTGACAGTAACAAATCCACAATTGTAGTAATAAACATATAATTGATTTTGAAGTCCTTGTATTTTTCATACCTTCAGTTAAGATTCAAAACTTTCTTTCTTTAGAGCATCAACTTCCTATTATTTTGAAGGTTTACAGTTTCACTTCAGACAGAGCAACCACATATATTTTAGAGCTCTTTTAAAAGAAGTTTGATGTCGTGGACAAGTTTCTTCAAGTCTATTCTAATCATAGTAGCATCTCTTATGGGACACAACATTTCATTTTTTCACTATATCATATAGGAAAATCAAATAAATTGCATTTTGTTCATCATTAGCCGATAGGTTATATATTGTAGGAACTTTGAGCTGAAACCTGTCTCACGCCGTAAAAAAGCTAGCCGTAAAACAATTTTCCCATTGTCATTTACCGTTTGCATTTAATTTTTGGATCTCCGAATCAAATTGGATTTCCTTGACTCTTAATGCAGATCTTTGGATCGGATTTAATCAACTTTTCATTTATACACTGAATCAGTAGCTGTAGGGAGATTAGTTTTGTTTCTTCTAATTTAAAACAAAAATTTGCTCTAATAGGGCTTCTTCAAATTTTCCTGCAAACTCTACCCATTTTTCCTTGCCGGCATTGTTGACAGACAACACAATTTGAGCAGAATCTTGAGGTAAGTCACTTGACATGGTCTCAGTGAGTCTTATTTTTCAAATCTATATGTCATGATGATAGTTTATTTTTTTTGTTTTATTGCATTCTAAAACAATTATGTTGTTATCTATTAAATGCAGCCATGGTTCTCTAGAAAGTTTAAAAGGCTGCAAAAATCTTGTTTAAAACTCCTTCGAAATGTTTAACAGGGTTGTGCGGGACTGATGTGGTGGTGGCAGTACATGGGAACTCTTAATAACACCATTGCCAAGCGAAAGAAGTGATATGGAGGTGATGGGTATTTCTGCCCTGTTTTCTCCTTAATTATATATTCTTTTCTTTTTACTAAAGTCACAGTGGCTAGAATATCGTTTCTAATGTTTTCTATTCTTCTCTCCTACAGATCGAGATTCATCATGGGGAGTCCCACATGGCGGTCAAACGCACCCACCTAGCCACAACCTTCACTCGCATTCTCCCCTTCACTGAAGAGAATAGGTTGAGTCCCTTCGCTGAAGAGAATAGGTTGAGTATTTTTTAATAGGGTTAAGATAGTAATTTAGGGCTTCACTATGAGCATGGCTATAAATCTATAAACTGCCTTCTCACGTTAAATAAAATTCACTTTTTAATAAACTACCTATAGTTAGGAGGAAAAAGGATCATAATTAAAGTAATTTTTTTGGTGCCAAAAGCAACCACCATGCTATTTAAAACTCATTTTTCTTGTGATATTAGTGCTGAATCGAAATGGGAAAATATTTTTGGGGATGGATGTTGGTGGGGCCAAGTTGTAATTTAACCTTAAGTAACATTAAGTCTATTTTAATTTCTAGATACAATTGATGTCTTTTTTATATAGTTATGCAACCATAATCAAGGGTCACATAGTGTGCATATACCTATCTTATATTTTTCTATCGGCATAACTCTTGCACCCCTTCTAGTGCAAGTGCTAGTTTTTATTTCAATGGGATATTTGTGTCAACTACTAAAACAATGAGACAAACAAACAAACAAACAAAAATAGTGGATATTTGCAATTGATAAAAGTTTTGAATTGTTGAAGTAGAAAGTAACATACCAGCTTGTGTTAACTTTGCCAAAATTTGACGAGTTATTCCAAGTTAACAATGATGCAAGAGATATTGCAATTATAGTTGTTTTGAGTAAAGGACGCCTATTGCTTATTTTAGTGAAAATTTGATAATGCTAAGTGGAAATATTCTATTTATGACCAAGAATTCCATGCGGTTGTGTAGTTGCTGAAGAAATTAAGACTTCTGTTGTTAAGAGATCCCAAGCAGTGCAATATTTGAAGTCAATGTAAATTAAATTAGAGGCATGTCAAATGGGTGTTGAATTTCTACAAATTTGTTCATCTGTGGTTAAACATAGAAGTGGTAAATCCAATAGATTAGCGAATGCATTGAGTAGAAGACATAATTTGTTAATGAAAATGGGAATTCAAGTTGCTAGTTTTACTAAAATAGGAACTTTATGATATTGATACTAATTTTGTTTAGGCTTGGAAAACATGTAAAAGACACAAGTGGAAATATAACTAAATGGTTAGATTACCTAATTCAAGATGATTTCTAGTTCAGAGGAAACTAGTTATGTATTCTCTACAATCAACACAAAAATTTAACACAATTAATGTCACTCGAGATAGATGTAGAGGGAAGACCCATCTTAGAGCCTAAGTTGATTTTCTAGACACACAAAAGAGATGAGAACAAGGACAGTCATAGATGTTGAGAAAATGTCTCAACCTTGCTTTGTTTTTAAATTATTAATTGGCAATTTGTAATTATCTTTTAGTTGTCATGAAAGTTGCTAAATGTAACAATGACAACTTGCAGAGTGTTTTTTAATTGTCAAATTAGAAAGAGCATGAAAAAGGGAAAGTTAAATGTGATCTTGGAGAAGATAAGGGAAATTTATTAGTTTGCATGTGCATATTACTAAAAAATGGATAAAATCACGAGTTGGAAGAGGAAGTTTATTATTTTTGTGATTTATGCCTAAATAGTTTTAGAAATCATTCTTGATTTGTCTTTTCTCTCATGCCTATATATTTAGTGCTTGAGTTGAAAGGAAAACAAGTTAGATTGCAAGTTGAAGCCATGAAGTGGTGCAGTGATTCGGAGAGAGAAGTTGTATTGATGTAACTCATTTGAAGAATTAATACAAGTCTTGGATCTCTTTGGGTGTAGAGTTTTTTTCCGCAAGGGTTTCTCCACGTAATTCTTGAGTTATGGTTTGCATATTTATTATAATCTAATTTCATCTTTGATTTATTATTATTTATTTATTTGGATGCATAAAATTATCTACATACTTTCACTGTAAAGTTTTATCCTGTTTTTCAACATTTGGTATTAGAGCCAAGTTGGCTTGATTAGAGAAGGGGACGCCTTTCTTGGAGTGTTTGATTGGACTTTTTGTTGTAGTGGAAGTGTGTTGTGTTTTCTTGCAATTTCAGATTTAGTGTGATAAGAGATCATGGCTAGCTCATCTTGGTTGGACATTGAAAGTTCAATGGTATTGGGTATGAGCTTTGAAAGTTAAAGATGGAGTATTTTGGAGTTGATCATGTGTTTTCATTTATAATGATATTGATCTGGAGCTCTTATTTGATAGTATTTTTAAATCCTCATACATGGTGGTATTCTTACAATTTGTGGTCATGTGCAACAGAGTATTCATGTTGGGTGTTTGTGTTTGGCTCCCTGGTCATATGGAGAAACTTGTGTTGTTATGACTGGTTTGATGTACTTATGTTGGGTGCTTGGTTTTAATCCTTGGCATTGGAAGGCATCGTTTCATTAACCTCGAATGCAATGAGGCTATGGAGTTGATCATTAGATGATTTGTAAACTTCTGAAATAGCCTAGCTTCTTTGTATGCTTGTACATGATGGTGGTTGTGGATTTGGCCTACAAATGGGCTTAGAGTTCATGGACCTCTTCTTCCTTTGGTTGGTTGTACTTGCATGTCTCAGTTTCATGTTGGTTGGATCTGAGGGTTTTGTGGGTTTTCTGTTAAAAAACTCTAGTAATGCATATTCATGATATTCCATTCTTATGGCTTAGCTATTCAAGTGTTTTACAGACTTGTGGGTCTTTTAGATGATAAGTGGATATGGATTTGCATGTGTCCATAAACTTAGTGGTTTTGCAAGTTTTACACAGTTAATCAAAACTTGTTATTTTGCAAATCTACAGATGAACTATTTTTCAAGTTATGTTTCCCTTTATGCTTTTTGCAAGGTGTTCAACAATTGGGAGAATGTTGAGAAAAAATTTCAACCTTGCTTTGTTTTTTAATTATTAATTAGCAATTTGTAATTATCTTTTAGTTGTCATGAAAGTTGCTAAATGCAACTATGACAACTTGCAAAGTGTTTTTTAATTGTCAGATTAGAAAGAGCATGAAAAAGGGAAAGTTAAATGCGATCTTGGAGAAGATGAGGGAGATTTTTTAATTTGCATGTGCATATTACTAGAAAATGGATAAAATCACAAGTTGGAAGATGAAGTTTCCTATTTTTGTGATTTATGTCTAAATGGTTTTAGAAACCATTCTTGATTTGTGTTTTCTTTCATGCCTATATATTTAGTGCTTGAATTAAAAGGAAAACTAATTAGGTTGCAAGTTGTTGAAGCCATGAAGTGTTATAGTGATTCAAAGAGAGTTGTATTTATGTAACTCATTTGAAGGATTAATACAAGTCTTGGATCTCTTTGGGTATGGAGTTTTTTCCCGCGAGGGTTTCTCCATGTAATTCTTGAGTTATGGTATGCATATTTATTGTAATCTAATTTTTTCTTTGATTTATTATTATCCATTTATTTGGATGCATAAAATTATCTACATACTTTCATTGTAAAGTTTTATCCTGTTTTTCAACAATAGAATGGAAGAATTTGCTAAGCAAATATGTCACATGGGATGATGAATATTTTGAATAGAAGCATCCACAAGTGATCAACATTCACAATTCTTATTGTGAAGGGGCCACATGCTATGTCTTTAATTCTATAGTGTTCATAGGGTTATGAGTAGATGGTTTGTACCTACCTTAGCTCTTATATGTTATATGATCATTATTATAGTCTTAAATAAGCAACTAAGTCAGCCTAGTTCACATCCCCACACACACACATATAGGCGCTAGTGGTTAGTTTATGATCACCATATAGTGAATTGTGTTCTTTTTGGAGATTTCTAAAGGTTTTTCCCTTTTAAAATGACTTATTATCCTCAAGTATATGCAATATGTTTCCTATTATATTCTTTTCTCATATAAATTATTTCATTACATACAATACTTTTGTTTGTTAATAGAACCTCATTTTGAAAAGGGAGACAAACCATGTGGGTCCCTTCACCTATCATCATCTCCTTCATTATCACACAATACACCTTGTAACCTACCTCCCACATACACTACACCTGCTAGAACCCTACACTCACTTTCCCTCGCAAACACCATGCTTCTCTACATAATTAACTAAATTACATATACTACAAAATTGTATTCCTCTTTCAAATAATATTTGTATGTGATGAATAAATAATCTTCAACAATACAAGTTAGACACTAGACACTTGAATAATATATTGTTGAACTTAGTACCATAATTTGATTTTAAAAACTCTTTTTAGCATTCAAAATAATCTTCCTATTAGCCACTGAAAAAGGGGGCCTCAATTGCTTTAAGAGTCATAAACGGGCATTTCTCCTCCATTAACAAAATTAGGGGACAACAATAAACCAAGAAAACTCGTAAGTAGTTTGTCCACAACTAAAGCAATAAATTTTGTACAAACACTAAAGCTTTAATAAACAACGTGAGATAAGAACATGGAAGAAATCAGAGGCATTATTCATAAAAGAAATCATTTCTTGCAACAAAGAATGAAGCTCACATGATGCAATAATGCTACCGAATCCCTGTGTTTCCATGCTCACCAACATTTCATCATGCATACAAGATGCCTCCAAACATGAAATTATTAGATTGATTATGTTAAAATTAGAATATATTGAAAATCGGTATGTCTTAGCAATTGCATGCACAAAAAAGAAAAGAAAGCAACAAACATCGCATCGGCTTGCACTTCATTATCTTCTACGCTTAACTTCTTTCTTCAATTCCGAACGATAGTGTTCCATGTTTTGCTTGATCCATACGCGTTTGTTAACCAGCTCCTCTATTGCTGATTCATCTGAAAGTAAAAAAATAAACAAAAAACTGTAAAGGAGCTCAAAAGTGTACATGGAAGTGAGTATCCTAAATTAACTTGCATGCTTATGCTTACCCATGGAAATCCATGTCTCAAGATGTAGGCCAAGGCATTCTCGTGTTAAATAGCAAGCATCGTTCCATGTATAGGGCAAACGCCTTATCCGATACCTCCAAAACCAACATCCTACCCATAAAAGTAACTAGGTGGGGTTGGACAACGAAGATAAACATTATTAAATAATGCACACAAAAAACAACACAAACACAAAAGCTTCTATTTTTTATTTGTCAATTAATTAATATTACACCTTAGAAGTGAATGGAGACCACTGCTAATGAAATTTCCTTGTACATTACAGAAAATATACAGAGCTTATCACTCTTTTGTACAACAGCACAAAATCTAACGCATCATAGCTCCTCCATTTCTATCAATGCCTCAAAATCAAAAATATTTTCAAATAGGATTCAACTTTAAGCGAGACCATGGAAGCTTTAAATTTAAATAAATTTTCGAAGTATCTACATGCATTCTTTGTAGTCTATACAAATCAAAATGCACTCCACAATCTGCAATAAATGAGACTATCCTAGGCAGAAGAGTGTATTTAGATCTTAAATATGAATGTGGACCTTTAGTTTCTATAAGGAACTTGAGCAGTGTCGAGGATGCCCGATGAACGGGACCAATATTTAGGCAAATGTCAAATGAAAAATAATTACATGATTTGAAATCCTGCCACTAAATCTACATAATAGAGAGCACTTTATGATACCTTGGATTCTAAGGACCCTACAAACTGAAGAAAGAAAGAAATTATATTAATTTCCAGTAGTTACGAAAACAGGTTAAGACAACTTGAAAATAGGTGGTGGAAAGAGCCCTAGAAGCTGAAAATGTCACTTAAGACTAAACCTAAAATAACTTTGAAGAGCACCTTTCAGTTTCTTTTTGTCCCACTTGAAACTAAATGAAAATATACTACTAACTTTGAAGAGCACCTTTTAGTTTCTTTTTGTCCCACTTGAAACTAATTTAAAATCTACTAACAATTTAGAGGATTGTGGAAAATCGTGCGTAGATCGCTTCTTGTAAGATTGCATGAAAAGTGAGAATTTTGTGCAAGAGATATTTGTGTAGGTATTCATGTCTTTTGTATCATCACTCCAAATTCGTGGGACCATTGGCCTTTTTATGGGTTTGTTAAGTGTAGTACCTACTTTTGTCTTACCACTTCATCTGCATACTTCAGTATTCCTGATTTTGGCATTGAACAAAATTAGTGCTTGTCTTTGTTGTCAAGCTTCAATGTTTTGCCTTTTTACTTTGGATTTTGTAATTATTGGATTGCTTGCTTAGTGCTTAGCGGTTTAGTGTTGAATAATCAAGTGGCGTGTAGAATTAGTGCCTAAGGAAAAAAAATCGAATATGAATGGTTATTCCGTAGTCAATACTATTTAAGAACTTGTATTTTTTTGTTAAATAATCTTCTAATAGATCGCAGACCCGGCAAGTACTCGCAAGTTTTTCAACTGTGTGAGTAACTTGGGAGTTAACTCGCGCCACGCAGGAGCTGAAAAACTCACTGGGTTTTTTTCATGGACTCGCAGAAAAGTCGCAGGAGACTCACCAATCTGGAAAACACGGAAAAAACACTGCAAAAAACCTGTGATCTTGACGTGTTTTGGATGCGTTTTTTTGTTGTTATAAGCCCACAATTTTCACCTATATGAAACACGCGATCAGCAAGCAGGGATGCAGCCATCAAAAGACTGAGGATTGAGAGTGTTGCAGGTAAGTCTCATTATATTCTCCATTCTTATATGCTGTAGCTAAAGTCCTTCGGTATTTTTAAAAAATATTTATTAATACTAGCACAGAGTCGGACTATTTCCAAACTCAATCCAAATGCCAGATAAAATGATTTGTGTCTTAAAACTTAGAAACTTCAAAAGGATGGCTACTTAGACTACATGAGAATTAGTTGGTCTAGAAGATTTGTAGAAATCTGGACAGCTGAGGACTAACGGAAAAGAAACCTGAAAGTAATGATAAAACTAAAAGAATGCATCATTATCAATTGTTACATTTAGTCCAAATTACAACTACATGTTGGCAAGCTACAGAACTATATAGTCCTATAGTCCTACTCCTGTCACTACAAAATGAGTTTCGAATGACCGAACACTGCATCATGATAAAATTGGTAGTACCTTTGCAAATCACAATTTTTCAGATATCTTCTCTTATAAACTAATTGAAAAGAATACTTGTATATGAACATCGTGTTGTAGTAAAAGAAATATTGTTTGAATTTACTTGCAACTTTAGCATCTACTTATGAGCATAATTCACTTGCAAAAACTAGGTAGTATTATTTATGCAAAGGAAAAGCAGT
The DNA here is from genome assembly GCA_007258455.2 of Sequoia sempervirens. Lineage (NCBI taxonomy): Eukaryota > Viridiplantae > Streptophyta > Pinopsida > Cupressales > Cupressaceae > Sequoia > Sequoia sempervirens. The sequence goes on from VDFB02000012.1 coordinate 2,707,013, forward strand.
GAAGAGTATTTGCCTTGTCTAGTACAACTTCCATTGACATCTAAGGTTACTGTTGATTACTTGTCTTAATATGGATTGAAAATGGACATAGTGTCGGGTTCCATCATTAGCATAAGAATGCGTTTGGTATTAACTATCACCATAATATAAATCTGCAGACTACAAATCCTCAAACTTTATCTATCCACTGCCATCTGTATTACATAATTTGCTTTATCTGTTTAGGATTCCAATCATCTTGCCTTGTTATCAAAAAGTTTCAAATTAGCTTTTATTCTTTTCTTAGTATGTTTAAAAAAATTAATCACTATTTTTTGTTGCTATCAATATTGTCAATGGGGAACTTCATCATTTTCTATATCGTTCTTTGAATGTCATCATGTGCTTGATCAGACTTGTTAATGATCACTGCACTCTGCTCTTGCAAAAGCTCTTAGAAGAAAAGAGCATGACAAGACAAACTTTTGCAAACTGCTTGGGAAGACTATGAGTTTGAACAGTTTGACACAATTTGAGTATCAATTTACAACTTAACAAAAAACGGGGGCAAAAATTGCATTTTGAAGGAGTCCCAACAAACTTCAAGGTGAACATGCATCCAACATGTGCCTAATCTTGATCATAGACAACTATCTTCAAATTTTCTTCTTGAGCCTTCAAATTGTATTGTAGCCATGGGAAATGAAGATTGTTACATTCTTAGTTGCAAGCTTATAATTTCTGAATTTCTTAATATGTTTCTTTGATTGGGGAGGTGATCAATTGACTTCCCAGACACTCCTAAGTAGTGTTGTGGTGATCTCAAGTGACAACTTACAATTATGCAGTTTTAAGTTTTCCCAACTTTTTTCTTTCTTTTCAAAGTTGTTTTTCCCTTTCCCGCCTTCTAATGTGTAATGTCCCCTTCTCAGTAGCTACTCAGGATAATCACTTAGCCTTTTTAATTCCCAAAGGCTAAAGGTGAATTTAGGGAATCCTTTACTTAATTATTTAATATTGCCTAAAGCGTCAAGTTAAATTTAAAAGGTAATATTAAGTAATTAATAAAGTAAGGTTATAAAGGACTTTAAGTGAAATATTTAGAAGGTACTTTAATAAGTCACTTTATATTATTCGAGTGGGAAATTAAGTGGGGAAGTATAAAAGGCAAAAAGGAGCTCATTTCTCTCATTCTTGGATGTTATTTTCTCACTTCATTTTGGAGAGTTTTTCGAATGCTTTTCTGGTCTGTGGGTTTGGAAACCCTAGGGCACTAGTTTCGGTAGAGAAACTATCTACCCTAGCTGGAGATTGTTGAGGAAGTCACCCAGGCTTTCTACAGGAGCATATTTGTGTTGGCGTAACAACTAACACCTCTAGAGTGCAAGTTGGTACTGACAGCTATGCACACTACGCAATGAGTGCTCTTCAAATTAGGAGGGGAAGCTCCCTCGCTGTGCGGACAAAATGCTTGAAAAAGTAAACTAAACTAATTCCTGTATTCTTGTCTTAGCTAAAAGAGGCACAAGGTTTGCGAGAAACTTCAAGCATTGCAACCAAGGATTTTTTGGTTTCATAAATCTTAACTACAACTCAAAACTAACTAACTTATACTATCCAATCCCCTCAAGAAATCAGAGCATGAGGAAACGGAGCAAGAATGATCTTACGATAAACCGGGTATAGATTCACAACGTGAAGGCAAGGTGGGCACAACTATTTGCTTGTCTGAATAGGTTTATTATCACACACATCATATGATAAGCTTTAAGTACAGATTCTCAACGTGAAGGCAAGCTGGGCACAACTATTTGCTCAATTTGAATAGGCTTATTAGAAACGCAACACAAAGGATAGCCAACTAGGACAGTAAATTGCATAGACGAAACACGCATACAATTTACGATCGAACTAGCCACTATATCTAACTAAGATAAGCATTCACCATAATAATTGCATGAAACCCGAGTGGCATAACAATTCGTCATCATAATAAATACTCGCAAACAGATACAGAATAAGCAAAATATTACAGGCAAGGTGGGCATAGCATATATTACTCTCTTGTGCAAAAGTTATTTACAAATGAGCTTAAAGCTTTTATTTATAGACATCGAAAGGTGTAGGGAACCCTAAAATCACCTTGAGTCAACTATAGTCTTGCAATGCAGGCAAGATTTTATTACTAAACCCTAATAAGGGAAACTATACAGTTAACCAAAACATCTAATCTAAATGGACATGTGCAAGTCCTTATTGAAAGCAAGTTAACTGGAAAACTACCATCAGTTAACGAAAACCCTAAATGAAAACTCCAACTGTACATAGATAATTCCAAAACAGACATGCATGAGATGTGGAACAAAGAGTTAACTCGGAAAGAAGCGTCGAGTTAACTATTGTGTCTGATGTCTATCCTGAAAGGTGGGACCTGGAGTTTACTGGCCGTGATCTCAAGCAAGTAACCCCTCCACGAGGTTGTTGACTGTATCATTATCAGGAGCATCACATGTTCTAACTGCCAATTCACTGCTTGTCAACAACTCAAGAAATCCTAGAAATCTCCACACACTTAAACTGGCATTTCACTTACTGGTAACTCTGGCGGCTCCGTAACTAAAGTGATGGCTACTATTTCTTCTACAGCTTTATGCTTCTGACGCTTCTCACATTTTTCACGCTTTTCTCTATGGAAGAGTGTTGCATGATGAAACTGCGAAGTTTGACCGTGAACACTCTGGTTGTGAGAAATGCAAATGAACTTGTTGCACATGCAAAATTCCAACGGCATCAACCCTCTAAACTAGCCTTGGAAGGCTATCAGCTATATGAGGCATGCAACCATATGGACTTGAGTGACTACGCCTATCAACCCTCTGAATGCACTTCATACAAATCGGTGTCAACTTTTCTGATGAAATCATGAATTAAGACCGATTTGGTCTTGAATTCAGTTTGCGTGAACTAGACTCTGAAAAACTCACCTATTGACTGTAAACACGGCTATGTTCTGACAACTTTCTCTGGAAAGCAAAAAGTCACCTGCTGAGGCTAAAAATACTGTTGGAGGGCAATTTTCACGAAAAATTCTAAAATGTGGGTTTTGTCTGGAAAATAATTCTAAGACAACCCACAACGTCAGAATTGCAAAAAAACGTTGTTTAGCTTGACATGCAAGAGCTTTTCCGAAAAAAGCAACTGGGGGTGTAGCAGGGGTTGCGGGAGGCAATTTTTCTGAGAAGATCTAAAATATGGGTTTTGTCCAGAAGATGATTCTAAGACAACCCACAATGTCAAATTCAAAAAATATCAAGCTTTACTCCACAATGCAAAGGAATTTCAGTTGAAAAAATCAAAGCTTCGAGAATCGATGCTCTGGAGTAAATTTTCCTAAAAAATTCTAGCACATGGGTTTTGTAGAGGAAGCTATGCTAAACCAACCCAGATGATTTGTTTTGTCAAAAGTCGCCGAATTCTCGAACATGCGAAAGAAATTAAGATGAGAAATGGAAGAATTTAAGACAGAAGATAGAAGTTTTAATGCTCTGCTTCTGCTAAAATCGCCATCTTGTCTTGATTTCTGCTAATGAATCTGGACTTGTACCTGCAAAAGAATATTTTTGATGCCTTCAAAACTTGACTGCTGAAGAAATTTGCCCACTCAGTGAAGAAATTTGCTTGCTCCTCAACCTGCTGTGAGAGAAATGGACACCATCTTGAAAGAAATAAAGAAATTTGTAGCTTAATGGCACCAACTGCAAGAATAAAATCCTAATTTCAAAAGAAATGTTTTGATTGGACCTCTCTTAGTTCAACTGCCACTGACTCGAAGTCCCGAAAAATAAATAATATTAAAATATTCAGTTCTTCTCCACATGCGAATTTGCAATTTAATATCAAAAAGGGCGCCAATGTTAGAATATTGAAGAAAATCGCCCATTAATGCTTGCATGCAAAAAGGTTGAAATTTAATATTATTTTAATAAGTTAACTGAAATCTCTACATCCGGGCGTGCTCAAAAAAATTCATTGATTCCGAAAAGTCCAAATTTGACTCTCCAGGCGTCCATTTGCAAAAGTTATCAGATTTTTTGCTAACTTCCTACTTTATAGCTCACTAAAAAGTTATAGTTGCCTCTATTGAGCTCTGATTTCTGAGTGCCTGAGTGAGGCTGTGACTGAGTTGAGATATCCACCGCGAAGTCGTTAGAGAAAAGATGAAATGTCTGGCTAAAAACAATGTTTGACACCTCAAAAAATTAGGTGCCTTTGATTAAATTGATGCGAGGTTTCCAGACTTAGCCATTCTCTGTTTTGCCATTTGACGCTTCGAATTGCCACTGCCGGTGAACGATGAATCCTACTAATTGGATGATAGGTTCATTGCGTGACTAGAAAAATTCCGCATCCAACGACTATATGTAAGAAACCTGAAACTTGCATTAGGGGCCCCAAAAGCAAGGGCGCCCCTAGCCTGTGAAGGTGCAAACACCATTTTGACAACAGTGTAACTTTCATCCGGATGCCATACTTTGACCTCTGACACCGGGAGCTAGAGTGCTCCGATTCATGCACCGTCAATCTCGCTGTGTAGCTAGAACAACTTACAAGAGATGTAGCTGGAGGTGACGAAGCAAGAAAACTGCTTCTAAGACCTCAAAAAGAGGGGCGCCTTTTCCAAGGGGATGTGTATTTTCCATACTTAGCCATTTTCCTGGTTGTCTGATTTCTTCAGCGTTCTACATTGACCCTTCACGTACGAGCGTTTGCCAAATCCCGGAGGCTGATGGTTGGACTCGTTGGATAGCTAGAGTAATTGCGCACAAGTCTCATGAAGATTGTGACTGCAAAAGACCCCATCTAGCAGGCTTAAAGGCTAGGCGCCCCTGGCCTATAGAGGTACAGGTATGTATTACTACATTTCTCCACCCTTTGATTTACGTGTCTGGTAGGACCTCTATCACAATCACTTAGCATGTTAGATCACCTTGCGAACTGGTGCGTTGCGGAGCTAGACTAGATTAGAAAAGATCTCAGGAAGACCACATCTGCAAATTCATTCATTTGAAGGATCAAATTCAAGGGCGCCCCTGGGCTATAGGGGCGCAAAAACTGCAAACTAACAATCCTCTGTGACATGCAACCTCCTCGTACCTTCCACTTCTGACGTCGATTGCCGGAGTTTTGCACTTCGGATGACCTCGCTTGATATCTTGTCAGAAAGCTGGGCTAATTCTGAAGAGATTGAATGCATTCACAAACAAAAGCAACAAGATCTGGGCCTTCAAAAAGAAGGGTGCCCCTGGGCTACAAGGGCGCAGATCTGCTTTCTACTTAAAATCTTCATCTATTTCACCTCCGTAAACACTGTTTTGGCCACAGATTTAACCTTGTAGGATTATAATCTCGTTACGAAGCGCTTCTCCATCATCACATGTCCTGCTTTGAGTTCCAGGTTCAGGTTCTGACCTCCAGGTGTTGCTCAACTGCTGCTGATGACTGACATGACACTGACCAAAGTCCATATTTGTTACCGGGTTCTGCATTTTTGCCCAGCGTGCCCACTCCTAGAGCGTTTGGGCACGGGTCCTTGCTGGGGAGCGCCTAGGAGCGCCCAGGTAGCCCAGGGTTCTATGTGGGTCCTTCTTGGGTGCTCCCAGGGTGCTGCTAGGCAGAAAATGTTAATTTGAATCATCTTTTTTTGTTGCAGTAGTTTGTGATCTGTTTTAGCTTGGGTTTCCAATTAATTTCAAAGGTATTATTTCATTATCAGCTTCTTAAATGTTACTTGTCAATTTAGTGGATTTATAAAATATTTATTTCAGTATAAACATTGACATTAATCCAATATTGTAATAACTAGATGGTTTATCGTCAGATCCCTATTATCATTGTAATTTTGTAATTGTAATTATCTTCATTTGAATCGTGACTTTAGACATATATGATATATGACATAATATTGAAATTTGAACTATCAACTGGCATTTATCTTTATCACTACCATTGATCAATGATTCAATGATGAATTGATGACTGATGATTGATGAAGTATACTATATCATACTATCAAATGTATTTACAGTTTTGTATATTTTTAATTTTTTGCACACACACACACACACACACACACATATACCGTATTTCAGGAAAAAAAAATCGCCGTACCAACGTACCCATATCCCGTACCCGTGCCCGGTCCCGTACCAGAACCGGCAACTTAGGACTTGCCCAAAAACTGTATTTTGAGATCATTTTAGCAAGGTTTAGACTCTTTTAAGCAAAATGCCTTAATGAAGCAAAAAATTTGGTTTGGGTACAACAATTTGCAATTTTGTGAATCACCTTCAGTGACAAATTTGGAGAACAACGAATACTTTCAGTCTGAGATTTGGGACAATGGTTTAGGATGAACACATCTTCTTCTTTGTGCTGGGTGCCATCTATACTGGACAGTTTATAATGATAGGCGTGGAGAATGGAAAGATTAAGAAGGATGTGTGAGTTATTGTCATTCAGGATGGACATGGGTTTTGGGTTGCTGAAGCTAAACAGACAGAGGACGAGTTGCATGACTGTGTACAGGGCGTAAGCTTTCCTAGCTTCTCACAATACTACAAACCTGGGCGCCTTCTTAATACTCAAACATTACATGGTATAAGCTGTGCATGGTTCTTTCAAAGGGCATATCTTTGTTTGGCGAGTCTCAGGAGTATCAGAAAAGATGTGAGAACATTGTTTTTGCCTTGGCGTGGTTTCTCAGACATTAATACACCTGTATGCAGCCACTGAACACATCTCCAGATTTTGGCGTGAGTTTCCAACACTCTGGAAGGCCAGGCGTGCATTAGTTTGGAGAGGCGATATCCATAGACTTGGCATTTGAAGCCGTTCTTGCATTCTGGGCAATTCTGTTGGTAATACAGTCATTTCCAGTCATGTGTCGAAGTCATACCAGGTCTGAGACATTCGAACACTCATTGTAATTTGCTCTGTTATTGCTAAATCTAAAATATGTTGTCATAAGCCTCTGTTAATGTGTTCCAATCAGATTGGTATAGTTGAATGTGGTTGTATTTGTTTACAAACTGAGTACAGGATTCTCAGTAGTTGCTGTTTGTTTCTGAGTAGTATTTCTTTTATAACAGCCATACAAGTTACTTAGAAAAGTCTTAAAAAGGGTCTGAAACTGTATACTTGAGTATGTGCAGCATTCTTATATTATCTTGAAATGTTGTATTCCAGAATTGCTTCACATGTTCAGTGTATTCATTGTTCTTGCATTAAGTTCTATTATTTATGCAATGTTACTTTGAAAGTTTGATAAAAGGGGTTCTCTGTCAAACTGAGAAAAAAACATAAAACTATTACACCTTCCGGAAAGGATCTTTACATAATGAAAAGTGAATTAAATCTAAAACTATCGTATTATACAAGGGAACCCTCTTAAAGGAGAAGATAAACCATGTCTTGGCTTCCTACAAATGTTGTTCAGGACTTTTTAATCCTACTTTAAGCAAAGCCTCAATTTTAATTTGGTTTTAGAGGTGAAAAAGTTATGGATAATAAAGGGGGTGGAGATTCCATGACCGACCAGGAGACATTGTCAATGCCAACACAATATCACATAATCTGTCAGATTTCTCAAGGGTCCATCCCTATTATTTTATAATTCATTTGCTTATACCATGGTAAATGTTGTTTCAACTCCTTTACATGGTTTTTCAGAAGGAAAAAGGGTGGTATAATTGCATCCACCAGTTGCCAAGTCTCCCTTAGCAATACAGTTAATTTTTGAGTGACATTATTCAATAAGTGACAAATGCCTTGAACAATGTGTCAACTTTCATTTAGTTAATTGGCAATGCCTTATATGATTCAAACCGCATGGGTTATGACCACAATCATCAATTAAGGCAATCAAGTTCTCACAATGTGATGATAACTGTAGGAAAATTCTTAGTTTTTGTTCTCATGAATATTCTTTGTGTTTATGTCCTGCCTATATATAACATCGGGGTTGATCGCTGACTTTCCCAGATATATGACAATCAATTTTTCTTTCAATATCCTTAAGGTCTATACATACAAATAAATTTTAAATATGATTCAGGTTCTACTTTCACAACATACATCTTAAATATTATTTGATTGGATCACACTTTGGAAAATCTATGATAAGTACACTTAAAATAGAAAATATTTCTAGATTAAGCAAAGACACTACCAATAAAACTAATGTAAGTGGATCTAGCTAATAAGAGAAAAAATGAAAAACAAAATTATCTCTTGTATGATTGTAAAAGGACATACAAACCTTCCCAAAAGTGTATGGAAGCAATAAAAATTGAGTACCAAACAGCTTCCAAAACGATGGCTTCTCGGCTCCTTCAATTTGTAATTCAAGCTCCTTGGTAAGCCCCACATCTATATCTTCTCTGCAAATTATAGATAAGCATATAATTAGGCCTCAAAATAGATGACAATGAAGGCTCTGAGTTTAATATTAAAGAACATCTCTATACTACACCACGTCAAGCCTTGAAATGGTCAGAATCACACTATTGTTCGTGGAAACGTCCCCATAACAAAAAACTGATTGTTTCAAGGTAGCAAAAGGCTTGGATTAGATGGTTGCATCTTGGTGAGCATCGTTACAATACCACCTATCGCATGTTCATCAACATGACACCATTCAAAGCTCTATACGGATATGATGTCACATTTTTTGTAGACTTGGTTATCACTAATAGTAGAGTTCCAAAGGCCAAGAATTGGGTACAAGAGAGTCAAAACATTTTGAAGGGACTAGAATTGTATCTCCAATAGGCACAAAATCGGCAAAAGATATATGAAAATAGGCACTAGGTGGAGAGATCATATGAAATTGGTGACTTGGTTTTCTTAAGGCCATACAGGCAGCCTTCACTCAAGAGAAGTGGAGTAGAGAAGTTGAAGCCTTGGTTTTATGCACCATACAAGATTGTGCGGTGGATTTGGAGAGGTTGCCTATGAGTTAGAGTTGCCCAAGCATAACAGAATTCACAATGTGTTTCGTACCTTAAGAAGGCACTTGACCAGCACATTATACCTTCACTAGGGCTTCCACCATTAGATGAGGAAGGTAAGTTGATTTTGGTTCAAGAAGCTATTTTAGATATTTGTGAAAAGTGACTCAAGAAGAAGAGTATTTGATCCGTTGGAAGGATTCGCCTACAAAAGATGCTACTTCGGAAGAGCAAATTCTTCAACCCCTGAACCTGCAATTGCTTGAGGACAAGCAATTTTGGAAGGGGGGATTATAATGTCCCCTTCTTGAGAGTAATTAATTTGACAAAGACCCTTAGCCTATTTTATTTCCCATAGACTATTTCGGGTGTTGCATGGGAATAATTAATTAATTAAATCAAGTTGTCTAGAAATTTTCATTTCAAAGACAAGTCATTTTTCGAGGCAAATGAAAAGTTGTAGGAAATAATATTTTATTATTTCCAAAAAGTATATATAAAGGGGATATGAGGAGAGAAAATATATATTATGTATTTTACCAAACCCTAGCTTATTGAAGAGATTGAACTTGGTTCATTATTCAACCAAAGGGACAAAAACCCTTTTGGCAATTAATTTCATGAACAAAACCTCACCTAGCTGATCAAGTGAATTCATCCAAAATTCACCATTGTGCTTCATTGATTGGATGGATTAAGGGAGATTTGTCTACTCTAATTTTTGAGCAATAATATTTGAATATTTTTCTATTTTTTTAGGCTACTACAGTACCTACTATAGTCCTGCTACAGTACCTACTACAACAACGCTACAGTACTACTACAATACCCCCTACAATACTTGTTGTTTAAAGGAGGAATCAGCATATTTCTAGCTGTATAATCGCCCTTGGAAGGTGGTCCTTGTGAGTTTGGTGATTTTCTAATGTAAATATCAGCATTTGACAAATGTGTGGTGTTGTAATTGAAGATGCATAAAATATTAGCTGTAGACACAAGTTGTAGCCACTATTGTATCTTGACATTAAATACCAGCAATGGTTGTGTTGGCCAATTGTTTTGAAATTGTCAATGAAAGGTTGATGCACAACAACTATTTGTTAAAATGTCCATGAATTGTTCAATGCCTGCAAATGTTTGTGAATATTCCCATGATAATAAAAGATAGTTGCAGCTTTTCCTAAGCATTGAATTCAAAAATATTGATTGGTTCAATGTTCCACCAACTGTTTGACAAACTGTCTAAGAGTAGGAAATCGGAAAAATTGCCAAGTTTTTTGAGATATTTTTGGTAGGGACTTCACAAATTTTCTAATTCTTTGTACATTATACAACTTCCACTCTTTCCAAGACAATAAGACCAAAAGATAACTCTATATAATAAAACTAGTATAAATTTTTTTAATTTTATGCTTTGTAATGGTTAGATCCAATATTAAATCCCTAAGCAAGAAGCTCGCCAAAACCAGTTGTTTGGGTCATAAGACATTAAACCCATACCCAGAAAATAGTTTGTTATCACTATATCAACTCACAGGTGCGGTGCATATATCAATGATGGCAGATGTATAATGCGTTCAAACAACTTGTAGAATGCAAGATCAGTGTGCAGAATCTTCATATTTAATTGTACAATATTTTCACAATGAACTTGAGACAGCCAAACTCACTTGTTCTTTTGTTTCAATCCTTTTCTCTTGTTTTCCATCCCCCCTTTACGCTCAAGTTCCAATGCTTTCAACTTATTCTTGTAAGCTGGTGTCTTTTTAACCATACTCACTACCTGTGTAAACCAACATGCATGGACATCCAAAGTGTGAAGCATATTTACTTATACTCTCCTCAGCTTTTGTTGATACAAATGACAAATACAACACCACATTACAAATATATTCAAAGTTCCAAAAAATAACTAATGCTGAGAGTTTGGGAAAACAAATGCATGAATAAAGGCCAAACTGGTCATTGCCAAATTCACATTATATGATAATAAACACTTTTGAGAACTAGGGATCCACATAGCACTAGCTCCCTCTGCCAAATTTCTGTAAATAACAGTAAACTTCAAAGCAGCTAGAATGATTAGAATTAGAAACATTTCAAAGAAGACTAAAGTCAACAAAAGGAATATTCACAAAGAATATCATACAATGTACTAGGGTCAAGTTATCCCTGGTGTAATGCATTCTTCACAATTCCTCCAAGGCATAATCCTTAAGTACATCAAGGCATACAATTTCTAACTCAAGCAGATCTAAAATATATTTTACATATCATCCAATAATAAGAAAGCATTATGAAGAATAATTTTGAATAAGACTTGGAAGCATCCAAACTTCAAACTCTACTTTTAACATTAGCCTTGTTAGAAAATTCACAACTAATCAAAGTGAAATTGAAATCACCATTTATGCTTATCGTAGTTGAGAGTGTTACAGCCCACTAAAAGCTAGTATCAAACAAACAAAGTAAAAAACCAGACATTCATGTCCAGGAAGCAAAGTTTGTACAAACGCTCCAGAGATGCTAGTCTGATTCTTTCAAAGCCCCATCCTCATCTTTAAAGTGATTTCCAAATTTATAAACTCATCTTGAGGAGAGAAAGAAGCCAAGATGGAGAGAGAGGTTTTGTACTACTAGACAGCATCAAACTGTGTGATCAATCTTAGAATCTACAATGAAATAAAAGAGTAACAGAGATGAAAGGAGAATTTTGTAATCTAGATAAGCCATGGCAGGGATGGTAGCAACAGTAAGAGATTTCAATTTCTGAATCGTCATCAAGATAAGTTTAGAATATTTTACCAATATTTCATCAATTTATCATTTTCTATTTTCTTATTGATATTTAATCAAGTTATAAATTTATCATATCTA
>VDFB02000012.1:2718976-2777548 GCA_007258455.2 Sequoia sempervirens
GAAGAATTGGTCAAGAAATGATTGATTAAAGAATGTATAACCCCATGTGTCGTATAAATAGTATTAGCACGAAAGGAAGATGGAGAATGTATACAGACTCTAGAGAAATTAACAATATTAACATCAAGAGTAGATTTCCATTACTAAAGATGGATAATATTTTCATTGTTTGAGTGACACAAAATGTTTTAGTAAGATAGATTTGAAGAGATATCATCATATCATAATCAAAGGAGATGATTGGACAACATTCAAGACAAAAGAATATTTCTATGAGTGATTGGTTATGACATTTGAATTAGCCAATGCACTTAGTACTTTTATGAGGCTAATAAATGAGCTATTAAAATTGTAACTAGGTAAATTTGTTTTTGATTATGGGTAAAGCAAGTTTTGATGGGGCATTGAAACCCACTACATATAAGTTTTTCAGGGACCTGAAACCCAAACTAAGGGAGAGTTTCCTAAAAAATAAGATGCAAACCATCAGGACCCTAAACAACAGTAGCCATAAAGAGAAAGACAAGACAAAACGAGTTGCATGAAACAGGTTTTGAAGGGGTCTTAAACCCTTTTGCAAACAGGTTTTGACATGGACCTTAAACCCTTAGATAAACTTGAGCACCATCTGAATCAGCCAGGCATTAGCAAACCAACCACTCAGAACATCCATATTTGAGCCCAGAAAAACAATGAAAAAAATGGTGTAAAACACCAACAAGACCCTATTTCTCAAACAAAACCAATAAGTCCCAACACCCCACCTCAATAGGGGCTTTGGGGTACACAACAAAAAAATTGCAAGAAATTGGCTTCCCTGTAGCACAATCTCACCCAGTACAAGGAAACCAACTCAAACTCCACCTCTAAAGGAGAGAGTTCCCCTCTATTGGAGAGGATGTCATGACCAGTTAATCCACCATAGTCTAAAATCTCCAGCCCCATCAACCTCCACCTCCATAGGAGAAGCGTCCACCTCAATATGAACAACAACTGAGGAATTTGAAAACCTTCACCTCTCATCTCCACCTCAAAATTAGAGGAATCCACCTCCATAGGATCCGAGGAGAAAACTAGCACAACATCCAAACAAACAACCATAGCATCCTTCAGTAACGTAGCACCAAAACCATACTGTGGACCAAGAGAAGTCCAAATAACAACCATAGAGCCACCATATCAACTTTCAAGCTTAAACTGATCTGGGTTTTCAATAAAAGCTTGAAAAGAAGCCCAACCATCAGCCAATAAACAACATGAGGAAACATTTGGGATCTAGGATAAATGCTTTAAAAACACCCAGCCAAAAGAACACGATATGGAAATAGCTCAGACAAAGAACCAAACAAGCTGCACACAACAAATAACAAAAAAATTTGGGTAGACAGATAAGAGTTTGAAGAAAACCCAGCTAGAAAGATGAACACAACAATGGTGACCATAATGACACCCTTAAGCAACATGAGAGAACAAAAGCCAAAACCTTGCACAAACATATGCTTTATAGGCCAAATGGGGTACGAGATCAACACAAGATCCCTAAACTTACAGGCGTGGAAGCCTCCAATCCTATGAAAGCAAGACACCAACGAACTCAGAGAGAATAGATCCCTCCACCACAACCGGCTCCTAAAATGCCAAGGAGCCGGTTGCAGAAGGCCAAGACCCTCATTGTGCTCCAAAAAAGATGAATTCTGAGACATCCTCTTAGTCCCAAGACCATGCACGATCAACGACAGCAACACCAAGGCCCTATTGATAGCAAACAAGGAAACAAACCCGATGACCACAACAAATGCAAGGCAAAGGAAACCCAAAGATCTGGCATTGAAGGGTTTAGCAACCATCAGCACAGCTAGCATCTCCACCATGACCAACACCTCTACAAAGCCCACCATGCCAAAGGATGGCACCAAAAACAATAGAAGGAGAAAAATGTGCCAAAGACGACCCAGACCCGAAAGAAACAAAAAAACTAGCAGCAGCAACTCTAACCAAGCAGAGCCATCGCCCCCCGCCCCCCTCCTCCACCCTCCCAAGCATGAAGCAAGGCACAAAAAAACACCACACACACACACACCAAGAACATCCCCTTCCCAGAAGCCGCAGGTGGAAGAGGAACTTCCAACACACCCACGAACCTAGCAGCATCGTCGTCCTCATCTGAGTCATGCTCTCCCTGAGTGCGCCCTCGCTAGCATTCAAACTAGAGTTCTCGCTCATCGCTTCTTTCCCTTGGCACTAAACTCTAACCAGGTAAATTTTTTATTATATACTTGGATGACATTTTAATTTTTGGTAAGAGTAAAAAGAACTTTTGGAGCATCCTAGGTTAATATTGCATAGGTTGAGAGAAGAGAAATTGGTGATGAATTTGAAGAAAAATAGTTTAATAAGGATGCAATGAAGATGAATTTTGAGAAAGTTAAAGCTATTGTTGATTGGCATACACAAGTAAGTATTTCTAAAGTTAGATATTTTCATGCATTAGCTATTTTTTATAGGATTTATTTTTTATTTTTAGCCGATAGGCTACATATAGAGTGAAGTTTCACTTGAAACCTGTCTCACACCGTGAAACAACCGTTGGGTTACCATTAATCAGAAAATGGTTTACAGGTTTTGATGAGATCGGATCTTCTCAAATAATATCAGATTTCCTTGTCAGAATGAAAGGAGATATTAACTCCCAACCGATATTTTTATTTACAAGGCTGCAAAAATCATGTCTCTTGTTCCATAAAGCTCCAGCGTCTGCTCGTAATGGGAATTGCAGAGGGAAGTGTTCGACTTAATACAGGAGCCCTGATTCCACTCATTGGGTTGGGGACTGCAACCAGTAATCTGAATGAGGAGGAGGTTAAAGCAGTCTCCGGGTACCTATTTCAATTTTTACTATACAAAATGCATAATTACCTGTTCTAATCTAGTTTCATCATTTCTACCAGTTATGGATGTCTGGAAATGAGGCTATCCTCTACTCTATTTTAATATTACTCTATGTTTTGTGTGGAGATTTTGTTACTTCTTTAATTATTCTATGTTGCGGGTGGAGATTTCAATATTTACTCTACAAAATTATGGGTGAAGATGTTTTTACTTCTGTAAATTTTCCAAAATTCACTACAGATGGGGTATGAGCCTCCTTTGCTCTGTTCTACGAGTGATGTACTTGAGGAGTCCAATTAACCTATTATGATCATCTGTAATTTTCTTCTTTCTTCTCTATATGTGGGTTATAGACACTTTGGCACAGCAAGCATTTACCGCACGAAGCACGCACTAGGAGAAGCTCAGAACTCAACTTTTCGGAGTGAGACTGTTAGTAGAGGAGATGTTTTTGTTACCACAGTGTGTTCTCCAAAAGACAACAGAAGCCTTGAACAAAACCCAAGAATAGAGTAAATTTTCAAAACTAATATGCTCAATAAAAATGCTTGACTAGACTTAGAAGGATGAGCTTCGTGATTGATGAACTTGTTGAGTGCCCACCCATGCACTATGACATACACTATAAAGTTCAATATTAGCAGTGGTCCTCCCAAAGTCCTGCCTACAGTTCGAGCCATGATACTCTCTTACTAGATGTATATACACACACCTTTCGCAATGCCTACAATAGAGTTACGCTTCAATCATAGTAGCCACAAAAATAAATGATAAAATCATACAACACAGCACAATATAACAACAATCTGAGAGTTGCAATACAACTTACCCACAATAAACTGTTAATTGAATCCCATGAATATGGTGCCCGAAGTATTGTAAAACCAGCTGAAGTATTCAAAGTATTTCAACCAGGGAAGAAGAGGCTTCTAGACTTTCTTTTACGTTTATCTTGATGTTGCAGGCACGTTTAGTGATGACAAGTTAGTAAAGAATCAGGCGGGGTGGCTATATTTGAAAGAAGGCAGAGATGTTCCATTGGACGCATGGCGATTGATTTGCATTGTTGTACTGAGAAGAATGGAAGCAATCCTAAGTCATGTCTTGATGTAATGTATACAAGTGTTGGGCAAGTAGCAACGTGGAAGTTGGGGATTTTTTAGGTTTTCAACACCTCCTGACTACAAGTAGAGAGCCTGATTTATGCAACAATATATGTTTTCTCTTAAAGATCTCTCCTCTTTTATCGAAATCTGAAAGAGTATGGGAATTGGGAAGCCGTGTTTTCTTCTCGAGCAATTTTTGCTCCTTTTGTTTGATCCATGAAGATAATAGTCAGTTCAAGATAGGAACGTTACTAAATTTTATAAGCAAAATTTGTTTTGGTAGTGGAAGTGGAACCTTATCTTTTGGGGGCGCAGAATCCTATTTGTGGATATGCATAGATGAGAATTTCATTTGGGAGACTTTTTTGTGCATGTTTAATGTCGAGATACAACAAAATCAAAGAACCAACAACTTGTTACATTACTTTTATCTTGGGAACTGGGAAGACACCATAAAAGCATTGTCTTCCTTGGAGTCTTGCTCTGCCTAAACTACTACATTATTCTGAATTGAAACTTCTTATGGGATAGATCATATTGTTGTTTATGGCAATTCATTTTTGATATGCCCAAATTTATGACAGTAATAGCACTTCATTTTATGTTTCGATTGTGAATAAAAAGTCGATATTTTCTTCACTTTAATTTTATATTGTGCAGTAAGCACACTTTTCAATTTTTCAGAAGTAGATTTATCCATTTACATATTTCTCCCTTCTTTTTGCAATGCATATGAACTATTTTTTTCAAAGGTGGGTATTGGATTAAACAAGATTTTGTGTATTGACCACAATTGCAACCCAGGGTTTATAGGAAAAATTCTATACTAAAATATTTCAGAGTATGCAGTATTCTTTTTCACAAAAAATAATAGAAAATTTATTTGTTTTCAGCAAACAATTACAAAAGGTTTCAAAGAAGTCAAAAACCATGCCCGCCCTTGTGAAAATCACCTCTAGATGGCATTTTATTTTTCTTCAATTTACCTTTGACAGAAAATAGTTAATAGTAGACATTGACAACAAATTACAGTTGACCTTCAACTAGGGAAACATATCAAAACAGAAAAGAATTTATTTTTTGAAAAATGTACCAGATCATTGTTCATCCATACCTTTTGTCACTGATCATTTGTATAGTGTTGTTCACCCATACCACAATTTTTCTCCTTGGAGAACGAGTTTAATAACAAATTTATTCTCCTTTAAATAACAATTTGATGGAGCTTGAACAGACATCCATTATTCTTTACTCTCCAATTTTCTTCTCGATTAGCATACCCTTCCAAGGGATTTCTCATTCTGGATGACCATAACCTTCCTTGGGCTTCCTTGCTCTAATATCAAACTTTGGAAGAATGAATGCACATTATTTGAGAGGATTGGATGTCACACACTTCAATTTGTGTGGCCATTATTTGAGAGGATTGGATGTCACACACTTCAATTTGTGTAGCTTCTATTTATTATCCAAGGAAGTTAGAAGATAGTTGTAGCAGTATTATGTCTACTTTAGATTACATTTGATTTTTTTATTGCTTTTTTGGTTGATAAGTGTGGATTCTTTTTGGCTTGAGTTTCAACTTTCTTTTGCAACCTTTGCAAACATTTTAAGATTAACATCGTACATAATGAAAACCATTCCGTCTAATAAAGGATGTAAACTATGCTACTTTTCGAAACAGCTGCGGGAATTCTTCTTTGAACTACACATGGTCAAAATTACCATTTCACAGTTTTTCAACTAATGGCTCCTGTAAGTGCCACCTCATGACTGGTCGTCATTGTTAATTGATTTGTTGCCTGGATTCTTAAAAGTTGCATATTGCTTTTTGGAAACAACATCAAATTAATTCTGACAGTAACAAATCCACAATTGTAGTAATAAACATATAATTGATTTTGAAGTCCTTGTATTTTTCATACCTTCAGTTAAGATTCAAAACTTTCTTTCTTTAGAGCATCAACTTCCTATTATTTTGAAGGTTTACAGTTTCACTTCAGACAGAGCAACCACATATATTTTAGAGCTCTTTTAAAAGAAGTTTGATGTCGTGGACAAGTTTCTTCAAGTCTATTCTAATCATAGTAGCATCTCTTATGGGACACAACATTTCATTTTTTCACTATATCATATAGGAAAATCAAATAAATTGCATTTTGTTCATCATTAGCCGATAGGTTATATATTGTAGGAACTTTGAGCTGAAACCTGTCTCACGCCGTAAAAAAGCTAGCCGTAAAACAATTTTCCCATTGTCATTTACCGTTTGCATTTAATTTTTGGATCTCCGAATCAAATTGGATTTCCTTGACTCTTAATGCAGATCTTTGGATCGGATTTAATCAACTTTTCATTTATACACTGAATCAGTAGCTGTAGGGAGATTAGTTTTGTTTCTTCTAATTTAAAACAAAAATTTGCTCTAATAGGGCTTCTTCAAATTTTCCTGCAAACTCTACCCATTTTTCCTTGCCGGCATTGTTGACAGACAACACAATTTGAGCAGAATCTTGAGGTAAGTCACTTGACATGGTCTCAGTGAGTCTTATTTTTCAAATCTATATGTCATGATGATAGTTTATTTTTTTTTGTTTTATTGCATTCTAAAACAATTATGTTGTTATCTATTAAATGCAGCCATGGTTCTCTAGAAAGTTTAAAAGGCTGCAAAAATCTTGTTTAAAACTCCTTCGAAATGTTTAACAGGGTTGTGCGGGACTGATGTGGTGGTGGCAGTACATGGGAACTCTTAATAACACCATTTCCAAGCGAAAGAAGTGATATGGAGGTGATGGGTATTTCTGCCCTGTTTTCTCCTTAATTATATATTCTTTTCTTTTTACTAAAGTCACAGTGGCTAGAATATCGTTTCTAATGTTTTCTATTCTTCTCTCCTACAGATCGAGATTCATCATGGGGAGTCCCACATGGCGGTCAAACGCACCCACCTAGCCACAACCTTCACTCGCATTCTCCCCTTCACTGAAGAGAATAGGTTGAGTCCCTTCGCTGAAGAGAATAGGTTGAGTATTTTTTAATAGGGTTAAGATAGTAATTTAGGGCTTCACTATGAGCATGGCTATAAATCTATAAACTGCCTTCTCACGTTAAATAAAATTCACTTTTTAATAAACTACCTATAGTTAGGAGGAAAAAGGATCATAATTAAAGTAATTTTTTTGGTGCCAAAAGCAACCACCATGCTATTTAAAACTCATTTTTCTTGTGATATTAGTGCTGAATCGAAATGGGAAAATATTTTTGGGGATGGATGTTGGTGGGGCCAAGTTGTAATTTAACCTTAAGTAACATTAAGTCTATTTTAATTTCTAGATACAATTGATGTCTTTTTTATATAGTTATGCAACCATAATCAAGGGTCACATAGTGTGCATATACCTATCTTATATTTTTCTATCGGCATAACTCTTGCACCCCTTCTAGTGCAAGTGCTAGTTTTTATTTCAATGGGATATTTGTGTCAACTACTAAAACAATGAGACAAACAAACAAACAAACAAAAATAGTGGATATTTGCAATTGATAAAAGTTTTGAATTGTTGAAGTAGAAAGTAACATACCAGCTTGTGTTAACTTTGCCAAAATTTGACGAGTTATTCCAAGTTAACAATGATGCAAGAGATATTGCAATTATAGTTGTTTTGAGTAAAGGACGCCTATTGCTTATTTTAGTGAAAATTTGATAATGCTAAGTGGAAATATTCTATTTATGACCAAGAATTCCATGCGGTTGTGTAGTTGCTGAAGAAATTAAGACTTCTGTTGTTAAGAGATCCCAAGCAGTGCAATATTTGAAGTCAATGTAAATTAAATTAGAGGCATGTCAAATGGGTGTTGAATTTCTACAAATTTGTTCATCTGTGGTTAAACATAGAAGTGGTAAATCCAATAGATTAGCGAATGCATTGAGTAGAAGACATAATTTGTTAATGAAAATGGGAATTCAAGTTGCTAGTTTTACTAAAATAGGAACTTTATGATATTGATACTAATTTTGTTTAGGCTTGGAAAACATGTAAAAGACACAAGTGGAAATATAACTAAATGGTTAGATTACCTAATTCAAGATGATTTCTAGTTCAGAGGAAACTAGTTATGTATTCTCTACAATCAACACAAAAATTTAACACAATTAATGTCACTCGAGATAGATGTAGAGGGAAGACCCATCTTAGAGCCTAAGTTGATTTTCTAGACACACAAAAGAGATGAGAACAAGGACAGTCATAGATGTTGAGAAAATGTCTCAACCTTGCTTTGTTTTTAAATTATTAATTGGCAATTTGTAATTATCTTTTAGTTGTCATGAAAGTTGCTAAATGCAACAATGACAACTTGCAGAGTGTTTTTTAATTGTCAAATTAGAAAGTGCATGAAAAAGGGAAAGTTAAATGTGATCTTGGAGAAGATAAGGGAAATTTATTAGTTTGCATGTGCATATTACTAAAAAATGGATAAAATCACGAGTTGGAAGAGGAAGTTTATTATTTTTGTGATTTATGCCTAAATAGTTTTAGAAATCATTCTTGATTTGTCTTTTCTCTCATGCCTATATATTTAGTGCTTGAGTTGAAAGGAAAACAAGTTAGATTGCAAGTTGAAGCCATGAAGTGGTGCAGTGATTCGGAGAGAGAAGTTGTATTGATGTAACTCATTTGAAGAATTAATACAAGTCTTGGATCTCTTTGGGTGTAGAGTTTTTTTCCGCAAGGGTTTCTCCACGTAATTCTTGAGTTATGGTTTGCATATTTATTATAATCTAATTTCATCTTTGATTTATTATTATTTATTTATTTGGATGCATAAAATTATCTACATACTTTCACTGTAAAGTTTTATCCTGTTTTTCAACATTTGGTATTAGAGCCAAGTTGGCTTGATTAGAGAAGGGGACGCCTTTCTTGGAGTGTTTGATTGGACTTTTTGTTGTAGTGGAAGTGTGTTGTGTTTTCTTGCAATTTCAGATTTAGTGTGATAAGAGATCATGGCTAGCTCATCTTGGTTGGACATTGAAAGTTCAATGGTATTGGGTATGAGCTTTGAAAGTTAAAGATGGAGTATTTTGGAGTTGATCATGTGTTTTCATTTATAATGATATTGATCTGGACCTCTTATTTGATAGTATTTTTAAATCCTCATACATGGTGGTATTCTTACAATTTGTGGTCATGTGCAACAGAGTATTCATGTTGGGTGTTTGTGTTTGGCTCCCTGGTCATATGGAGAAACTTGTGTTGTTATGACTGGTTTGATGTACTTATGTTGGGTGCTTGGTTTTAATCCTTGGCATTGGAAGGCATCGTTTCATTAACCTCGAATGCAATGAGGCTATGGAGTTGATCATTAGATGATTTGTAAACTTCTGAAATAGCCTAGCTTCTCTGTATGCTTGTACATGATGGTGGTTGTGGATTTGGCCTACAAATGGGCTTAGAGTTCATGGACCTCTTCTTCCTTTGGTTGGTTGTACTTGCATGTCTCAGTTTCATGTTGGTTGGATCTGAGGGTTTTGTGGGTTTTCTGTTAAAAAACTCTAGTAATGCATATTCATGATATTCCATTCTTATGGCTTAGCTATTCAAGTGTTTTACAGACTTGTGGGTCTTATAGATGATAAGTGGATATGGATTTGCGTGTGTCCATAAACTTAGTGATTTTGCAAGTTTTACACGATTAATCAAAACTTTGTTATTTTGCAAATCTACAGATGAACTATTTTTCAAGTTATGTTTCCCTTTATGCTTTTTGCAAGGTGTTCAACAATTGGGAGAATGTTGAGAAAAAATTTCAACCTTGCTTTGTTTTTTAATTATTAATTAGCAATTTGTAATTATCTTTTAGTTGTCATGAAAGTTGCTAAATGCAACTATGACAACTTGCAAAGTGTTTTTTAATTGTCAGATTAGAAAGAGCATGAAAAAGGGAAAGTTAAATGCGATCTTGGAGAAGATGAGGGAGATTTTTTAATTTGCATGTGCATATTACTAGAAAATGGATAAAATCACAAGTTGGAAGATGAAGTTTCCTATTTTTGTGATTTATGTCTAAATGGTTTTAGAAACCATTCTTGATTTGTGTTTTCTTTCATGCCTATATATTTAGTGCTTGAATTAAAAGGAAAACTAATTAGGTTGCAAGTTGTTGAAGCCATGAAGTGTTATAGTGATTCAAAGAGAGTTGTATTTATGTAACTCATTTGAAGGATTAATACAAGTCTTGGATCTCTTTGGGTATGGAGTTTTTTCCCGCGAGGGTTTCTCCATGTAATTCTTGAGTTATGGTATGCATATTTATTGTAATCTAATTTTTTCTTTGATTTATTATTATCCATTTATTTGGATGCATAAAATTATCTACATACTTTCATTGTAAAGTTTTATCCTGTTTTTCAACAATAGAATGGAAGAATTTGCTAAGCAAATATGTCACATGGGATGATGAATATTTTGAATAGAAGCATCCACAAGTGATCAACATTCACAATTCTTATTGTGAAGGGGCCACATGCTGTCTTTAATTCTATAGTGTTCATAGGGTTATGAGTAGATGGTTTGTACCTACCTTAGCTCTTATATGTTATATGATCATTATTATAGTCTTAAATAAGCAACTAAGTCAGCCTAGTTCACATCCCCACACACACACATATAGGCGCTAGTGGTTAGTTTATGATCACCATATAGTGAATTGTGTTCTTTTTGGAGATTTCTAAAGGTTTTTGCCTTTTAAAATGACTTATTATCCTCAAGTATATGCAACATGTTTCCTATTATATTCTTTTCTCATATAAATTATTTCATTACATACAATACTTTTGTTTGTTAATAGAACCTCATTTTGAAAAGGGAGACAAACCATGTGGGTCCCTTCACCTATCATCATCTCCTTCATTATCACACAATACACCTTGTAACCTACCTCCCACATACACTACACCTGCTAGAACCCTACACTCACTTTCCCTCGCAAACACCATGCTTCTCTACATAATTAACTAAATTACATATACTACAAAATTGTATTCCTCTTTCAAATAATATTTGTATGTGATGAATAAATAATCTTCAACAATACAAGTTAGACACTAGACACTTGAATAATATATTGTTGAACTTAGTACCATAATTTGATTTTAAAAACTCTTTTTAGCATTCAAAATAATCTTCCTATTAGCCACTGAAAAAGGGGGCCTCAATTGCTTTAAGAGTCATAAACGGGCATTTCTCCTCCATTAACAAAATTAGGGGACAACAATAAACCAAGAAAACTCGTAAGTAGTTTGTCCACAACTAAAGCAATAAATTTTGTACAAACACTAAAGCTTTAATAAACAACGTGAGATAAGAACATGGAAGAAATCAGAGGCATTATTCATAAAAGAAATCATTTCTTGCAACAAAGAATGAAGCTCACATGATGCAATAATGCTACCGAATCCCTGTGTTTCCATGCTCACCAACATTTCATCATGCATACAAGATGCCTCCAAACATGAAATTATTAGATTGATTATGTTAAAATTAGAATATATTGAAAATCGGTATGTCTTAGCAATTGCATGCACAAAAAAGAAAAGAAAGCAACAAACATCGCATCGGCTTGCACTTCATTATCTTCTACGCTTAACTTCTTTCTTCAATTCCGAACGATAGTGTTCCATGTTTTGCTTGATCCATACGCGTTTGTTAACCAGCTCCTCTATTGCTGATTCATCTGAAAGTAAAAAAATAAACAAAAAACTGTAAAGGAGCTCAAAAGTGTACATGGAAGTGAGTATCCTAAATTAACTTGCATGCTTATGCTTACCCATGGAAATCCATGTCTCAAGATGTAGGCCAAGGCATTCTCGTGTTAAATAGCAAGCATCGTTCCATGTATAGGGCAAACGCCTTATCCGATACCTCCAAAACCAACATCCTACCCATAAAAGTAACTAGGTGGGGTTGGACAACGAAGATAAACATTATTAAATAATGCACACAAAAAACAACACAAACACAAAAGCTTCTATTTTTTATTTGTCAATTAATTAATATTACACCTTAGAAGTGAATGGAGACCACTGCTAATGAAATTTCCTTGTACATTACAGAAAATATACAGAGCTTATCACTCTTTTGTACAACAGCACAAAATCTAACGCATCATAGCTCCTCCATTTCTATCAATGCCTCAAAATCAAAAATATTTTCAAATAGGATTCAACTTTAAGCGAGACCATGGAAGCTTTAAATTTAAATAAATTTTCGAAGTATCTACATGCATTCTTTGTAGTCTATACAAATCAAAATGCACTCCACAATCTGCAATAAATGAGACTATCCTAGGCAGAAGAGTGTATTTAGATCTTAAATATGAATGTGGACCTTTAGTTTCTATAAGGAACTTGAGCAGTGTCGAGGATGCCCGATGAACGGGACCAATATTTAGGCAAATGTCAAATGAAAAATAATTACATGATTTGAAATCCTGCCACTAAATCTACATAATAGAGAGCACTTTATGATACCTTGGATTCTAAGGACCCTACAAACTGAAGAAAGAAAGAAATTATATTAATTTCCAGTAGTTACGAAAACAGGTTAAGACAACTTGAAAATAGAAGGTGGAAAGAGCCCTAGAAGCTGAAAATGTCACTTAAGACTAAACCTAAAATAACTTTGAAGAGCACCTTTCAGTTTCTTTTTGTCCCACTTGAAACTAAATGAAAATATACTACTAACTTTGAAGAGCACCTTTTAGTTTCTGTTTGTCACTAATTTAAAATCTACTAACAATTTAGAGGATTGTGGAAAATCGTGCGTAGATCGCTTCTTGTAAGATTGCATGAAAAGTGAGAATTTTGTGCAAGAGATATTTGTGTAGGTATTCATGTCTTTTGTATCATCACTCCAAATTCGTGGGACCATTGGCCTTTTTATGGGTTTGTTAAGTGTAGTACCTACTTTTGTCTTACCACTTCATCTGCATACTTCAGTATTCCTGATTTTGGCATTGAACAAAATTAGTGCTTGTCTTTGTTGTCAAGCTTCAATGTTTTGCCTTTTTACTTTGGATTTTGTAATTATTGGATTGCTTGCTTAGTGCTTAGCGGTTTAGTGTTGAATAATCAAGTGGCGTGTAGAATTAGTGCCTAAGGAAAAAAAATCGAATATGAATGGTTATTCCGTAGTCAATACTATTTAAGAACTTGTATTTTTTTGTTAAATAATCTTCTAATAGATCGCAGACCCGGCAAGTACTCGCAAGTTTTTCAACTGTGTGAGTAACTTGGGAGTTAACTCGCGCCACGCAGGAGCTGAAAAACTCACTGGGTTTTTTTCATGGACTCGCAGAAAAGTCGCAGGAGACTCACCAATCTGGAAAACACGGAAAAAACACTGCAAAAAACCTGTGATCTTGACGTGTTTTGGATGCGTTTTTTTGTTGTTATAAGCCCACAATTTTCACCTATATGAAACACGCGATCAGCAAGCAGGGATGCAGCCATCAAAAGACTGAGGATTGAGAGTGTTGCAGGTAAGTCTCATTATATTCTCCATTCTTATATGCTGTAGCTAAAGTCCTTCGGTATTTTTAAAAAATATTTATTAATACTAGCACAGAGTCAGACTATTTCCAAACTCAATCCAAATGCCAGATAAAATGATTTGTGTCTTAAAACTTAGAAACTTCAAAAGGATGGCTACTTAGACTACATGAGAATTAGTTGGTCTAGAAGATTTGTAGAAATCTGGACAGCTGAGGACTAACGGAAAAGAAACCTGAAAGTAATGATAAAACTAAAAGAATGCATCATTATCAATTGTTACATTTAGTCCAAATTACAACTACATGTTGGCAAGCTACAGAACTATATAGTCCTATAGTCCTACTCCTGTCACTACAAAATGAGTTTCGAATGACCGAACACTGCATCATGATAAAATTGGTAGTACCTTTGCAAATCACAATTTTTCAGATATCTTCTCTTATAAACTAATTGAAAAGAATACTTGTATATGAACATCGTGTTGTAGTAAAAGAAATATTGTTTGAATTTACTTGCAACTTTAGCATCTACTTATGAGCATAATTCACTTGCAAAAACTAGGTAGTATTATTTATGCAAAGGAAAAGCAGTGAAGAGTATTTGCCTTGTCTAGTACAACTTCCATTGACATCTAAGGTTACTGTTGATTACTTGTCTTAATATGGATTGAAAATGGACATAGTGTCGGGTTCCATCATTAGCATAAGAATGCGTTTGGTATTAACTATCACCATAATATAAATCTGCAGACTACAAATCCTCAAACTTTATCTATCCACTGCCATCTGTATTACATAATTTGCTTTATCTGTTTAGGATTCCAATCATCTTGCCTTGTTATCAAAAAGTTTCAAATTAGCTTTTATTCTTTTCTTAGTATGTTTAAAAAAATTAATCACTATTTTTTGTTGCTATCAATATTGTCAATGGGGAACTTCATCATTTTCTATTTCGTTCTTTGAATGTCATCATGTGCTTGATCAGACTTGTTAATGATCACTGCACTCTGCTCTTGCAAAAGCTCTTAGAAGAAAAGAGCATGACAAGACAAACTTTTGCAAACTGCTTGGGAAGACTATGAGTTTGAACAGTTTGACACAATTTGAGTATCAATTTACAACTTAACAAAAAACGGGGGCAAAAATTGCATTTTGAAGGAGTCCCAACAAACTTCAAGGTGAACATGCATCCAACATGTGCCTAATCTTGATCATAGACAACTATCTTCAAATTTTCTTCTTGAGCCTTCAAATTGTATTGTAGCCATGGGAAATGAAGATTGTTACATTCTTAGTTGCAAGCTTATAATTTCTGAATTTCTTAATATGTTTCTTTGATTGGGGAGGTGATCAATTGACTTCCCAGACACTCCTAAGTAGTGTTGTGGTGATCTCAAGTGACAACTTACAATTATGCAGTTTTAAGTTTTCCCAACTTTTTTCTTTCTTTTCAAAGTTGTTTTTCCCTTTCCCGCCTTCTAATGTGTAATGTCCCCTTCTCAGTAGCTACTCAGGATAATCACTTAGCCTTTTTAATTCCCAAAGGCTAAAGGTGAATTTAGGGAATCCTTTACTTAATTATTTAATATTGCCTAAAGCGTCAAGTTAAATTTAAAAGGTAATATTAAGTAATTAATAAAGTAAGGTTATAAAGGACTTTAAGTGAAATATTTAGAAGGTACTTTAATAAGTCACTTTATATTATTCGAGTGGGAAATTAAGTGGGGAAGTATAAAAGGCAAAAAGGAGCTCATTTCTCTCATTCTTGGATGTTATTTTCTCACTTCATTTTGGAGAGTTTTTCGAATGCTTTTCTGGTCTGTGGGTTTGGAAACCCTAGGGCACTAGTTTCGGTAGAGAAACTATCTACCCTAGCTGGAGATTGTTGAGGAAGTCACCCAGGCTTTCTACAGGAGCATATTTGTGTTGGCGTAACAACTAACACCTCTAGAGTGCAAGTTGGTACTGACAGCTATGCACACTACGCAATGAGTGCTCTTCAAATTAGGAGGGGAAGCTCCCTCGCTGTGCGGACAAAATGCTTGAAAAAGTAAACTAAACTAATTCCTGTATTCTTGTCTTAGCTAAAAGAGGCACAAGGTTTGCGAGAAACTTCAAGCATTGCAACCAAGGATTTTTTGGTTTCATAAATCTTAACTACAACTCAAAACTAACTAACTTATACTATCCAATCCCCTCAAGAAATCAGAGCATGAGGAAACGGAGCAAGAATGATCTTACGATAAACCGGGTATAGATTCACAACGTGAAGGCAAGGTGGGCACAACTATTTGCTTGTCTGAATAGGTTTATTATCACACACATCATATGATAAGCTTTAAGTACAGATTCTCAACGTGAAGGCAAGCTGGGCACAACTATTTGCTCAATTTGAATAGGCTTATTAGAAACGCAACACAAAGGATAGCCAACTAGGACAGTAAATTGCATAGACGAAACACGCATACAATTTACGATCGAACTAGCCACTATATCTAACTAAGATAAGCATTCACCATAATAATTGCATGAAACCCGAGTGGCATAACAATTCGTCATCATAATAAATACTCGCAAACAGATACAGAATAAGCAAAATATTACAGGCAAGGTGGGCATAGCATATATTACTCTCTTGTGCAAAAGTTATTTACAAATGAGCTTAAAGCTTTTATTTATAGACATCGAAAGGTGTAGGGAACCCTAAAATCACCTTGAGTCAACTATAGTCTTGCAATGCAGGCAAGATTTTATTACTAAACCCTAATAAGGGAAACTATACAGTTAACCAAAACATCTAATCTAAATGGACATGTGCAAGTCCTTATTGAAAGCAAGTTAACTGGAAAACTACCATCAGTTAACGAAAACCCTAAATGAAAACTCTAACTGTACATAGATAATTCCAAGACAAACATGCATGAGATGTGGAACAAAGAGTTAACTCGGAAAGAAGCGTCGAGTTAACTATTGTGTCTGATGTCTATCCTGAAAGGTGGGACCTGGAGTTTACTGGCCGTGATCTCAAGCAAGTAACCCCTCCACGAGGTTGTTGACTGTATCATTATCAGGAGCATCACATGTTCTAACTGCCAATTCACTGCTTGTCAACAACTCAAGCAATCCTAGAAATCTGCACACACTTAAACTGGCATTTCACTTACTGGTAACTCTGGCGGCTCCGTAACTAAAGTGATGGCTACTATTTCTTCTACAGCTTTATGCTTCTGACGCTTCTCACATTTTTCACGCTTTTCTCTATGGAAGAGTGTTGCATGATGAAACTGCGAAGTTTGACCGTGAACACTCTGGTTGTGAGAAATGCAAATGAACTTATTGCACATGCAGAATTCCAACGGCATCAACCCTCTAAACTAGCCTTGGAAGGCTATGAGCTATATGAGGCATGCAACCATATGGACTTGAGTGACTACGCCTATCAACCCTCTGAATGCACTTCATACAAATCGGTGTCAGCTTTTCTGATGAAATCATGAATTAAGACCGATTTGGTCTTGAATTCAGTTTGCGTGAACTAGACTCTGAAAAACTCACCTATTGACTGTAAACACGGCTATGTTCTGACAACTTTCTCTGGAAAGCAAAAAGTCACCTGCTGAGGCTAAAAATACTGTTGGAGGGCAATTTTCACGAAAAATTCTAAAATGTGGGTTTTGTCTGGAAAATAATTCTAAGACAACCCACAACGTCAGAATTGCAAAAAAACGTTGTTTAGCTTGACATGCAAGAGCTTTTCCGAAAAAAGCAACTGGGGGTGTAGCAGGGGTTGCGGGAGGCAATTTTTCTGAGAAGATCTAAAATATGGGTTTTGTCCAGAAGATGATTCTAAGACAACCCACAATGTCAAATTCAAAAAATATCAAGCTTTACTCCACAATGCAAAGGAATTTCAGTTGAAAAAATCAAAGCTTCGAGAATCGATGCTCTGGAGTAAATTTTCCTAAAAAATTCTAGCACATGGGTTTTGTAGAGGAAGCTATGCTAAACCAACCCAGATGATTTGTTTTGTCAAAAGTCGCCGAATTCTCGAACATGCGAAAGAAATTAAGATGAGAAATGGAAGAATTTAAGATAGAAGATAGAAGTTTTAATGCTCTGCTTCTGCTAAAATCGCCATCTTGTCTTGATTTCTGCTAATGAATCTCGACTTGTACCTGCAAAAGAATATTTTTGATGCCTTCAAAACTTGACTGCTGAAGAAATTTGCCCACTCAGTGAAGAAATTTGCTTGCTCCTCAACCTGCTGTGAGAGAAATGGACACCATCTTGAAAGAAATAAAGAAATTTGTAGCTTAATGGCACCAACTGCAAGAATAAAATCCTAATTTCAAAAGAAATGTTTTGATTGGACCTCTCTTAGTTCAACTGCCACTGACTCGAAGTCCCGAAAAATAAATAATATTAAAATATTCAGTTCTTCTCCACATGCGAATTTGCAATTTAATATCAAAAAGGGCGCCAATGTTAGAATATTGAAGAAAATCGCCCATTAATGCTTGCATGCAAAAAGGTTGAAATTTAATATTATTTTAATAAGTTAACTGAAATCTCTACATCCGGGCGTGCTCAAAAAAATTCATTGATTCCGAAAAGTCCAAATTTGACTCTCCAGGCGTCCATTTGCAAAAGTTATCAGATTTTTTGCTAACTTCCTACTTTATAGCTCACTGAAAAGTTATAGTTGCCTCTATTGAGCTCTGATTTCTGAGTGCCTGAGTGAGGCTGTGACTAAGTTGAGATATCCACCGCGAAGTCGTTAGAGAAAAGATGAAATGTCTGGCTAAAAACAATGTTTGACACCTCAAAAAATTAGGTGCCTTTGATTAAATTGATGCGAGGTTTCCAGACTTAGCCATTCTCTGTTTTGCCATTTGACGCTTCGAATTGCCACTGCCGGTGAACGATGAATCCTACTAATTGGATGATAGGTTCATTGCGTGACTAGAAAAATTCCGCATCCAACGACTATATGTAAGAAACCTGAAACTTGCATTAGGGGCCCCAAAAGCAAGGGCGCCCCTAGCCTGTGAAGGTGCAAACACCATTTTGACAACAGTGTAACTTTCATCCGGATGCCATACTTTGACCTCTGACACCGGGAGCTAGAGTGCTCCGATTCATGCACCGTCAATCTCGCTGTGTAGCTAGAACAACTTACAAGAGATGTAGCTGGAGGTGACGAAGCAAGAAAACTGCTTCTAAGACCTCAAAAAGAGGGGCGCCTTTTCCAAGGGGATGTGTATTTTCCATACTTAGCCATTTTCCTGGTTGTCTGATTTCTTCAGCGTTCTACATTGACCCTTCACGTACGAGCGTTTGCCAAATCCCGGAGGCTGATGGTTGGACTCGTTGGATAGCTAGAGTAATTGCGCACAAGTCTCATGAAGATTGTGACTGCAAAAGACCCCATCTAGCAGGCTTAAAGGCTAGGCGCCCCTGGCCTATAGAGGTACAGGTATGTATTACTACATTTCTCCACCCTTTGATTTACGTGTCTGGTAGGACCTCTATCACAATCACTCAGCATGTCAGATCACCTTGCGAACTGGTGCGTTGCGGAGCTAGACTAGATTAGAAAAGATCTCAGGAAGACCACATCTGCAAATTCATTCATTTGAAGGATCAAATTCAAGGGCGCCCCTGGGCTATAGGGGCGCAAAAACTGCAAACTAACAATCCTCTGTGACATGCAACCTCCTCGTACCTTCCACTTCTGACGTCGATTGCCGGAGTTTTGCACTTCGGATGACCTCGCTTGATATCTTGTCAGAAAGCTGGGCTAATTCTGAAGAGATTGAATGCATTCACAAACAAAAGCAACAAGATCTGGGCCTTCAAAAAGAAGGGTGCCCCTGGGCTACAAGGGCGCAGATCTGCTTTCTACTTAAAATCTTCATCTATTTCACCTCCGTAAACACTGTTTTGGCCACGGATTTAACCTTGTAGGAGTATAATCTCGTCGCGAAGCGCTTCTCCATCATCACATGTCCTGCTTTGAGTTCCAGGTTCAGGTTCTGACCTCCAGGTGTTGCTCAACTGCTGCTGATGACTGACATGACACTGACCAAAGTCCATATTTGTTACCGGGTTCTGCATTTTTGCCCAGCGTGCCCACTCCTAGAGCGTTTGGGCACGGGTCCTTGCTGGGGAGCGCCTGGGAGCGCCCAGGTAGCCCAAGGTTCTATGTGGGTCCTTCTTGGGTGCTCCCAGGGTGCTGCTAGGCAGAAAATGTTAATTTGAATCATCTTTTTTTGTTGCAGTAGTTTGTGATCTGTTTTAGCTTGGGTTTCCAATTAATTTCAAAGGTATTATTTCATTATCAGCTTCTTAAATGTTACTTGTCAATTTAGTGGATTTATAAAATATTTATTTCAGTATAAACATTGACATTAATCCAATATTGTAATAACTAGATGGTTTATCGTCAGATCCCTATTATCATTGTAATTTTGTAATTGTAATTATCTTCATTTGAATCGTGACTTTAGACATATATGATATATGACATAATATTGAAATTTGAACTATCAACTGGCATTTATCTTTATCACTACCATTGATCAATGATTCAATGATGAATTGATGACTGATGATTGATGAAGTATACTATATCATACTATCAAATGTATTTACAGTTTTGTATATTTTTAATTTTTTGCACACACACACACACACACACACACATATACCGTATTTCAGGAAAAAAAAATCGCCGTACCAACGTACCCATATCCCGTACCCGTGCCCGGTCCCGTACCAGAACCGGCAACTTAGGACTTGCCCAAAAACTGTATTTTGAGATCATTTTAGCAAGGTTTAGACTCTTTTAAGCAAAATGCCTTAATGAAGCAAAAAATTTGGTTTGGGTACAACAATTTGCAATTTTGTGAATCACCTTCAGTGACAAATTTGGAGAACAACGAATACTTTCAGTCTGAGATTTGGGACAATGGTTTAGGATGAACACATCTTCTTCTTTGTGCTGGGTGCCATCTATACTGGACAGTTTATAATGATAGGCGTGGAGAATGGAAAGATTAAGAAGGATGTGTGAGTTATTGTCATTCAGGATGGACATGGGTTTTGGGTTGCTGAAGCTAAACAGACAGAGGACGAGTTGCATGACTGTGTACAGGGCGTAAGCTTTCCTAGCTTCTCACAATACTACAAACCTGGGCGCCTTCTTAATACTCAAACATTACATGGTATAAGCTGTGCATGGTTCTTTCAAAGGGCATATCTTTGTTTGGCGAGTCTCAGGAGTATCAGAAAAGATGTGAGAACATTGTTTTTGCCTTGGCGTGGTTTCTCAGACATTAATACACCTGTATGCAGCCACTGAACACATCTCCAGATTTTGGCGTGAGTTTCCAACACTCTGGAAGGCCAGGCGTGCATTAGTTTGGAGAGGCGATATCCATAGACTTGGCATTTGAAGCCGTTCTTGCATTCTGGGAAATTCTGTTGGTAATACAGTCATTTCCAGTCATGTGTCGAAGTCATACCAGGTCTGAGACATTCGAACACTCATTGTAATTTGCTCTGTTATTGCTAAATCTAAAATATGTTGTCATAAGCCTCTGTTAATGTGTTCCAATCAGATTGGTATAGTTGAATGTGGTTGTATTTGTTTACAAACTGAGTACAGGATTCTCAGTAGTTGCTGTTTGTTTCTGAGTAGTATTTCTTTTATAACAGCCATACAAGTTACTTAGAAAAGTCTTAAAAAGGGTCTGAAACTGTATACTTGAGTATGTGCAGCATTCTTATATTATCTTGAAATGTTGTATTCCAGAATTGCTTCACATGTTCAGTGTATTCATTGTTCTTGCATTAAGTTCTATTATTTATGCAATGTTACTTTGAAAGTTTGATAAAAGGGGTTCTCTGTCAAACTGAGAAAAAAACATAAAACTATTACACCTTCCGGAAAGGATCTTTACATAATGAAAAGTGAATTAAATCTAAAACTATCGTATTATACAAGGGAACCCTCTTAAAGGAGAAGATAAACCATGTCTTGGCTTCCTACAAATGTTGTTCAGGACTTTTTAATCCTACTTTAAGCAAAGCCTCAATTTTAATTTGGTTTTAGAGGTGAAAAAGTTATGGATAATAAAGGGGGTGGAGATTCCATGACCGACCAGGAGACATTGTCAATGCCAACACAATATCACATAATCTGTCAGATTTCTCAAGGGTCCATCCCTATTATTTTATAATTCATTTGCTTATACCATGGTAAATGTTGTTTCAACTCCTTTACATGGTTTTTCAGAAGGAAAAAGGGTGGTATAATTGCATCCACCAGTTGCCAAGTCTCCCTTAGCAATACAGTTAATTTTTGAGTGACATTATTCAATATGTGACAAATGCCTTGAACAATGTGTCAACTTTCATTTAGTTAATTGTCAATGCCTTATATGATTCAAACCGCATGGGTTATGACCACAATCATCAATTAAGGCAATCAAGTTCTCACAATGTGATGATAACTGTAGGAAAATTCTTAGTTTTTGTTCTCATGAATATTCTTTGTGTTTATGTCCTGCCTATATATAACATCGGGGTTGATTGCTGACTTTCCCAGATATATGACAATCAATTTTTCTTTCAATATCCTTAAGGTCTATACATACAAATAAATTTTAAATATGATTCAGGTTCTACTTTCACAACATACATCTTAAATATTATTTGATTGGATCACACTTTGGAAAATCTATGATAAGTACACTTAAAATAGAAAATATTTCTAGATTAAGCAAAGACACTACCAATAAAACTAATGTAAGTGGATCTAGCTAATAAGAGAAAAAATGAAAAACAAAATTATCTCTTGTATGATTGTAAAAGGACATACAAACCTTCCCAAAAGTGTATGGAAGCAATAAAAATTGAGTACCAAACAGCTTCCAAAACGATGGCTTCTCGGCTCCTTCAATTTGTAATTCAAGCTCCTTGGTAAGCCCCACATCTATATCTTCTCTGCAAATTATAGATAAGCATATAATTAGGCCTCAAAATAGATGACAATGAAGGCTCTGAGTTTAATATTAAAGAACATCTCTATACTACACCACGTCAAGCCTTGAAATGGTCAGAATCACACTATTGTTCGTGGAAACGTCCCCATAACAAAAAACTGATTGTTTCAAGGTAGCAAAAGGCTTGGATTAGATGGTTGCATCTTGGTGAGCATCGTTACAATACCACCTATCGCATGTTCATCAACATGACACCATTCAAAGCTCTATACGGATATGATGTCACATTTTTTGTAGACTTGGTTATCACTAATAGTAGAGTTCCAAAGGCCAAGAATTGGGTACAAGAGAGTCAAAACATTTTGAAGGGACTAGAATTGTATCTCCAATAGGCACAAAAATCGGCAAAAGATATATGAAAATAGGCACTAGGTGGAGAGATCATATGAAATTGGTGACTTGGTTTTCTTAAGGCCATACAGGCAGCCTTCACTCAAGAGAAGTGGAGTAGAGAAGTTGAAGCCTTGGTTTTATGCACCATACAAGATTGTGCGGTGGATTTGGAGAGGTTGCCTATGAGTTAGAGTTGCCCAAGCATAACAGAATTCACAATGTGTTTCGTACCTTAAGAAGGCACTTGACCAGCACATTATACCTTCACTAGGGCTTCCACCATTAGATGAGGAAGGTAAGTTGATTTTGGTTCAAGAAGCTATTTTAGATATTTGTGAAAAGTGACTCAAGAAGAAGAGTATTTGATCCGTTGGAAGGATTCGCCTACAAAAGATGCTACTTCGGAAGAGCAAATTCTTCAACCCCTGAACCTGCAATTGCTTGAGGACAAGCAATTTTGGAAGGGGGGATTATAATGTCCCCTTCTTGAGAGTAATTAATTTGACAAAGACCCTTAGCCTATTTTATTTCCCATAGACTATTTCGGGTGTTGCATGGGAATAATTAATTAATTAAATCAAGTTGTCTAGAAATTTTCATTTCAAAGACAAGTCATTTTTCGAGGCAAATGAAAAGTTGTAGGAAATAATATTTTATTATTTCCAAAAAGTATATATAAAGGGGATATGAGGAGAGAAAATATATATTATGTATTTTACCAAACCCTAGCTTATTGAAGAGATTGAACTTGGTTCATTATTCAACCAAAGGGACAAAAACCCTTTTGGCAATCAATTTCATGAACAAAACCTCACCTAGCTGATCAAGTGAATTCATCCAAAATTCACCATTGTGCTTCATTGATTGGATGGATTAAGGGAGATTTGTCTACTCTAATTTTTGAGCAATAATATTTGAATATTTTTCTATTTTTTTAGGCTACTACAGTACCTACTATAGTCCTGCTACAGTACCTACTACAGCAACGCTACAGTACTACTACAATACCCCCTACAATACTTGTTGTTTAAAGGAGGAATCAGCATATTTCTAGCTGTATAATCACCCTTGGAAGGTGGTCCTTGTGAGTTTGGTGATTTTCTAATGTAAATATCAGCATTTGACAAATGTGTGGTGTTGTAATTGAAGATGCATAAAATATTAGCTGTAGACACAAGTTGCAGCCACTATTGTATCTTCACATTAAATACCAGCAATGGTTGTGTTGGCCAATTGTTTTGAAATTGTCAATGAAAGGTTGATGCACAACAACTATTTGTTAAAATGTCCATGAATTGTTCAATGCCTGCAAATGTTTGTGAATATTCCCATGATAATAAAAGATAGTTGCAGCTTTTCCTAAGCATTGAATTCAAAAATATTGATTGGTTCAATGTTCCACCAACTGTTTGACAAACTGTCTAAGAGTAGGAAATCGGAAAAATTGCCAAGTTTTTTGAGATATTTTTGGTAGGGACTTCACAAATTTTCTAATTCTTTGTACATTATACAACTTCCACTCTTTCCAAGACAATAAGACCAAAAGATAACTCTATATAATAAAACTAGTATAAATTTTTTTAATTTTATGCTTTGTAATGGTTAGATCCAATATTAAATCCCTAAGCAAGAAGCTCGCCAAAACCAGTTGTTTGGGTCATAAGACATTAAACCCATACCCAGAAAATAGTTTGTTATCACTATATCAACTCACAGGTGCGGTGCATATATCAATGATGGCAGATGTATAATGCGTTCAAACAACTTGTAGAATGCAAGATCAGTGTGCAGAATCTTCATATTTAATTGTACAATATTTTCACAATGAACTTGAGACAGCCAAACTCACTTGTTCTTTTGTTTCAATCCTTTTCTCTTGTTTTCCATCCCCCCTTTACGCTCAAGTTCCAATGCTTTCAACTTATTCTTGTAAGCTGGTGTCTTTTTAACCATACTCACTACCTGTGTAAACCAACATGCATGGACATCCAAAGTGTGAAGCATATTTACTTATACTCTCCTCAGCTTTTGTTGATACAAATGACAAATACAACACCACATTACAAATATATTCAAAGTTCCAAAAAATAACTAATGCTGAGAGTTTGGGAAAACAAATGCATGAATAAAGGCCAAACTGGTCATTGCCAAATTCACATTATATGATAATAAACACTTTTGAGAACTAGGGATCCACATAGCACTAGCTCCCTCTGCCAAATTTCTGTAAATAACAGTAAACTTCAAAGCAGCTAGAATGATTAGAATTAGAAACATTTCAAAGAAGACTAAAGTCAACAAAAGGAATATTCACAAAGAATATCATACAATGTACTAGGGTCAAGTTATCCCTGGTGTAATGCATTCTTCACAATTCCTCCAAGGCATAATCCTTAAGTACATCAAGGCATACAATTTCTAACTCAAGCAGATCTAAAATATATTTTACATATCATCCAATACTAAGTAAGCATTATGAAGAATAATTTTGAATAAGACTTGGAAGCATCCAAACTTCAAACTCTACTTTTAACATTAGCCTTGTTAGAAAATTCACAACTAATCAAAGTGAAATTGAAATCACCATTTATGCTTATCGTAGTTGAGAGTGTTACAGCCCACTAAAAGCTAGTATCAAACAAACAAAGTAAAAAACCAGACATTCATGTCCAGGAAGCAAAGTTTGTACAAACGCTCCAGAGATGCTAGTCTGATTCTTTCAAAGCCCCATCCTCATCTTTAAAGTGATTTCCAAATTTATAAACTCATCTTGAGGAGAGAAAGAAGCCAAGATGGAGAGAGAGGTTTTGTACTACTAGACAGCATCAAACTGTGTGATCAATCTTAGAATCTACAATGAAATAAAAGAGTAACAGAGATGAAAGGAGAATTTTGTAATCTAGATAAGCCATGGCAGGGATGGTAGCAACAGTAAGAGATTTCAATTTCTGAATCGTCATCAAGATAAGTTTAGAATATTTTACCAATATTTCATCAATTTATCATTTTCTATTTTCTTATTGATATTTAATCAAGTTATAAATTTATCATATCTATTCTAAAGGTCAGGCAAGGGCTATAGGTATGTTTTTTAATTTATAGTCTTATTTAAGTGGACAGACAAAATGCATGTAAGTTCTTATATTTAGATTATGATGCTTACATAAATCTAACTTTTACTTTGGAAAGGCTACTCTGGGACTGTAGATCAATTTATATTACTTAAAGGCTTCTTCAGGGCCACCAATACACTTTTATCTGAGAACTATCTAAGAAGGCTACATTATGTTCACCAAGCCCTTTTTATTAAGGAGAAGGCTTCCTAAGGGCACTAATTCACTCTTATCTCAAAAGGTTACTTTGGGTTCAGCAATCTATTTATCATCAGAAAGCTTTCTTTGGGGTCATTGACACATCACTATCCTACACAAATACCTTGGGCTCACTGAGATATTTATATTGTCAAAAAAATAAACTTGTGTATCACAATTTCACTCTCATCTTAGAAGGCTACCTAGGATTCTCATGCTATCTATATCAGTATAAATTACAGCGTTACCCAGGGACGCATCCCCAGTCCAAAAACCTTTTCTCCAATATGTTACAACTATGGATCAAAAGGAAAAAAAATCGGGGGGGAGTAGGGTGTGGAATTGTCATGTTTTCCATAAAGATTTTAGTGGCAACTACACAAGGGTATGATCTCATTTTTAGGGTGTTGCGGGCTATGGAGTTAAAATGTGTCCAACTTTAAAAGAACATGAAAAAGATAGAGTCCCATAGATTGCAATGTTAATGTTAATAGCGGCGGGAGATATTTTTTCTCTAAACTAATATTAAATAAACAATCTCCAAGGCAGGTCGGCCTTGTGCTTTTTTAAATAATATTATTTTTCTAGGGCCGACCTACAAAAGAGGTTGCCTAGCATTTTATATAAGGGAGATGAAGTCTCTCATTTCAAATCATCAAATCATTCTCTCTTCTATTTGCATTCCTAAGCAGAAGATCGAATTTCAAGCAGCAGATCGCCTTCTTTAGCAGCAGATCAGATTTCAAGAAGAATTATACTCATTTGTATCAAGGAGAGGCTTCACTATTCATTGTATTAAATTCACCCTTGAGTAGGGCCTGAATTGTAGCAGATTTCTGCTCTTATTCTTTCAATATATAAGAGATATATTTTGCTGGGTTTTTCTCCCTCGGCAAGGAGGGTTTTTCCAAGGTAATTCGTTGTGTTCTTTGTTAAGTGTGTTATATTTCTGCTTATTTACATATCTGGTCTAAAACTAACATGGTATCAAAGCGGGTTTAAGCAAGATCTGATCAGATTTGTTTAAGCAGCCAAGTCATCTCTTTATCTAGGGTAGTCTATCAAAGAAACGAAGATGGTGAACAGAGTCAAGGTTGAAGATAGACTTGATGGAGCATAAAATTTCACCTCTTGGAAATTCAGAGTTCTTATTGCCTTAGAAGAAAATGACCTTTTAGATTTCGTGGAAAATGATGTGCCCAAGCCATCTAATGATGCTGAGAAAATTCAATGGAAGAAGAATGGCATGAAGGCTAGAAAGATCATGATAGACTCCATTAAGGATCATCTAGTGCCGATTATCTCCAAGATGAAGACAGCCAAAAATATGTTCGAGGCTCTACAAGGATTGTATGAGATCAACAATATTAGCAGAGCCCTTGCTTGAGACAACAGCTCCATCATATAAAAATGGCTAAAGGAGATTCAATCATCTCCTTTTTCATGAAGAAGGCTGAGTTGAGAGATCAGCTATGCACCATTAGAGACATAGTCGAAGATAGAGATCTGGTTATGTTGGCACTAAATGGTCTTCCTCAATCTTGGGAGCCTTTTATTCAAAGCATTAGTGGGAGATCTAAGTTGCCCAAGTTTGATTGTCTTTGAGTTGATTGTATTCAAGAAGAATCCAAGTTGGCAGCAAGAGGAAATGGGAAAAATTCTCATAATGAAGAAAGTCATGTCCTTGCTACTCAAGCTTCCAGAAGAAAAGGAAGAGAAGAGAAAAGAGGCAATTTCAAGAGGAATAGAGACAGAAAATTGGATTCTCTTCCAGAACCAAAGAAGAAGGACCTCTCTCACATTCAATGTTATAGGTGTGACAAGTATGGTCACTATGCTCGAGATTGCATATCCAAGCCAAAGCAACATGCCTCTACTGCAGATGTTGATGATGTGTCACCTCAAAAAGAATCTAGAGATGACTCAGGGGGATTTCTATTCATCTCCGCTCTTT
Organism: Sequoia sempervirens; assembly: GCA_007258455.2. NCBI lineage: Eukaryota > Viridiplantae > Streptophyta > Pinopsida > Cupressales > Cupressaceae > Sequoia > Sequoia sempervirens. The sequence continues at coordinate 2,747,193 of VDFB02000012.1, forward strand.
CAAGCAATGTTCCAACTGATAGTGACACTTGGTTGATTGATAGTGGTGCTTCACAACATATTACAGGATATCAAGAGAACCCTTCAGAATTGGTAGAGAAAGAGACTAACTTGCAAGTTATAATCGAAGATGATGCATGTTATTCCGTAAAAGGAGCAAGGACAATTTCTCTTCAGCTAGATTCAGATATTCCTCTTCATTTGGGTGATGTTTTGTTTGTACCAGGGATCAAAAGAAATCTTGTGTCCATTTCAGCTTTGGAGGACAAAGGGTACAAGGTTGCCCTTTCTAAAGGGAAAGTTCTTGCATGGCCTAAGAACTCTAGTATAAAATCAGCTCGTGTGATTGGCGTTCGTCAGGAGAGCTTATACAGATTATCAATTCGTCCAGTCCAGGCTTTATTGCATGACACTATCAGTTTGAGTGAGCTATGGCACAGGAGACTTGCTCACTTACACTTCAGAGCCCTTCCATCCATGGAGAAGATGGTTACTGATCTTCCTAAGCTTGGTCTCAAGCACGATGGCATTTGCAGAGGATGTGCACTTGGTAAGAATATCAAGAGTCCCTTTCATAGTAGTGATAGTAGAACAAAGGGAATTTTAGATCTTGTTCATTCTAATTTATGTGGTCCAATGTCTGTGGCCTCTTTGAGTGGATTTTGGTACTACGTGATTTTCATTGATGATTATTCTTGAAAGACTTGGATTTACTTCTTGAAATCTACGGAGTCTAAAGAAGTACTTGATAGATTCAAAGAATTCAAGGCTCAAGTTGAAAACATGTCTGGGAAAAGGATTAAAGTTCTGAGATCGGACAATGGAGGAGAATAAACTTCTGGAGGTTTTCGTAATTTCTGCATTGAGGCAGGGATCAAGAGGGAGTTTTGTGTTCCGTACAACCCTCAGCAAAATGGAGTTGCCGAAAGAAAGAACAGATCCATAGTTGAGGCAGCCAAGGCTATGATTCATGATCAAGATTTACAGACTTTCCTATGGGCAGAAGCTTCAAAACCACTGTGTATGTTTAGAACAGAAGCCCTCATCAAATATTGGGAAACATGACTCTTGAAGAGGCCTTCACAGGAGTGAAACCTGAGGTTAGTCATTTAAGAATTTTTGGTTGTCTTGTTTACATTCATGTGCCTAAGGATAAAATATCAAAGCTAGAACCTTCAGGCAAGAAGGGTATATTCATAGGATACAGTGAGTCTTCAAAGGCCTACAAAGTCTATATTCCATGACAGAAATAGATTGAGATCAGCAAGGATGTCTCCTTCGAAGAGGAAGTAGCCTTCAAAAGATCTAAAGGGTCTTACATGGAGATAGACAGTGAAGAGCAAGAGACTCCTCAGGATATGGACATATCTCCTAATCATACTCCTGACATTCAGAGGGAGTCCAACGAACCAGTCGAGACTATTGATCCAGTTGATCCTATAGAACCAACTGATGGACCTAGAGACATTGCCATAGGTCGGAAGAGGCCTCTATGGGTTTGATAGATTATGCAAGAGGCAGAAAAGTATGCAGCTCCTCGAGGCACCTTTAGGGAAAGCAAGAGACCACAGAAGTTTCCAGGTTATAAGGCATTGATGAGTCACATAATTGATTCTGAGCCTTCCAGTTTTGAGGAAGCATCCAACCAACAGGGATGGAGAGATGCAATGACAGAAGAGTATCAGTCCATCATTAAGAATGATGTATGGGATGTTGTTCCGAGACCTGAAGGGAAATCAGTAGTGTCTTCCAAATGGCTCTTCAAAATCAAGCATGCAGTTGATGGTAGCATTGAGAAACACAAGGCAAGATTTGTGGAAAGAGGCTTCTCTCAGAATGAGGGAATAGATTATGAGGAAACATTTGCTCATGTTGCTTGATACACTTATAACAGGACAATTATTGCTATTGCATCCGCTAAAAGCTGAAAGTTACATCAAATGGACGTAAAGACTACATTTCTTAATGGTGTGATAGAAAAAGTGTACATTGAGCAGCCAAATGGTTTCGTGATTCATGGGAAGGAGTCTCATGTATGTAGATTGAAGAAGGCATTGTATGGCCTTAAGCAAGCACCTCGTGCATGGTATGAAAGGATTGATAAGTATTTGATGAGCTTGGGATTCTCCAAGAATGATGCAGATTCCAATCTTTACTTCAAGATAGTTAATGGTGAGGCTTTGATATTGGTTCTTTATGTTGATGATTTATTTCTCACTGGAGCAGAGTATCTCATTGTCAAATGCAAGAAAGAGTTAGCCCCTGAGTTTGAGATGAAGGATCTTGGTCTTATGCATTACTTCCTGGGACTAGAAGTGTGGAAAAGACCTAATGAGATTATTCTAAGTCAAGGAAAATACACTATAGACATCTTGAGGAGATTCGGGATGATGGACTGCAAGTCCATGTCTACACCGATGGAGACAAATTTGAAGAAGTTGAGTGAGTCAACTGCTGATTCAGATTTGGTAGATCCCACCATGTATAGACAATTGATTGGATCCTTGATGTATCTAGTCAACACCAGACCAAACATTTGTTATGTAGTGAGTGCTCTCAACCAATTCATGTGCAAGCCAAGACAAATACATCTAGTTGCAGCAAAGCATATTCTGAGATACTTGCGCGGCACTGTGGGATATGGCTTGAGATATACTTCATGTGAAGATCTAAAGTTACAAGGCTATTTTGATTCTGATTGGGTCAAGAGTGTAACTGATAGGAAGAGCACCTTTGGATGTTGCTTTAGTTTGGGGTCTGCCATGATTTCTTGGTGTAGCAGGAAGCAGACTTTTGTGGCACTAAGCACTGCAAAGGTTGAATATATTGCAGCATGTGTGGCAGCTCAAGAAGCAATGTGGCTTCGTAAGCTCCTTGCAGGATTGTTTGGGAAAACATTGGAGCCGACTGTGATTCATTGTGATAATCAAAGTTGTATGAAGTTCTCAGTAAATCCAGTGTTTCATGATAGGACAAAGCATGTGGAGATCAAGTATCATTACATCAGAGATATGGTGCTAAGGAAAGCAATTCAACTCAAGTACATTTGCACTAATGATCAGACGGCTAATATTCTCACCAAGCCTCTTTCCAGAGTGAAGTTTGCACATTTTCGGGACAAGCTTGGGGTAGTGGAGAATGTCGCCCTGGCCGAGAGGGAGACTCAGCATCAAAGAGCCTTACTATAATGCATATTTCTTTGAGATAGATAAATATGAGGTGAAAGCCCTCGTACATCTCTAAGACGGATATGTGGTCCTTTCCACACATGGGAGTAGCCATTGTGGACGTCATGTTGAGAGACTCCATGATGACATCACGTTGAGAGACTCTGTGATGAACACTTGTACATATGTTTCTTTCCACACATGGGAGTAGCCATGGTGGATGTCATGTTGAGAAACTTCATGACAACATCACGTTGAGAGACTCTGTGATGAACTCTTGTACATCTCTGAGACTGAGATGTGGTTTTCCACAATTGGGTGTAGCCATTGTGGAGGTCATGTCGAGAGACTCCATGACGAAGATTTCTGGAAAAATACCTCCCTAGCTAAGAGGAAGTGTTAATGTTAATAGCGGCAGGAGATATTTTTTCTCTAAAATAAAATTAAATAAACAATCTCCAAGGCAAGTCGGCCTTGTGATTTTTTAAATAATATTATTTTTCTAGAGCCAACCTAGAGAAGAGGTTGCCTAGCGGCTAGCATTGTATATAAGGGAGATGAAGTCTCTCATTTCAAATCATCAAATCATTCTCTCTTCTATTCGCATTCCTAAGCAGAAGTTCGCATTTCAAGCAGCAAATCGCCTTCTTTAGCAGTGAATCAGATTTCAAGAAGAATTATACTCATTTGTATCAAGGAGAGGTTTCACTATTCAAGGAGGGCCTGAATTGTAAGCAGATTTCTACTCTTATTCTTTCAATATATAAGAGATATATTTTGTTGGGTTTTTCTCCCTCAAGAAGGAGGGTTTTCCCAGGGTAATTCGTTGTGTTCTTTGTTAAGTGTGTTATATTTCTGCTTATTAACATATCTGGTCTAAAACTAACATGCAAATGGAGGTGGACATGGGGGCTCAAGCTGTGACAATGTCGGCACCTTCTTTTGCAAGTGCACAATCATCTATGTCTATGCCATCCATGGTTGGTAGTAGCGAAGTTGCCACAAGAGGAAAGAGGAAGATGAGTGGTAGTGACAAGGGAGCTTCAATTGAAGCTATGTTTAATGTGCAAGAACGAGAAGCTACAAAGTCTTCCATTGCCAAATTCTTTTTTGCTCATGCCATCCCATTTCATGTTGCCCAATCCTCTTACTTCAAACAAATGATTAGATATGTAGCCACTATTGGTCCCTCATTCATACCCCCTAGAGATCATAAGCTATACACTACCCTCCTAGACAAAGAGTATTCCAAGGTTAATGTGCTAATGGAGGATATGAGGAAAACTTGGATGAGGATAGGTTGCTATTGTGATTGGGTGGACTGATGTAAGGCATCAACCACTCATCAATATCATAGTCACATGCCCTACTAGCTCTTATTTTCTCAGAGTCGTAGATTGTTCGAGGAAGCGTAAGGATGCAAACTTCCAGTTTACCATTTTGAGGGATGCCATAGAGGAGATTGGGCCTACTAATGTTGTACAAGTGATCACCGATTCAGAACATGTGTGCAAATCGGCTGGTTTGATGGTTGAGGGTGCTTACAAGCACATCTTTTGGACCCCATGTTGTGTTCATGCATTGAAAGACATAGGGAAGCTAGATTGGGTGAAGCAAGTGGTTGCAGAAGCTAGAGAAATTCAAATGTTCATTTGCAACCACCACACCTCACTTGCTCTCTACAGACATTTTCAGAAGAAAAAAAATTCCTCAAACCTATTGAGACAAGGTATGCCACTTCATTTTGTTTCACTTTCAAATTTTGAAACTTCTAACATTTGTATTCCAAATTTGAATTTCCAAGTACATTGAGCCTTATATTGCTTTTTCCTTTTAATAAATATAGGTATGCCACATACTTCATCTTGTTGGAGAGGATGCTTGAGGTGCATGAGCCTCTACAATTGATGATGGTGAATTCACAGTGGACTAGATGGCCTAATTCAAGTTCTACTCAAAGAAAATTCATCAAACAAAAGATCTTTGATGACGATTGGTGGTCCAATGTGAGGTAAGACATTGTTGATTTTATTATTAAATTGCTGAATTTATTAAAAATTAAACATTAGATTGCTGGTTTTCATATTAAATTTCTGATTTTAATATTTTAATTTTATTGTCCAATGTTCCAACTTTCGAAGTTTTTAAAATGTCAATTAACTTGTCAATTAATTCTTTTGAACTTTTTGTTTGCATTTTGCAGATATATTTGCTCTTTCATCTCACGTATTGTAGATGTCATTAGATATGTTGATACAGACTCTACTAGTCTTGGAGAGATATATGAGACATTTGATAGTATGCTTGGGAAGATAAAGCAAACAATTTTGGCGAAGGATCCTACTTTGAGTTTATATGAGCAACATACTAGGCCCATTGTGATGCAAAGGTGGAACACAATGAACATCTCGCTTCATATGGCTGCCTTTGTTGTAAATCCTAAATGGTATGCACCAAGGGATGTTAGGGTGCCTCCATGTGATGACCCAGAGGTTTTAGATGGATTGACATGGGCCATTGATAAGATGTATTTAACGGAGCAAGCTTCAATACTTCGCACAAAATTCCTTGATTTTGCAAATCTTCGTGGTCCAACATTGAATAAACCACAGGTGAGCATGGATAGAGCTATATAAGCTCAAACTGACCCTATTCACATGGCACGGGAGTGATACACCACAATTGAAGACACTTGCCACTCGCCTCCTTGCATAGGTTGCCATTTCCTTTGTTGCATAGACGAATTGGTCCATATATAGCTTTATCCACTCCCTCAAGAGGAAGAGACTTACCTCTAGATGAGTTGAGAAGCTAGTGGTCGTGCATAGTGCTTTTCGGCTTCAAGATCGTCAAACTCCAAAGTATCGACAAACTCCAGCTTTATGGTGGGATATTGATCTCGAAGACGTGGCCCAGATTGATGAGGATGATGTTGGAAATGTTGTCATTGATGTCAAAGTGGAAAAGATGGAGTCATTGATGTCAAGATAAGCATGACTGAAGATAACATATTGCAGATGTCAAGTTGGAGGTCCATCATTACACAGATTTGTGTCATGAATACAATCTTCAGATTAAACATAGAAGGACTTGAAGACTTGAAGAGAATGGAACGGACAAATTAAGTATAAGCAGATTCAAAGGCATCGAAGTTTGGTTAGTGGAATACAAGACAAATAATGAAGATCAACGAATATATTTGTGCTCATAGAAAAGAAGAAATCATCAGTTCATCTTGGTCAAGATTTGTTTCAGATCATTATGAAGTTGCTAAAGATGTGTTTATCATGTTCATCATAAAATGACAAGAAGAAATTCGATCTGAGATTCGATCTGATAAGAAGAGATCCGATCTGTATTAAGAAGTTTTATAATTATTAAAAGACCAAAGGTAAGCATTTATTAAAAATAAACTCCAGATTATCTTGAAGAAGGTTATTCAATGAAGATTTATTATTCAGAAGACAAACAAATAAAGAAACAAATTGTGTTTGCAATATTGCGCCTCTTTATGAAGGGACGATGTTACAACTCGAAAGGCACGTGTTAAAGCTATGAAGATTTGTTAAACAAAAGACACCACTCTCTCAAGAATCGATTAAGAATAAAGACAAAAGGTCGCTTAATCTGAAAGATCGCGTCTTCAGCAAGTACGAATTTGAATTAATTTCTGATGTGTTAAGATCATTCGGCTGTGTGCTTGAAGTGGTGTGTCCCATTTGATTTGTTGATTGAAAAGATGTGTTTCTTCCTTAATAAACATTGCAAAAGTAATTGAAGGAAATAATGATTGAAGTAGCTTGATTAAGACAGAGATAAACAAATTCTGAAGAGGCAGATTTTCAAAGGATGCAAAAATAGATGTGTTCTTTCATAAGAAGGGTTGTCTTCATTCGAATGAATGCCTCTCTTCATCAGAAGGCATAAGGAGACATAAAGGGAGTTTTGAATAAATGTTTTGTTGTGTGTGTAAAAAAATGTATATCCTTTGAAGAATGTAGAGTGTTCGTTGTATGGAGAAAGCAATTCAATGAATATCATCTGAGAAGCAGATTGTGAAGAGTAAGGGTGAAAATGAATATCATTTGAATATGCAGATTTGAAAGAGGAAGAATATACATGATTTGAGTGGAACAATGAAATGAATAGAAAGAACACTCAAAGAGGTAAGTGTGTGGTTTTAAGATTTGTTATATCATACCCAGAATATTTAAGAAGGCAGATTTACATGAAGAATTATGGCAGAATGATAAGAAGACTCATGAGAGCCTAGTGTAAACCCATTAAAAGGTTATAAGCAGATTTGTGAAGTACTTATGGCAGATCTATAATGAAGTACATTTGAGCAGACCTGTGAAGGATTTGCAAGAAGATTGAAGTAAACAAAATATATATGAAGACCATCAAGAAAAAGCAAATAAAAGTGAAGCAGACCTTGTATCTGATTTGAAGAAAAAGTTGGATCAGAATTTGGAACAGATCTGGAGCCAAATTTGTAGCAGGTTTTGAATCAAACATTGAGCACTCATAAGGCAGTATTAGATCAGATCTATGAATAGAATATAAGAGGCAAATTTGAATGTGAAAGAAAGATGATTATGATATGCTGACTTATGTGAACGTCATTCAATGAATGATATATCAATCATGAAAAGGGAATCATGGAGTAAGTAAATGAAGAAGATATTTGAGCGGAATTGTCCATCATCCTTTGAAGAAGCAACATTGAAGGTGGAGTATTATTCTTGAAGTTATCATCTTTTGCTAAGTTGATGCTTGGCAAGTAGGGGTTGGTTCCTCCAGTAGGTTGGTGCCTACGAACATTAGGGGTTGGTGCTCCTTGTAGGTTGGTGCCTACTAAATCAGAAAGGGGTTGGTCCTCCTTGTAGGTTGGTGCCTACTAAACTACAAAATTGGAGATTCAAGTAGGTTGGTGCCTACATTCTTTGTAAAATCTTGTATAATTCATAAAGTACATTATTTGTACCGTGGTTTTATCCCGTAAGGGTTTCCACGTAAAATCTTGGTGTCAACTTGTTCATATTCTGATATTCTTGCATAGTTGATTTTGTGTTAGAGTTTGAAGTTGATAAAAGTTGAGAGGGTAAAAGTTTGTTAATATACTGATTCACCCCCCCCTCTTAGTATATCTTTGTGCTCTTCAGAGGAGACACCAGAGGGATTGGTTGGGATTCCGTTGGTTGAGGTGGACCATCACAATGGTAGTGACTCAGAGGAGGACTCTGATTTTGATGCGTTGATGGTAGATGCAAATTAGGAGCAGGAGTGCACTTTGTTTTTTTGTATTTTGATTTTCATATCATAATGTAAAACTATATGGCAGCAATGTAGTCTTTGTGAATTTTGTTATAAGTTTATAAATAATAAATTGTAAGTTATCTGTTATTTTTTAATATCACAATTCACATGCATATTGATAATGAATTCTGAATTTTGAATGCATATTGAGTATTGACAATGAATATTGAACACAAATGTTATATGTTAAGGTTCTATAATGTATATTATGCATGCTTTATCCATGTTTTCATATGAATATTTAAAATTTCTCTATATATTTTAAATTTTCCCTATATTTTATATAGCCATCCCCTTTGTCGTCCCGTAGCCATCCCCAAAATTGGCTTGCAAAATCGGGGACTTGGGAACCCATCCTGCCGTCGCCTGTCGTCCCCGTCCCAAAAACTCAAGTTAATGCTGGGATAAAATATACTTCAAGGCCATAGAATCACTGGTAGAGAGAAGTCTTTTGCATTTAGGGTTACACTAGAAGTTTGCATTTGGGAGGCTTTAAACATAAACCAACATTCCAAAATGATAATAATCGTGGATTCAGTCTGGTCACAAGAGAAGATCTCATGTTTTCCTCTTTTGCCCTTATTGGCAATGATGACCCTCAAAACTTTCCATTTCATAATTAAGCAACCTCTCCTTCGCACAAATTTGCAAGCTAAGGCCCTTACTGAAGTGTCATTTCGATTTGCTTTGGGGTTGAAAAGACTTTGGGAGGGAGGTGTCATAATGACATTTCTTTTAAATTGCCAGCTTTTTAAAATCATTCTTGGGAAATAACACGAGAAATCTTTCCAAGTATTATTATACTTCTTCAAAAAACAATTAGTTCTCAAGTACGCCTTAGGGAAAGCCTTTTCCCCAGTCATTAATATATCCCAGATCATCAAAATCAAAATGATCATTAAAAAATTTGGCTTTACTAGATTAGTCATCATTTAGGCATCGTTGAGGGCTCTGGTTGTCGTCATTCCATCTAGAATTATTAATTAAATCCACTTTTTCTTTGTTTATTATTCCCTTTATGTGATTTGGAAAATTCTGAAATTCCCAATAAGTCCACTTGTTCTTACTTAGACTTTCGTTTGCCATAGCATCAGCAGCCTTGATTCCCTCTCTATACACATGGTCAATATTATAATGTTGGAAGGTGTTAAGATTTCTCCTATAGTCATCCAATATATCTTTTAGATCCCAAGGTGCATCAACCATTCCTTTTAAATTATCAATTATTAATTTGGAGTCACCTTCGATTATCACCTTGACAAAACCTTTTCTTTAAGCCGATTTATGCCACCCCACATTGCTCTAGCTTCAGCCATATTATTTGAAGCTATTCCCAAACTACCACCATAACCTTCAATTAAGTTTCCCAAGTGATCTCTAATAACTCCCCCGATAGCAGCAAGCCCTGGATTACCCTTTGAGCAACCATAGAAATTGCATTTAACCCAGTCCACAATCGGAGTTGACCAAGTTGTGGATTTTCTAATAAGTTGTTTCCTCCAATTGAAAATTGTTAAATCCTGAGTAAGACACATAATTGTTTCATTTGTAATTCTTTATATGAGGGCACGCATTTGGAAGGGGCATAATTCCCAGCATTTATATTTTCTTGCATATGATGTCTAATTGCCATACTTAAATCTTTGTTGTTCCTAGCAGAGTCCCTGAAGATTCTGTTATTTCGCTCCTTCCAAAGTCCCCAAGCAATAAAGGGAGGGACTTGTCGCCAAAGATCCAAAATAATATTGTGAGAAAAAAGACACACATTCCAACAATCCACAAACATCTTAACCGCAGGAGGGAAAACCCATTCAGTCATTAGGTTTTGTAATGTCCCCATTTGGGATAATCCTAAATCTTGCCTTAGAATCACAAGCTTAATGTAGTTTATCACTTGAATGCTTCAAATAAGATAAATCTCAACTTAGGTCCTCTTCAATGGATGATACTATCTTCACAAAGTTTTAATCATAAATGCACTTTCTTCCACAACTCCGTTTGTAGTTGATCTATCTTAAGATCTGCTTTAATTTCGCTCATATATTTTCCCTTGAATCATGCATCATCCCTTTTTCCCTTAACAGTATTAACACTCATATTTCCGATATACATCTAAACTATTCTTCATATTCTTCTTTAAATCTACTTGAATACGCGAACCTTATTTTCTCTATACTAGTATATATTTTCTTATATCTTTGATGGTGTATTCTCTCCTAAGTGTCTTCCCTCCTCACTCACTCCTCATCACCTTTTATATCTCAATATTAAGATGAAGTGGTACACCCCTTTGGAAAGATATGTCTATTAAAAGACACCCTCTTTAGTTAACAACCATTCAACTAATTGTTGCCTTTTATAATGTCCCTTATAGGATTCTTATAAATTTTACCTTTGACCTAATAAATTGGAAAATCAAGCTTTGCAATTAAGAAATATATATCCACACTATTCCCTTCCATGATCTTTATTGACATATCTTCATATATTTCTTACATTCTCTATCATTTCACACTTCATGAATGATATTTCTTCATATATTTATTATTCTCATATATATATATACTCTATCGCTACATTTTCTTTGATTCTCCTTTGATAACCTTTATAAATATTCTATTCTCATTGCTCTTCACTCTAATATTCATTGATCCCTTTCTTCCCCCACGTATTTCCCATTTACAGCTCTTCAAATTTCCAATGGTTGTGTCTCTTATGTGGGGTATACCTATTCAAATGGATGTGACCTTTCAAAACCCATTCGCTGCCTTTCGATAGATTGCTGTCTTTAATTTATGAAGGGGTCACAGCTTTTTGTTTAGTTTTTAATTGTATTTATTGCCAACTTTCATTGCTTCCTTTTATAAGTCTTGATCCTTTAACTAATCGCTGCCTTAGAATGAGTCACCCCTTTGTGTTAGCTTTGATCTCATTGCTTCTTTTAAAATAATTTGTTTGCCTTAAGTGAATTGTTGTTCCTAGTAAAGGCAGCGCTCTTATAAAGTATTTATTTCAGATTATGATGGATCGCTGCCTTAAGCCATTTTATATATTGTGTTCTATATTTATAAGTTTATATTAGCTTTATACATATATGTGTTTTATATTATTATATTATAATAATTAATATTAAATTGTTGACATTTATTTTGTTAATATTTATATTTTTATATTAACAATTATAATTATAATACTATCTTATAATAATCATAATTATAATAGTATTGAATTGCTAATATTTATATTTATATTGTTATTAATTTTATTTATTCATTTGTGTTTCAATGTTAGGGTTTTTAGTGTTGTAATTTCAGGGACTTGACAAGTTCTTAAGGAAGAAAGACCAAACTTCCCGTAAGTAGGAACAAAGAAACAGCATATGCATGAGACTCCTCAACATCATTACATACCTAGCATTTACTGGCCAAATGAAAACCTCTTTTCTTTAAGTTATCCAAGGTAACAATCTACCATGTATAGCAGCCCACCAAAAACAATTCACTTTTGGAATTAGATTTTTAATCCAAACTGTGTTCCAATGGAAATCATCCTTTTGGATCAAGGGCTTAACCAAGACCTCATAGACATACTTAACTGAGATGTTCCCTGAAGAATTTTTGGTCCAAATCCATTCATCTCTTCTTTCTTTCGAAAAAAAGTCAACATCCCCAATAAGTTGAAGAAGGTGGTGTAGAACAGCATCCCAAGAAAACCATCTACCACCTCTAAGAGTGGCACCATTTAGATAGTTTGTAAAGATTTTCCATCTGGGCTTCAAGCCATCCCAATCAATATAATTAGTTACCTGTTTCCCAAGAGTTCTTAACAACCTCTATTTGATCTGCAGGAGATTGTTATTTGAAAATAAAGGATCACCTTTTGTCTAGACATCATTCCAAAAATCAGTTTCCTGACCATTCCCTTTTCTCTTTTTAATTCCCAGTTTCAGTGTCCCTCTTGTTTTCATCAGATTTTTCCAGAAGATAGAACCATAAGGGAGCTCATCATCCCAAAGGAAACAGCCTTGATCTTTACCTTTTAAGTATTTGGCTCTTTGAATCCTGACCAAATCTTTAGTGCACCATCCCATTTTAGCAACCAAAGCTTTGTTAAAGAGTTTCAGCCTTCAAATCCCTAGTCCCCCATCATTTTTAGGAGCACAAACTTTATCCTATCCAACCCGTGCCATCCTTTTCCTTTCCTCTGTTCCTGACCACAAGAATTTTCTTTGTATCATTTCAATCTTATCAGCAATGAAGGCAAGAATGTTAAAAAGGGAGAGATAGTAAACCGGAATGTTTTAAAGAGAGTGTTTTAGCAGCTTTAGCTTCCCCACCTGACTTAGGAATCTCCCTTTCCAACCAGCTAACTTTTCTTGAATTCTCTCTAGAATTTAGTTCCAATAATTGCTGTGAGGTTTTTTGGAAATGAGTGGCAAACCCATATAGGTGGCCGGAAGGTCAGCTTCTTGACAACCTATGATAATACAGACACTCTCTTTGATAGTATGATGGGTGTTAAAAAAATAAATCTTGCTCTTGTTATAATTAATATGCTGACACGAGACCTTGGCATACTTATTAAGAATATCTTTCCAGTATCCGGCATTAACAACCGAGGCTTCACCCATAAGGATAGTGTCATCCACAAACTGCTGGTGAGAGGCCGGAGGCAGTGAGGAAGCAGCTTTGAACCCTTTCAGCAGCTTAGTATCTAGCAATTTTTGGATGTTTCTTCCCAGAACCTCAACCACAATAACAAAAGGATAGGGGAAGAGGGGATCTCCCTGTCTACGACCTCTACCACAAGAAAAGAAACCCCTCGGGACACCATTGACCAAAACTGAACATTTAGAGTTGGTGACACAGGAAGTAATTAAATTAAGGAATCTTCCTTTAAACCCACTTTTTTTAGAACAGAAATGAGGAAAGACCAAGAAACCCTATCATAAGCTTTAGAAATATCCAATTTTAGGGCCATGCCTTGTTTATTACTTAATTCCATAGAGTGGAAGACTTCATGAATATATATGGCTGCATCAAGGATGTGTCTACCTTGAACAAAACCTTTATGATTATCAGCAATCATTTTATTTAAAACCTTCTTCAATCTATTAACCATAATCTTTGAAAAAATCTTATAAGTGGTTATAATCTTTGAAGACTTCGTTGGATTCAGAGTTAGGGTGGTGGATGGTTATACCCTCACTTGCACTAGACGGATTTGTAATCTCACCCTTATGCTGAATGATTATGAGTTACAGGCTGATTTTTATGTGGTCAACATGGGTGGGATAGATATCGTGATGGGTATGAGATGGCTCTAGGACATTGGAGTGTTCACCCTCAACTTGCCTAAGATGGAGATGAGATTTGAGTTATAGGGCAAGAGATATGTGTTGAGGGGGATTACAGATGGGAGCTTACGCTCTATCTCTCTCGTTGGTGAGGAGAGCGAGAGGGTAGGGGTGAAGTTAGCTCAGGAGGAGTTTGTACAGAAGATTGGGCATGATTGTATTCGGTACTCTAGGGGTTCAAAGGTAGTTGATTGGGGATTAGCTTGGAGGTATGGTTCAGTTTGTGACCAACCCTTTGTTTGAGGCAGATGCTATATTGTCATACGACAACCCACTCTTTGAGATTGATGCCGATCACTCTCTTGACCCTAAAATGAGCATTGATTGTAGTGTTTGGGGATCCCTCTAGTGGATCGGGATTTCAGACAAGGCTCGCAGAGGAGTTTTCTAAAGTGTACATAGTGAGGAGTGCGTACAGTTTTACATTTGATCCTCATGTACATGATCTATTTCAGACGGTTCAGTGGCGCATGGGCTAGACAATTTGTATGACAGTTTGCTTTGCACAGAGATAGGAAGAAAATGTTGTCAGTCTTTTGAGTTGCTTCCTTTTGTGGCTCATACTCCTGCAACACTTGGATTGATTCAACAGGTTCAAACAGTTGTTCTGGTGTTGGTGTTACAAGAGCTGATTGGTGATGACAGGGACATTACACAGATCTTCCCTTGGGATCCTGGTGGGGGGGAGAGTTTTCTTTGCAGCTAAGATTGCTTGGGGACAAGCAATTTCAGGGGGGGCAGACTGTAATGTCCCCTTTTTAGCTTGATCTTTTTTTTGGATGGTTTGGCCTATTCCTAACCCTCGTAGGCAAACACAGATGGTTAGAGGGTCCTTCTTGGAAGTAATCAATGGTTTTCTCCCTCAGAGCTCAGTGTGGGTTCAGATTTAGCCTTCGCTAGACTCAGTTCTTCATACTTACTATTTATAGTAAGTCACCATTTCAAGGGAGTCAAAGTTACTAAATTTAGGAAGGCACCTGGACAGGTCTCAAATGCAATTTTGACCTCTTATTCAGTTGGATGAGCGAAATATTAAATGTTTAATGAATAATTAAATAATATAAAGTTTAATTATAAAGTCAAAAAGTGTACTTTATGTCCGATGAGGCCATGACCCTCAATTAAAATCACTTAAAGTACATTAATTTTATATTATTGGTTTGGGCGCCCAAGTTTGGAGATATTATAAAGTTTTTTTTTAAAACCTAAAAATGGATTTCAAAGGAAAATTAAATACAGCTAAGAGGTCGACCTTCTTGAGGAAATTATAAAAGGGCATCAAAGGCATTCGATTTCATTATGTTTTTGAGATTATAAAATTGTCTTTGGAGTTCGTGCTTGGAGAGGAACCCAACTAGGGTTTCTGCCATTTTCAGCATTGGAGAATGAAAACTCTTCAGTGCTTATGCAATTTTGAGGCTGTGAAACTATCAGCTGAATTATTGCCTGAGTGTGGGCTTCATCCAGGAGTCCAATCTGTGCCTAATTGTGAGAACTTGCAAGCAGTTCAAGGGTTTCAAGATTATCTGTGTGCAGATCAGAATTTTAAAGAGATTCATTATCTATAAAAATTGTATGGGCTGCTACAGTAGCGTGAACACTAATCGCTACAGTATTTTTGCATATTATTTGAGTTTGCACAAGGGGTCTTCAAGGGTTTTTATTTCTACACCATATCAGATTAATTGCTGCATATATGTTATTGAATTCTGGGCGCATTGACAGTGGTTTCGACGCCGTGTATAATTGCTGCAAGCTGTCATACTCTTCCAGGAGTTGGGCGTTCCATCTCCTAGCTAAACTGCTTGGCATTTGGTTGTATATCTTCATCATTGTGTGGCATCGATGTTACTAAAGTCTTTACCAGCTGATATTAGAGTGGAGAGGCCTCTTACATGTGCAGATCGATCATCTTTAGATACAATTTGCTGTCATAAAGTCATTTCCAGAAATCTTTAGTTTGTAATCTCCTTCATTCGGGTATGCACATTATTGTAAAAAGCTTTGGAAATAGTTTAATAAAATCATTTGCAGCAGTTGTCTTTATTTAGTTGATTTGCATTCTCTTTTAAAGCTTTGTTCCTAGCATCTATTTGAGAAAATACATAAATAATTGCAAAATCATTCAAAACAAACAAAATTGCATTATTCACATATCTGTTTGCAAGGGTTAGAGACAGCAGGTCTCTTACATGGACCTGGTAGATTTCAAGCAAAAAATGTCTGATCTAGATGCAACTAGATGAGCAAAGAAGATAGGCCTAAATGGACTAGATAAAGCCAATAGCCTAGCTCACTGCAATGTCCAAAGCTAATCATGGAGTGCATAGAGCACTATAATTCTAGAAGAAGGTTGATAGTGGCAAAAGAAAGAATATGGGCAGATTTGTCCATAGATGCCATCAAGGATATCTTCAACATCCCTTCTACCGCAAAGTTGGTTCCATTAATAAGGCTGAAGTTGAAAGGAGATTTAATGATGATACGAAAAGATGTAAGAATATGAAGTCTCGGTGGATAGAAAATCCTAAGAAAAGTGATGATGCCATTGATTTCTTGCTGGAAATTACTCTTGTGTAGAGTCTTAGGTAGCTTATGGGACTTCCAATTGCTGCTACCTGTTGTGACCTAATTCACACCTCGCCCAATTGCAAATGGGGACCCTTATTGTTTGCCTTTTAGGGTTTTGCCTTCGCGTGCCTCGTTTTGTCTACTCTCCGTTTGGGGGTTTTGAGTCTGAATTTTGAATGATCACCCGAATCAAGCAAATGAGTTTTAGCCTGGATCACTGTGTAAACGTCGCCATCACGCTTAGGGAGCCCGAGAGACGAAGATCAACTGTCATTTCAGTCAATTCCAACACCTCCCAGTTTTTAGGGTTTTTTCACTTTGGCCCCCTATTTTTTAGGACCTACTTTTTTGGCACTTTTGGGCAATTCTGAGATCCCTATTTTTTAGGGTCTATTTTTAAAAAGTTGCTATTTTTGGAAAATTTCTATTTTTAGAAAGTTTCTATATTTGGAAAGGGGTCGAGTTTCAAAAATCCACTCAGAAGTTCGAAAAGATCAACGAAACTCTCAGAAAATGGATTTGAAAATTTTTTGAATTCATGGTGAAATTCTGGAAAATCACAGAAAAAGTTAAAAAATCTGAAAAATCGCTTGAAAATCACAGAAAAATGGTGGGAAATCTGAAAAACCAGTCAAGAAATCTAAGAAATTCATGTTAAAATCTGAGAAATCCATGAAGAATCTGAACAATCATGGCAAATTGGAGTCCAACCAGCATGGAGAATGGAGAAATTAATATCAGCAAGCTTCAGCCAAGCAATGAAGATGGCTATCCAAAGGCTAAAGTCCGCCCAGCAACATGAGGTGAATGGCAAGCCAAGTAATGAAGTCCGCCCCAAGCCAAAAGGTTGAAGTGGCTGAGAAATAGACAAAGTCTGCCCTTGGTAATAAAGTCATGGCCAAACATTGAGTGAAGTCCGCCTTAGTCAAATAGTAAATGGCAAAGAAACTAGTAAAGTCCGCCCTTAGCAAAAGATGAAGTGGCATGGAGATGTGTGAAGTCCGCTCAACTAAATAGCAAGGAAAGTTGCCAAGTCCGCCCAGCCATATGTAGAAATGGCCTAAACATTTGATAAAGTCCGCCCATGTCCAAATGTGAGGTGGCAAGGAAACAAGGCAAGTCCGCCTTGGACATAAAGCTGAATGGCTTAAAAAGTGATAAAGTCCGCCTTGAAGAAAAATTGAATGGCCTAACACCAAAGGAAGTCCGCCATGTCTAGAGAAGTGTGAAAACTGGAAATTTTTGCCTAAGTATGAATCTTAAAAAATAAAAAAATAAATGTTTGGCTTTGAAAATTTCGCCATACTTAGAAAAGATAGAAGTATTTTTTCTAAGTCTAAAACATTTTGCCAAACGACTTAGGAAGATGTGAAGAAAATTTCGCCTGTGACTTAGGATGGCAAGGATTTATGGCCAAATAAAATTGGACGAAAGGAATCATGGCAAAATAATTTTGGACGATTGAAGTTATGGCAAAGAAAATTGGAAGAAAAGAAATTCGCCCAAGGCAAATTAAAAAAAAATTCGAAAATTAAAATTGCCTTTGACAAAAATAATTCGCCATAAAATGAATGGGTTGGAAATAACACATAAAATAATTAAAAATTATTTTAATCATTCATTTTCCAACGCCCCAAAAAGATAAACTTGAAAAAATTCGAAATTGGAAAAAGAACAAAAGAGCTTTATTGAACTGGTGATAAAATTGGAAACTTTCCCGGACACGATCGTTGAGGATAAAACTTGCCACTCGGAAGCAAAGTAAAAGCTGAGTTTAAACTCAATTTGAAGGAAACAATGAAATTTGCTAAAAAGATCAATTTTCTCACCTCTATAATTGATTTCACTTCTCATTTGCACATTCAATTTTGAGAAGAAGAGTTGTGAGAAGAAACTTGTCTAAGGCAAAAGAGTTGAGAAAATCTGCAGCAAAGTGAAGGAAATAAATTTTTACCAGCTTGCGTTGTGATTGTGATCACTTCTCCCGAAGTCACAGGCAGATTTACTTTGTCCACTTCTCTTTGGCATGAAACTTCACCATTTATTTTCCTTCCAGCTTGATTTTTTTTCACGAAGTCTAAATCAATAACTAGCTAGAATATCTTTCAAACTGGTTTAAATTTCGAATTCTAATTATTCTCTTTGCTTTTTTTTGCAGATTTGTTTTCAAGACGGTAAAGATGAAGTTTTCCAGTAAGGGTATGCAGCCACAGTCAAAAATCAAGTCCAAGTGGGAGCACGTTGTGGACACCGATCTTGGCCACGTTGACCTTGATGACTTCAGGAAAAGAATGTACGGAAGCGATGGACGTCTGCCTACGCCAATTGCGATAAGAATGATGCACAATGGGATTGTTCATGCAGCTGGATTTCCACCAGCAAAAGAGTGTCCGGAACTTATGGTAGAATGTGCGTTGCACTACAATGCACGAGAAAGACAAATAGAAGCTCCTAATGGAAGAGTTCTCGCATACCTGTCCGAGCCAGCAATCCAAGAAACTTTCGGAATTCCAGTTTACAACCGAACGTCCTACCGCACCAAGGAAGATGCACTCAAGCTTTATCAAAACCAGCAGGACCTTTGTGCATCAAACATAAACAAAACTTGGTTACTGAAGCCTAAGCCTACTGCAGGAAAGATGCCCAAGAAGTTGGTCAGAACGCATTTCAAAGAGGAATATGGTGACATTGTCTTGCTACTAAATAGAATAGTAGGCAATCCCCATGGTGCACCTTTTGAAAACTGGATGTACTATTTCATTGACGAAATAATCACTGGAGTCAAGATGTTCAATTGGTCCAGAATGATTAGTGATAGCCTCCACGAGCAGTTAGTCAACTTTGAGGAGACCAAGACCTTTCACATGAGCTCATACATCATATATTCACTTGCAAGATATTACAAGTATTTTGGCTTGACCTGCAAGGGTGTGGTCGGCAATGGCGAAGGGCAGCTCAAGGCCTATGATTGTTATCCGCAGTTGCAACTGAAAGAGAAGTCGCATTTTCGACGAGCTCATGATGCCTTTCTAATGTAATCACTCAGCTTCTCCAAGGCGGGACACATCAAAGACTCTCACATGAGGCCAAGAGCCTAATCAGTCGGTATGGATTCTGGTTCATTCAGTATCCTAAGTTCACTTACATCAGTATCCAAGGATTCTCGGGAAATCCTTATAGACTGCCCATCTATCCAACCAACAAAATGGTTTTGCTGGAAGTGCTGAGGCAATTGGAAGCGTATCAAAATATTCAAAGGCCAAAACAAAAAGCGGCTGTCACCTTTCCTTTTTTTCATCGGCAATATGGAGGAGTCATGTCCAACGGCACAAGCAGCAGAGGTTGTTCGATTGGAGATCTAGAATTATCCGTTCATATCATACAAATCCAGGAATAGTTTTGATCCACTCCATCACATCAGAACAGTGGACGGAGAGAGGTACAAGCATCGGGTTGACTTAGAAGACTTTTGGGCTAATGCAGCAGATGAGTACGACGTGAGGAGGAGGTTGTAGTCAAGATTGCCACTAAGCATGATAAGGGCAACAGAGCTCTTCAAAATACCTGATCAACTACAGGATGACGGAATATACTTGCAGCCGGGTTTCAATGAGAACGAGCCACTCCCTCCTATGAGGTGGTTTGAGCCTGAGATGGGTGACCTGGCAACTTACATGCGGCCTGTTTTCAAGTATTCTCAATGGTGGATAGATCGGCAAGTAGAAATTCTAAGACAGAGAAATGTGCAATTCACGTATGAATTGATGGGCGATACAGAGTCCTGTTCTTCAAATGTCGGTGCATCTCGTGGAGATGGACCAACAGATGCCGCCAACTTGAAAAAGAGGAAAGAAATTGATAAATCTGCAAAACAGGAAAAGGATAAAATGATAGATGAAGGGCCTTCTCGAAAGAAGCACAAGTCTAGACCTCTTCAGTCGGCCACTTCCAGGAATATAGAAGAAATACTCGTCATGGATAAAGAGTCTTTTGAAAATGCTAGGATCCCTTCTCCAGTCGGAAATATAAAGCCAATGCAAATAGAAGATGATGCTCAACCTTCTCCAGCAAGCACAGAGATCCTAGAATCGGACAATGATACAGATATTATGGATGGAGAATTCGAGGAAGGAATGATTTCCGCCCTCAAAGGAATCCAAGAGGACCCATCCGTCCAAGAAATCCAATTGGTGCAAGAAGTTCAAGATATGCAAGAGATTCAAAGCATGCCGGAAATTCAAGATGTCCACGAAAATCAAAATATTCAGGATATACAGGATGTCCAAGATCAACAGGAGGACGGAATTGAGCAACCAACCATCCCAGAGTGGCTAAGAGAAAGATTGAAAAGAAAGGCGCCAGTAGAAGTTCCTGAAGAGGATGATGACGCAGATTTTCTGGCAAGACTAGAGCAAATTGCCCCGAGGAAGAAGGCCAAGAAATTTTCCACCATCCAAAGGGATGAGGCTGGCAATCGCACAGTGCAAGTTGCAATACCTACAGCCGACAAGTTCCAGGATGAGATTGCTCCGGAGGAATACGCCATCACGACCATTGACATGGGTCCCAACAACAAAAGGGCAAGAGGTTGAGGACTTGGACAATTTCGTGGCCACCATCAAGTCTAGGCTGGAAAAAGAAGTTGCAAAGAAAAAAGAATATAAAAAAGAGATTGAGCGCTTAAAAGATTACATCCAGCATTTGACCAAGCCACTAAATGAAGGTGACCAAGCAGCGCTTTTACCTCCTAATTCTTCACAAGAACCAGTTAGAAACTTTGAGGAAGAATTGACTACGACAAAAGAGGCTAAGGATTGGATGGTTGGAAGGAAAGAAGAGGCAATGACATTTGCAGAAAAGCTGGCACATGTGTACGAGCAGGCTTCCTTTTTGCTATCATGAGTTGCAGGTTTAGCGGAATCATGGGATGGCCTCGAGGATATTCAAAACAGGATTATCACATGTATTCGAGAATTGAAGGGCATCTCGAAGCAAAGGCTAATTGAGGACAGAGTTATTGAAGCTGGAGCAGCATATGATTTCAGTGGATGGTATTATGCTCTGATTTCAAGAAGTGGAGTCCTAGAAAAGGTAAAGCAGGATGGTGCCAGAGTTGAAGAACAAGCAAAAGAAATTCAAAGTAAAATTTATGAAATGGCTACAGATATGCTCGACAAAGATACTGTCCGAAAGAAACACTTGCGGCTAAAGAATTTAAAAGAGCAAGTGCACATAATTTTCTCCACCACCGGGCCAATCATGAAAGAAAACTTCACCAAGGTATTCAACTTCATGGCCGTCAGGAATTCTTTCTTGCTGCAGCAACCAGAATGGGCGACCACTTTTGCAGAGTGTGCCGAGAGCTTGGACTTGTTGGAGTACAATGTCAACGTGCTGCCCGACATTGCCATGGAGGAGGTCGGCTTGATCATGTCCAGATTCGCCGAACGTGATGCCGCACAAGTGGATAAGGATGCCACTCCAGATGTCTGAAGTTCTCTCTAGTTAACTGGTTGAGGTTTTGGAAACGAAACCCTGATTAGGGTTTAGTCATGATTAATCTGGGCCGTTGATCCTAAATCAATCTCGGCCATTCATTGTAATTCAGAAATACTATATAAACCCCCCCCCTCACTCTCTCATTTTATATATATACAGAAGATTAGAAGAATTAGAATTCATTAGAAGGCATTAGAAGTTAGAGCAGATTCAAGAGAATTAGATTGTAGAAAATAAGAGAGAGTTTTATGAGATTGTTGTGAAAACACTACTTTGATAATAAAGTTCAAATGCATGAGGTGCCTTGAATCCTTGATTGTCAAATGGTTGCATGGTAGCATATTTTCTTTCTCATTTAGTAAATTTGCATTAAAATGTATGTTAGAAGAATGACAGATTGATAATGGAGACTAGTGAAACCTAGCTCATACTTTCTTTAAGTGGATGTTTTTCACTCAATGTGTAAAGTTAGACTGAGCTTTATCGTGGATGCTTAACTTCTGTTTGGATAACTATTGTTTGATTTGATGGTAATTATTCATTACGTGAAAATTATAAGCACATTCCCAGAAGATTGCACTTGCTCTGTGTAGTTGTCGTCTAACGTGGCGAAGCAGAGTATTGTTTATTTGGTTTCATTTGATCTTCGTCGTCTCTTGATTTCTTAGGAGTAGCATAAGATCTCTAAAAACCCTTAATCTTTTTCACTTTTTTTTATAAAATCAGAAAATCCAAAATGATATTGCATTTATGTTTCTGCTTTTCCGAGTAACTTGCAAAAGTAAATCTCAATTGTGCCCCAGCAAATCACATCAAAACCACAGAGCAAATCCGCATTCATCTTAAACATTGGAATTACCATATGTTCTTACTTGCAATCTTAGCATACAAGGTAATTTTTCAAGAGAGGATATAGCGTCTTTGACACTTTATTCTAGAATGTTTGTTGTGTCATAAAACACGCATCAACACTACCATCAAATCATCGATGTACTTCTACATCACTGCCATCCTCAATGGAGACAACAAGATACATTGGGCTGAAATGATCAACAATAATTTCCATGAGCAATTAAATTCTTTTGAGAATACAAGAAGTTACTATATGACCTCTTATCTAGTTTATGCACTACCCAATAAGAACACCTTCCCAAGCCTAAAGAGAAAGGGAAAAAGGGGATTAAAAGTAGGACAAGTGTCTGTCTATGAATATATACCCAATTGGAATTCAAAGAATCAATTAAACATTATAGAAGGGTAAATGGTGCTTTCTCCATGTGGCTAGTTAGGACAAGGGAAGGAAACAAGGCTAAGAGATTATCAACTGAAGCTACAATAGAAGTAGACAAGCATAGTAGATGGTACATCAAAATCCCCAAATTTTTATACATCCCCGTGCAAGGATTTCTCAATGCTCAATATTAGCTCCCTAGATATCCCACTAATAAAATCATCCTACTGGAGCTAAGAAAGCGGCTAATTGAATTGAATAAGCTTTTGAAGTCAAAGCAGAGGGCAAGAGTAAAATTCCCAATTACCATTGGATGGTATGCTTGTGTTAGCCTAGCAAATGGCAAAGCTTTTCATAGGGAGTTATAGTTAAATAATTTGTGCCCATATGAGGCTAGGTCAAATTTTGGCCCTTTTGGCAAAATCGAGAAATGGGTATCTCCAACATTGAAGCATATTCCAAAGTTGGAAGACTTTTGAACTGATTGCAGTGACAATCACAAGGTCCAGAAAAGGAGTTATGCGGGCTAACCACCAAGCAAAATGAAGACACTGGGCCCTCACAAAGTTCCTAATCAGGTTAAAGATCATGGAGTAGTCTTGCTTACACCTATGAGATGCAAGGAGTCTTCAAGAAACCCATTCCTAAACCAAACTGGTCTAAGCTAGAGGTAACTTTTGTAAAGGCTTTCACTCAACATATTTTAAATAACAGTGGAAACTGGTCAACTGCATGTGTAAAATTACTAAAACAATGAGTTACTTCAACCTTTAATAAAGATATATCTAAGAAAAGGAAAGAAAAGGAGGATGAAATTGGCATCCTCTTGGTTAAGAAAAGAAAAATACATGAAGCTACTATAGTTAGACCACAGGAGGGATCAAGTGCCACCCCATCAACAAATGTAATATCCCCATTTTCGATTAGGTTAGAATTGATTGTAGCTATTGGTTTTCTCGACAACAGTCAGTGTTGGCAAAGGGGTTATCAATTGTCCGAGGTGATTTCGAGTATTTTTGGCACCTTCAGTTGCGTTTCCCATCGAAGTTTGGTATTTTTCGCAATTACTATATTGGTGCGGAAATATTTAATAATTAATTAATTAAGTTGTCGAAAAAGTATAAAGTTAATGGCAACTTAAATTAATTATTTTATTAAAAGTGACTAATAACCAAAAAAGTTAACTATTTTAAATAAGTCCCTTTGTGGGGAAATAACGACAAAATTAAAAAGTAAATATGTTATTTCAATAAAGGAAGGAGCAGTTACAGAAAGGGGAAATACAGGGTTTGGAAGCTCATTTTTAGATTATGCTTGGTTTTATTTGGTTTTTTGAGAGCATGGTTTTTATTGGCGTTTCAATTAGCACCTCTGGAGTCCTTATTGGAAACGGACAGCTATGCACAATGTGTAATAACTGCTCTTCAAATTAGAAGGGGAAGCTCCCTCTTTTTGTTGATGTTTGCATAAAAAGTAAAGTAAACTAATGTTCCTATCTTTTTACTCAGCGGCAAGGCACAAGGGTGCATAAAGCACAATGCATTGCAGCTAAGGTTTTTCTCTGGTTTCTATAGATCTTAACTACAACTAAGCTAACTTTTAATCTATCCTATCTCCTCAAGATAAAGAGAGCAAGAGGGTATAGGAGCAGGAATGGAATGGTTCAATCACTTGGATGAACTATCTCTCAAATTCATCTGAAGGCTCTGACCTTCCAGATTTATGCCGAAATAGAACTCATGCAAGTAATCATCAAACTGTAGGCTAGATCTCAGGATTCCCAAGTTGGCGCAGTGCTCTTTCCGAGGTGTAGGCTGAAATGTAGACTACTAGAAAAAACATAGAACGATAACCTTACTCTCTAAATTCCCAAGGAGGCGTAGTGCTCTTTCTGAGGTGTAGATCGAAAGACAGATTATTAGAAACAACATACAATGATAGATCTTGAGACTTTTGGATCAAAGGCAAGGTAGCTCTCCTGATTTATTATCTCAACTTCGATCAAAGATTACACTTTGGGACAGCAACTTGTGTTAAAGAGAAAATCACACATGAGGCAATCAACCACGAATACATGAACATAGATTGAACACACCTATCTGAATACAGAGAACGCAAGCTATACTTGGCGTTTAACTATAACAAATACGATTCAAGAACATATACTAAGCTAACAAAGTCAAAGGCTTGTGAGCTCAACGTTTTGCTGCCGTGAAGTAAAGTTACAAAATAATGAGCAAAGGCTCTTATTTATAAAAGCTCAAAGGAGTAGGCAACCCTAAAGTCTCCTTGAGTTAACAATGAGTTCTTGCCAATCTACAAGTTTTGTTCCTATGTCTAAGAGTAGGTGACCTAACAGCTAAATGTAAAGTCTACCTCAATTAACCGATTCTAAACTAAAAGAGAACTCCAATATACAAAGTACCTCAAAAATAGACATCCACAATTGGTGGGATTAGACATGCATGATTAGTGGGTCAGTGAGTTAACTTGGAAAGAGGCATCAAGTTAACTCCTATCGTCATAAATGCTATTTTGGAGGGGTAGGATGTCCTAACCAAGTGTTCACACCACATCACCTCAAGTCAACAATTCCTCTAACCAGTCGATGACTTCTTCTACCTCTGGACAATTAATGCTTCACAGGAGGAGGATGTGTCGTCGCAGCATCTCTTCGCCACTCGCAATCTGCTGCTGGTATTCAATATTCTTTGCAGTTGAGTCGTCCAGCTTTGTTGACATGACTGCAATCTTACTCAACTCGCAACCAACAGGCACCACAAAAACTGCCACGGATGAGATCTTGGAATTGTGTTTGTACCTCATTGAGACTCATGTAGTCACCATCTTCATGTTTGATACTGGCAAGGAATTGATTGGTAACTTTGGCGGCTCTGTAACTAGAGCGATGACCTCTGTTTCTCCCGCAACTTTGCGCTTCTGACACTTTTCTTGATTCTTCTCAATGAAAGAGTGTTGTATGATAAAACTGCTAAGTTTGACTACAAACACTCTAGCCATGAGAAATGCACACAAACTCGTTGCTCACGCAAAGCTCCAACGGTATTCAACCCTCTAAACTGGTCTTGGAAGGCTATCAGATATATGAGGTGAAATCATATGGGACCTATGGACTTTGAGTGTCTATGCCTGTCAATTTGTCCAAATTGACCTCTGGGTGCGCCCGATACAAATCGGTGTCAACCGTTTTCAGGAAATCATGAAGTAAGACCGTTATGGTCTTGTATTTAACTGGAGAGAATTGCATTCTAGAAACCTTGAAGATTGATTGGGCACACGATACTATTCGGACAACTTTTCTACAACTGCTAAAAATAGCCATGCCAAGAAGTACTTTTAAGAAATTTTCTAAGACTTGGGTTTTCTTGGGAATAATTTTCTAAATGGACCCAAAACTTCAAAAATTCCAAAAAGTCACTTTTCCTTGTACATGCAAGAATTTCTCATTTCTCGAGGCAGAAGCTTTAGAAGTAGCGAAGCAGTGAAGCACTATTTTTTCTGAAAAAATCTAACACATGGGTATTGTAGGTGCTTCAAAGCTAAACAAACCTAGTTTGTCTGTTTTTCAAAATTGTGACTTTTTCCAGAAACCCTAAAAAATAGGGGCAGCAAGGTTACTTTTTCTAGAAAAATCTAACACGTGGGTTTTGTTGAAAAAGTTATGTTGATTATAACCAAAAGGTCAAATCTATGAATAACCGTTGTTAACTTGGACATGCAAGAAGAGCAAAAATGCTTGTTCTTGAGCTTCAACCTGCAAAGAAAGATGTTGAATTATGACGCCTAGACTTGATATATAATGTTTGATGTTGAATCCATCAAGTTTGGGCGCCAACACATGATTGAGGAGTCAATTTGCCTGATCTAGAGTTAACATAACTGACTTCCACCAATTTGGGGACGTTTTAGACATGAAAGGCCTTCAAAATATCCCAACTTTAGTCAGCTAGGCCTATTTTGACTTTAGGCGTCCAAGTTGAGGAGTTGAACATTTTTCATCTTTTTTTTTATGACAAAGTGCCTCTGTTTGATCCTTGATCCTCGTTGCTCGGTTGATCCTAAAGTGCTACTGACAGATCCATTGCTGAGATTGAATCAACTCTGAAGAAGTGTGCTCGAGAGCTACGAAGCTCAAAACTTGAATCTAATGCCTCAAATTCTTGGGTGCCTTTTCCCAAAAGGGTGCATTTTTCATCAAACTTAGTCATTTTCTCAACTACTTTTCAGTCCTTTGATTCGAGATCCCCAATGACTAATGATTCTGGTGAACGTGCTAAAACATGGAATGGATAACCAGTCCAGTCTCGAAAAGGATGACTGGCCTTCCAGGTTTTGAAAGTTGATTTAAGGATTCCAAAAGTATGGGCGCCCCTGGCCTGCAGGGGCGCCTTTGACCTTTTGTGATGTAATTTTTACTTTGCAATCTTTCACAAATTGCCCCAGTTTAATCTCCTTCGTTAGATGTTTGATTTATCTGTTGAATCTGTTGACGGTGTCATTGCTAAGAAGGACTTCTTGGAGGCTACGGAGCTCGAAGACTGCATCTGACTGCCCAAAAGGTTGGGCACCTATTTCTAGGAAGGTGCAATTTCCTTAACACTTAGTCAATTCTTCATGTTCTTCATCTCGCCTTCATCTTCAGTGTTGTATGCTTGATCTTCGTCTGCGAATGCTTGACAGGTCCTGTGAGCATGCAACTGGATTGATCATGAAGCTAAAAGGATGTTGAGCAGATGCCTTGTAGAAAGCAGTCGCTGAAAACATCAACAGGTGGCTCCAAATATGGGCGCCCCTGGCCAACAAGGGTGCTTTTTCCTTGCTTGACTGTAGTCTTTGATGATTTATGCTTTCAACATCTTTCGTTTTTGCCTCCATTTGCCGGTGATCGATGAATCAAGTGAACTTGCTTCGCAATGTGTTGGAAAGCCAGCAGAATCACGAAGGAGATGATTGCTGTAACAACCTATCCTTTCGGTAAAATTAAAATTTTCATAATTTACATCCTTCAAGTATGTAAACGTGTTATCATGACATTGCAATAAAAAATTTCCTTTTCTTTATTGATAATACATGAACATGTTGCTATATCAATTACAATAAAGATTCCATATAATAACTTCACAAGTACATGAGACAAGAACACATACCTTAACTGACATAGCTCCAATAAGCTTTAGAACAAATAGTAGTAAGAAGGTCCAGGAGTCCGTCCTTTCAAATCTTGGTACATCGGCCGCTTGCTGTGGAGGAGAAACATCACTCAGGCGCTTTTCCGCCAACCACGGACTTATAATGTGGTCCCCCGCACACCTATTGTTAGATAGATGGCCCTCCCTTCGAAGAAGAGATTGGTAGGGTATCCTTTAACAATTACCGACTGAGCATAGTGTTGTGTTCCTACATAACTAGGTCCTGTGCATACGGCATCTCTTGAACTAGTATGTACTTCGGGATCACAATGAACTGACAGTGTAGTCTCAACTATTTCACACCTAAGTGGATGTTGTACATTTCACTACTTTGGCCAAAGTATTATCATTCAGTACTTCGAATGAAGGTCATCTATCATATACACTACTCAGGGCCGATTTGTATTAAGGCTTTCTTACACTACGTGTAGGTTGGTCTATTTGGGGTAGTTTGTACCCTACACGTCCTACATCAAGCTAACTACTAGAAAGGAGGACGGCTTAACAAGTACTCACAATTATCCCTCCTAAACTGGACATCTTCATCCTAGGAGTTTCATTAACTTGACTAAGTTAATCTACTAACTTCTTGTGATCGGTACCTTATTAAACACCCTCATTTCTTCCCTAGTATTTAATAGCTACATGAAAACATACACTCCTTCTATGGAGTTCATAGCAATTCACTCCTATGATCCTAGTGCAAATTACACATTATGCAACCTTGAATCTTCATTCAATTTACTCCCTATGTATAAGTAGACAAGCAATTCACATTATAACTCATTCTTTCTTTTATACAGAAATACAGCTATGATTGACTTTCTACCTATGCACAATAGTAAACACAAAGATTCCTTTTCATTTAAATAATCAAGAACAGAGTGGATAGTAGAAGATTATCCCATGCTTGATTTCAAAGCTTTCCTTCGAAAGATGAATTTTCCGCTTGTCTTCTCAGCACCTCAGCTAAAACAAACAACTGGCAAATCCTTTTCAAGCTTCTGCCCTATCTCACACAGATTATTTTCCCAGAATGATGTCACTCTAATTCAGATTTAAACTCTTCTAAAAATGATTTCTCAAACTGTCAATGGTCACAGCTGAGTGAAGCTCGGATTAACTGGTAATGGTGAACTGGTAATCTCACAACACCAATTCTTAGAATTACAATTGACTCTCAGCAAATAGAACCTCCACAGTATTCGAATGCTCTCAGCATTATGATTACTTCCAGAACATAGAGATGCTCTCAGGAAATATAGAAACTCTTAGCAAATGATTACTTTCAACTTTCGGAATTAAAGATCTCTCTCAGTAATTAGAAATGCTCACAGCAATATGGTTGCTCTGGAAATATGAATATTACTCAGGAAATATAAATATTCACAGGAAATATGAAAGAACTCTCAGAAAATATGAATACTCAAAACTGTATTGCTTTGAATGAAATATGAATAAACTCCTAGGAGAATAAACAAGAACGAATTTCCTCAGCAATACTAGAAAAATCTCTTGCAAAGGAAGAAATTCGACTTCAAAAATGTGTTGGATGAATGAGTAAAGTCGCCTTTATATAGTTTAAGAAACTCAACAAACTCCTCATCCTGAGGTGTCCAAGCTGCCAGCACTGAGACTTGAAAAGGTTTTTGAGAGAATAGAGGCGAAATTCTAAAGTATATCTTTATCCCTTCAAGCCACGACTTCACATGGCGAATTTTGAGCTTAACACCTCTCAGCCGTTGCAGATTTTTAAGGTATTTTGACACAGTCAAATTGAAAGTTTGTTTCAGATGAGAGGTTAAGTCTATAATGTACCCACGTCGCCATTTTCGTTGCCAAAAGAACCGCATATGCATCGTGCTCAAAGACCAGGTCGCGGCCCGTGTGTCTCAGGCGCGAGCTTCTCCAGGCGCACAATTTTACCGGCGCCGTTTTCTTTTGCACGGGAATGAAATCCCTAAAACGTATTTCCCTTTTTCAAAAGTCTACATCAAATATTTT
>VDFB02000012.1:2777648-3003619 GCA_007258455.2 Sequoia sempervirens
TATACACTACCCTCCTAGACAAAGAGTATTCCAAGGTTAATGTGCTAATGGAGGATATGAGGAAAACTTGGATGAGGATAGGTTGCTATTGTGATTGGGTGGACTGATGTAAGGCATCAACCACTCATCAATATCATAGTCACATGCCCTACTAGCTCTTATTTTCTCAGAGTCGTAGATTGTTCGAGGAAGCGTAAGGATGCAAACTTCCAGTTTACCATTTTGAGGGATGCCATAGAGGAGATTGGGCCTACTAATGTTGTACAAGTGATCACCGATTCAGAACATGTGTGCAAATCGGCTGGTTTGATGGTTGAGGGTGCTTACAAGCACATCTTTTGGACCCCATGTTGTGTTCATGCATTGAAAGACATAGGGAAGCTAGATTGGGTGAAGCAAGTGGTTGCAGAAGCTAGAGAAATTCAAATGTTCATTTGCAACCACCACACCTCACTTGCTCTCTACAGACATTTTCAGAAGAAAAAAAATTCCTCAAACCTATTGAGACAAGGTATGCCACTTCATTTTGTTTCACTTTCAAATTTTGAAACTTCTAACATTTGTATTCCAAATTTGAATTTCCAAGTACATTGAGCCTTATATTGCTTTTTCCTTTTAATAAATATAGGTATGCCACATACTTCATCTTGTTGGAGAGGATGCTTGAGGTGCATGAGCCTCTACAATTGATGATGGTGAATTCACAGTGGACTAGATGGCCTAATTCAAGTTCTACTCAAAGAAAATTCATCAAACAAAAGATCTTTGATGACGATTGGTGGTCCAATGTGAGGTAAGACATTGTTGATTTTATTATTAAATTGCTGAATTTATTAAAAATTAAACATTAGATTGCTGGTTTTCATATTAAATTTCTGATTTTAATATTTTAATTTTATTGTCCAATGTTCCAACTTTCGAAGTTTTTAAAATGTCAATTAACTTGTCAATTAATTCTTTTGAACTTTTTGTTTGCATTTTGCAGATATATTTGCTCTTTCATCTCACGTATTGTAGATGTCATTAGATATGTTGATACAGACTCTACTAGTCTTGGAGAGATATATGAGACATTTGATAGTATGCTTGGGAAGATAAAGCAAACAATTTTGGCGAAGGATCCTACTTTGAGTTTATATGAGCAACATACTAGGCCCATTGTGATGCAAAGGTGGAACACAATGAACATCTCGCTTCATATGGCTGCCTTTGTTGTAAATCCTAAATGGTATGCACCAAGGGATGTTAGGGTGCCTCCATGTGATGACCCAGAGGTTTTAGATGGATTGACATGGGCCATTGATAAGATGTATTTAACGGAGCAAGCTTCAATACTTCGCACAAAATTCCTTGATTTTGCAAATCTTCGTGGTCCAACATTGAATAAACCACAGGTGAGCATGGATAGAGCTATATAAGCTCAAACTGACCCTATTCACATGGCACGGGAGTGATACACCACAATTGAAGACACTTGCCACTCGCCTCCTTGCATAGGTTGCCATTTCCTTTGTTGCATAGACGAATTGGTCCATATATAGCTTTATCCACTCCCTCAAGAGGAAGAGACTTACCTCTAGATGAGTTGAGAAGCTAGTGGTCGTGCATAGTGCTTTTCGGCTTCAAGATCGTCAAACTCCAAAGTATCGACAAACTCCAGCTTTATGGTGGGATATTGATCTCGAAGACGTGGCCCAGATTGATGAGGATGATGTTGGAAATGTTGTCATTGATGTCAAAGTGGAAAAGATGGAGTCATTGATGTCAAGATAAGCATGACTGAAGATAACATATTGCAGATGTCAAGTTGGAGGTCCATCATTACACAGATTTGTGTCATGAATACAATCTTCAGATTAAACATAGAAGGACTTGAAGACTTGAAGAGAATGGAACGGACAAATTAAGTATAAGCAGATTCAAAGGCATCGAAGTTTGGTTAGTGGAATACAAGACAAATAATGAAGATCAACGAATATATTTGTGCTCATAGAAAAGAAGAAATCATCAGTTCATCTTGGTCAAGATTTGTTTCAGATCATTATGAAGTTGCTAAAGATGTGTTTATCATGTTCATCATAAAATGACAAGAAGAAATTCGATCTGAGATTCGATCTGATAAGAAGAGATCCGATCTGTATTAAGAAGTTTTATAATTATTAAAAGACCAAAGGTAAGCATTTATTAAAAATAAACTCCAGATTATCTTGAAGAAGGTTATTCAATGAAGATTTATTATTCAGAAGACAAACAAATAAAGAAACAAATTGTGTTTGCAATATTGCGCCTCTTTATGAAGGGACGATGTTACAACTCGAAAGGCACGTGTTAAAGCTATGAAGATTTGTTAAACAAAAGACACCACTCTCTCAAGAATCGATTAAGAATAAAGACAAAAGGTCGCTTAATCTGAAAGATCGCGTCTTCAGCAAGTACGAATTTGAATTAATTTCTGATGTGTTAAGATCATTCGGCTGTGTGCTTGAAGTGGTGTGTCCCATTTGATTTGTTGATTGAAAAGATGTGTTTCTTCCTTAATAAACATTGCAAAAGTAATTGAAGGAAATAATGATTGAAGTAGCTTGATTAAGACAGAGATAAACAAATTCTGAAGAGGCAGATTTTCAAAGGATGCAAAAATAGATGTGTTCTTTCATAAGAAGGGTTGTCTTCATTCGAATGAATGCCTCTCTTCATCAGAAGGCATAAGGAGACATAAAGGGAGTTTTGAATAAATGTTTTGTTGTGTGTGTAAAAAAATGTATATCCTTTGAAGAATGTAGAGTGTTCGTTGTATGGAGAAAGCAATTCAATGAATATCATCTGAGAAGCAGATTGTGAAGAGTAAGGGTGAAAATGAATATCATTTGAATATGCAGATTTGAAAGAGGAAGAATATACATGATTTGAGTGGAACAATGAAATGAATAGAAAGAACACTCAAAGAGGTAAGTGTGTGGTTTTAAGATTTGTTATATCATACCCAGAATATTTAAGAAGGCAGATTTACATGAAGAATTATGGCAGAATGATAAGAAGACTCATGAGAGCCTAGTGTAAACCCATTAAAAGGTTATAAGCAGATTTGTGAAGTACTTATGGCAGATCTATAATGAAGTACATTTGAGCAGACCTGTGAAGGATTTGCAAGAAGATTGAAGTAAACAAAATATATATGAAGACCATCAAGAAAAAGCAAATAAAAGTGAAGCAGACCTTGTATCTGATTTGAAGAAAAAGTTGGATCAGAATTTGGAACAGATCTGGAGCCAAATTTGTAGCAGGTTTTGAATCAAACATTGAGCACTCATAAGGCAGTATTAGATCAGATCTATGAATAGAATATAAGAGGCAAATTTGAATGTGAAAGAAAGATGATTATGATATGCTGACTTATGTGAACGTCATTCAATGAATGATATATCAATCATGAAAAGGGAATCATGGAGTAAGTAAATGAAGAAGATATTTGAGCGGAATTGTCCATCATCCTTTGAAGAAGCAACATTGAAGGTGGAGTATTATTCTTGAAGTTATCATCTTTTGCTAAGTTGGTGCTTGGCAAGTAGGGGTTGGTTCCTCCAGTAGGTTGGTGCCTACGAACATTAGGGGTTGGTGCTCCTTGTAGGTTGGTGCCTACTAAATCAGAAAGGGGTTGGTCCTCCTTGTAGGTTGGTGCCTACTAAACTACAAAATTGGAGATTCAAGTAGGTTGGTGCCTACATTCTTTGTAAAATCTTGTATAATTCATAAAGTACATTATTTGTACCGTGGTTTTATCCCGTAAGGGTTTCCACGTAAAATCTTGGTGTCAACTTGTTCATATTCTGATATTCTTGCATAGTTGATTTTGTGTTAGAGTTTGAAGTTGATAAAAGTTGAGAGGGTAAAAGTTTGTTAATATACTGATTCACCCCCCCCTCTTAGTATATCTTTGTGCTCTTCAGAGGAGACACCAGAGGGATTGGTTGGGATTCCGTTGGTTGAGGTGGACCATCACAATGGTAGTGACT
This sequence comes from Sequoia sempervirens, assembly GCA_007258455.2. NCBI lineage: Eukaryota > Viridiplantae > Streptophyta > Pinopsida > Cupressales > Cupressaceae > Sequoia > Sequoia sempervirens. The sequence continues at coordinate 2,781,662 of VDFB02000012.1, forward strand.
CAGAGGAGGACTCTGATTTTGATGCGTTGATGGTAGATGCAAATTAGGAGCAGGAGTGCACTTTGTTTTTTTGTATTTTGATTTTCATATCATAATGTAAAACTATATGGCAGCAATGTAGTCTTTGTGAATTTTGTTATAAGTTTATAAATAATAAATTGTAAGTTATCTGTTATTTTTTAATATCACAATTCACATGCATATTGATAATGAATTCTGAATTTTGAATGCATATTGAGTATTGACAATGAATATTGAACACAAATGTTATATGTTAAGGTTCTATAATGTATATTATGCATGCTTTATCCATGTTTTCATATGAATATTTAAAATTTCTCTATATATTTTAAATTTTCCCTATATTTTATATAGCCATCCCCTTTGTCGTCCCGTAGCCATCCCCAAAATTGGCTTGCAAAATCGGGGACTTGGGAACCCATCCTGCCGTCGCCTGTCGTCCCCGTCCCAAAAACTCAAGTTAATGCTGGGATAAAATATACTTCAAGGCCATAGAATCACTGGTAGAGAGAAGTCTTTTGCATTTAGGGTTACACTAGAAGTTTGCATTTGGGAGGCTTTAAACATAAACCAACATTCCAAAATGATAATAATCGTGGATTCAGTCTGGTCACAAGAGAAGATCTCATGTTTTCCTCTTTTGCCCTTATTGGCAATGATGACCCTCAAAACTTTCCATTTCATAATTAAGCAACCTCTCCTTCGCACAAATTTGCAAGCTAAGGCCCTTACTGAAGTGTCATTTCGATTTGCTTTGGGGTTGAAAAGACTTTGGGAGGGAGGTGTCATAATGACATTTCTTTTAAATTGCCAGCTTTTTAAAATCATTCTTGGGAAATAACACGAGAAATCTTTCCAAGTATTATTATACTTCTTCAAAAAACAATTAGTTCTCAAGTACGCCTTAGGGAAAGCCTTTTCCCCAGTCATTAATATATCCCAGATCATCAAAATCAAAATGATCATTAAAAAATTTGGCTTTACTAGATTAGTCATCATTTAGGCATCGTTGAGGGCTCTGGTTGTCGTCATTCCATCTAGAATTATTAATTAAATCCACTTTTTCTTTGTTTATTATTCCCTTTATGTGATTTGGAAAATTCTGAAATTCCCAATAAGTCCACTTGTTCTTACTTAGACTTTCGTTTGCCATAGCATCAGCAGCCTTGATTCCCTCTCTATACACATGGTCAATATTATAATGTTGGAAGGTGTTAAGATTTCTCCTATAGTCATCCAATATATCTTTTAGATCCCAAGGTGCATCAACCATTCCTTTTAAATTATCAATTATTAATTTGGAGTCACCTTCGATTATCACCTTGACAAAACCTTTTCTTTAAGCCGATTTATGCCACCCCACATTGCTCTAGCTTCAGCCATATTATTTGAAGCTATTCCCAAACTACCACCATAACCTTCAATTAAGTTTCCCAAGTGATCTCTAATAACTCCCCCGATAGCAGCAAGCCCTGGATTACCCTTTGAGCAACCATAGAAATTGCATTTAACCCAGTCCACAATCGGAGGTGACCAAGTTGTGGATTTTCTAATAAGTTGTTTCCTCCAATTGAAAATTGTTAAATCCTGAGTAAGACACATAATTGTTTCATTTGTAATTCTTTATATGAGGGCACGCATTTGGAAGGGGCATAATTCCCAGCATTTATATTTTCTTGCATATGATGTCTAATTGCCATACTTAAATCTTTGTTGTTCCTAGCAGAGTCCCTGAAGATTCTGTTATTTCGCTCCTTCCAAAGTCCCCAAGCAATAAAGGGAGGGACTTGTCGCCAAAGATCCAAAATAATATTGTGAGAAAAAAGACACACATTCCAACAATCCACAAACATCTTAACCGCAGGAGGGAAAACCCATTCAGTCATTAGGTTTTGTAATGTCCCCATTTGGGATAATCCTAAATCTTGCCTTAGAATCACAAGCTTAATGTAGTTTATCACTTGAATGCTTCAAATAAGATAAATCTCAACTTAGGTCCTCTTCAATGGATGATACTATCTTCACAAAGTTTTAATCATAAATGCACTTTCTTCCACAACTCCGTTTGTAGTTGATCTATCTTAAGATCTGCTTTAATTTCGCTCATATATTTTCCCTTGAATCATGCATCATCCCTTTTTCCCTTAACAGTATTAACACTCATATTTCCGATATACATCTAAACTATTCTTCATATTCTTCTTTAAATCTACTTGAATACGCGAACCTTATTTTCTCTATACTAGTATATATTTTCTTATATCTTTGATGGTGTATTCTCTCCTAAGTGTCTTCCCTCCTCACTCACTCCTCATCACCTTTTATATCTCAATATTAAGATGAAGTGGTACACCCCTTTGGAAAGATATGTCTATTAAAAGACACCCTCTTTAGTTAACAACCATTCAACTAATTGTTGCCTTTTGTAATGTCCCTTATAGGATTCTTATAAATTTTACCTTTGACCTAATAAATTGGAAAATCAAGCTTTGCAATTAAGAAATATATATCCACACTATTCCCTTCCATGATCTTTATTGACATATCTTCATATATTTCTTACATTCTCTATCATTTCACACTTCATGAATGATATTTCTTCATATATTTATTATTCTCATATATATATATATACTCTATCGCTACATTTTCTTTGATTCTCCTTTGATAACCTTTATAAATATTCTATTCTCATTGCTCTTCACTCTAATATTCATTGATCCCTTTCTTCCCCCACGTATTTCCCATTTACAGCTCTTCAAATTTCCAATGGTTGTGTCTCTTATGTGGGGTATACCTATTCAAATGGATGTGACCTTTCAAAACCCATTCGCTGCCTTTCGATAGATTGCTGTCTTTAATTTATGAAGGGGTCACAGCTTTTTGTTTAGTTTTTAATTGTATTTATTGCCAACTTTCATTGCTTCCTTTTATAAGTCTTGATCCTTTAACTAATCGCTGCCTTAGAATGAGTCACCCCTTTGTGTTAGCTTTGATCTCATTGCTTCTTTTAAAATAATTTGTTTGCCTTAAGTGAATTGTTGTTCCTAGTAAAGGCAGCGCTCTTATAAAGTATTTATTTCAGATTATGATGGATCGCTGCCTTAAGCCATTTTATATATTGTGTTCTATATTTATAAGTTTATATTAGCTTTATACATATATGTGTTTTATATTATTATATTATAATAATTAATATTAAATTGTTGACATTTATTTTGTTAATATTTATATTTTTATATTAACAATTATAATTATAATACTATCTTATAATAATCATAATTATAATAGTATTGAATTGCTAATATTTATATTTATATTGTTATTAATTTTATTTATTCATTTGTGTTTCAATGTTAGGGTTTTTAGTGTTGTAATTTCAGGGACTTGACAAGTTCTTAAGGAAGAAAGACCAAACTTCCCGTAAGTAGGAACAAAGAAACAGCATATGCATGAGACTCCTCAACATCATTACATACCTAGCATTTACTGGCCAAATGAAAACCTCTTTTCTTTAAGTTATCCAAGGTAACAATCTACCATGTATAGCAGCCCACCAAAAACAATTCACTTTTGGAATTAGATTTTTAATCCAAACTGTGTTCCAATGGAAATCATCCTTTTGGATCAAGGGCTTAACCAAGACCTCATAGACATACTTAACTGAGATGTTCCCTGAAGAATTTTTGGTCCAAATCCATTCATCTCTTCTTTCTTTCGAAAAAAAGTCAACATCCCCAATAAGTTGAAGAAGGTGGTGTAGAACAGCATCCCAAGAAAACCATCTACCACCTCTAAGAGTGGCACCATTTAGATAGTTTGTAAAGATTTTCCATCTGGGCTTCAAGCCATCCCAATCAATATAATTAGTTACCTGTTTCCCAAGAGTTCTTAACAACCTCTATTTGATCTGCAGGAGATTGTTATTTGAAAATAAAGGATCACCTTTTGTCTAGACATCATTCCAAAAATCAGTTTCCTGACCATTCCCTTTTCTCTTTTTAATTCCCAGTTTCAGTGTCCCTCTTGTTTTCATCAGATTTTTCCAGAAGATAGAACCATAAGGGAGCTCATCATCCCAAAGGAAACAGCCTTGATCTTTACCTTTTAAGTATTTGGCTCTTTGAATCCTGACCAAATCTTTAGTGCACCATCCCATTTTAGCAACCAAAGCTTTGTTAAAGAGTTTCAGCCTTCAAATCCCTAGTCCCCCATCATTTTTAGGAGCACAAACTTTATCCTATCCAACCCGTGCCATCCTTTTCCTTTCCTCTGTTCCTGACCACAAGAATTTTCTTTGTATCATTTCAATCTTATCAGCAATGAAGGCAAGAATGTTAAAAAGGGAGAGATAGTAAACCGGAATGTTTTAAAGAGAGTGTTTTAGCAGCTTTAGCTTCCCCACCTGACTTAGGAATCTCCCTTTCCAACCAGCTAACTTTTCTTGAATTCTCTCTAGAATTTAGTTCCAATAATTGCTGTGAGGTTTTTTGGAAATGAGTGGCAAACCCATATAGGTGGCCGGAAGGTCAGCTTCTTGACAACCTATGATAATACAGACACTCTCTTTGATAGTATGATGGGTGTTAAAAAAATAAATCTTGCTCTTGTTATAATTAATATGCTGACACGAGACCTTGGCATACTTATTAAGAATATCTTTCCAGTATCCGGCATTAACAACCGAGGCTTCACCCATAAGGATAGTGTCATCCACAAACTGCTGGTGAGAGGCCGGAGGCAGTGAGGAAGCAGCTTTGAACCCTTTCAGCAGCTTAGTATCTAGCAATTTTTGGATGTTTCTTCCCAGAACCTCAACCACAATAACAAAAGGATAGGGGAAGAGGGGATCTCCCTGTCTACGACCTCTACCACAAGAAAAGAAACCCCTCGGGACACCATTGACCAAAACTGAACATTTAGAGTTGGTGACACAGGAAGTAATTAAATTAAGGAATCTTCCTTTAAACCCACTTTTTTTAGAACAGAAATGAGGAAAGACCAAGAAACCCTATCATAAGCTTTAGAAATATCCAATTTTAGGGCCATGCCTTGTTTATTACTTAATTCCATAGAGTGGAAGACTTCATGAATATATATGGCTGCATCAAGGATGTGTCTACCTTGAACAAAACCTTTATGATTATCAGCAATCATTTTATTTAAAACCTTCTTCAATCTATTAACCATAATCTTTGAAAAAATCTTATAAGTGGTTATAATCTTTGAAGACTTCGTTGGATTCAGAGTTAGGGTGGTGGATGGTTATACCCTCACTTGCACTAGACGGATTTGTAATCTCACCCTTATGCTGAATGATTATGAGTTACAGGCTGATTTTTATGTGGTCAACATGGGTGGGATAGATATCGTGATGGGTATGAGATGGCTCTAGGACATTGGAGTGTTCACCCTCAACTTGCCTAAGATGGAGATGAGATTTGAGTTATAGGGCAAGAGATATGTGTTGAGGGGGATTACAGATGGGAGCTTACGCTCTATCTCTCTCGTTGGTGAGGAGAGCGAGAGGGTAGGGGTGAAGTTAGCTCAGGAGGAGTTTGTACAGAAGATTGGGCATGATTGTATTCGGTACTCTAGGGGTTCAAAGGTAGTTGATTGGGGATTAGCTTGGAGGTATGGTTCAGTTTGTGACCAACCCTTTGTTTGAGGCAGATGCTATATTGTCATACGACAACCCACTCTTTGAGATTGATGCCGATCACTCTCTTGACCCTAAAATGAGCATTGATTGTAGTGTTTGGGGATCCCTCTAGTGGATCGGGATTTCAGACAAGGCTCGCAGAGGAGTTTTCTAAAGTGTACATAGTGAGGAGTGCGTACAGTTTTACATTTGATCCTCATGTACATGATCTATTTCAGACGGTTCAGTGGCGCATGGGCTAGACAATTTGTATGACAGTTTGCTTTGCACAGAGATAGGAAGAAAATGTTGTCAGTCTTTTGAGTTGCTTCCTTTTGTGGCTCATACTCCTGCAACACTTGGATTGATTCAACAGGTTCAAACAGTTGTTCTGGTGTTGGTGTTACAGGAGCTGATTGGTGATGACAGGGACATTACACAGATCTTCCCTTGGGATCCTGGTGGGGGGGAGAGTTTTCTTTGCAGCTAAGATTGCTTGGGGACAAGCAATTTCAGGGGGGGCAGACTGTAATGTCCCCTTTTTAGCTTGATCTTTTTTTTGGATGGTTTGGCCTATTCCTAACCCTCGTAGGCAAACACAGATGGTTAGAGGGTCCTTCTTGGAAGTAATCAATGGTTTTCTCCCTCAGAGCTCAGTGTGGGTTCAGATTTAGCCTTCGCTAGACTCAGTTCTTCATACTTACTATTTATAGTAAGTCACCATTTCAAGGGAGTCAAAGTTACTAAATTTAGGAAGGCACCTGGACAGGTCTCAAATGCAATTTTGACCTCTTATTCAGTTGGATGAGCGAAATATTAAATGTTTAATGAATAATTAAATAATATAAAGTTTAATTATAAAGTCAAAAAGTGTACTTTATGTCCGATGAGGCCATGACCCTCAATTAAAATCACTTAAAGTACATTAATTTTATATTATTGGTTTGGGCGCCCAAGTTTGGAGATATTATAAAGTTTTTTTTAAAAACCTAAAAATGGATTTCAAAGGCAAATTAAATACAGCTAAGAGATCGACCTTCTTGAGGAAATTATAAAAGGGCATCAAAGGCATTCGATTTCATTATGTTTTTGAGATTATAAAATTGTCTTTGGAGTTCGTGCTTGGAGAGGAACCCAACTAGGGTTTCTGCCATTTTCAGCATTGGAGAATGAAAACTCTTCAGTGCTTATGCAATTTTGAGGCTGTGAAACTATCAGCTGAATTATTGCCTGAGTGTGGGCTTCATCCAGGAGTCCAATCTGTGCCTAATTGTGAGAACTTGCAAGCAGTTCAAGGGTTTCAAGATTATCTGTGTGCAGATCAGAATTTTAAAGAGATTCATTATCTATAAAAATTGTATGGGCTGCTACAGTAGTGTGAACACTAATCGCTACAGTATTTTTGCATATTATTTGAGTTTGCACAAGGGGTCTTCAAGGGTTTTTATTTCTACACCATATCAGATTAATTGCTGCATATATGTTATTGAATTCTGGGCGCATTGACAGTGGTTTCGACGCCGTGTATAATTGCTGCAAGCTGTCATACTCTTCCAGGAGTTGGGCGTTCCATCTCCTAGCTAAACTGCTTGGCATTTGGTTGTATATCTTCATCATTGTGTGGCATCGATGTTACTAAAGTCTTTACCAGCTGATATTAGAGTGGAGAGGCCTCTTACATGTGCAGATCGATCATCTTTAGATACAATTTGCTGTCATAAAGTCATTTCCAGAAATCTTTAGTTTGTAATCTCCTTCATTCGGGTATGCACATTATTGTAAAAAGCTTTGGAAATAGTTTAATAAAATCATTTGCAGCAGTTGTCTTTATTTAGTTGATTTGCATTCTCTTTTAAAGCTTTGTTCCTAGCATCTATTTGAGAAAATACATAAATAATTGCAAAATCATTCAAAACAAACAAAATTGCATTATTCACATATCTGTTTGCAAGGGTTAGAGACAGCAGGTCTCTTACATGGACCTGGTAGATTTCAAGCAAAAAATGTCTGATCTAGATGCAACTAGATGAGCAAAGAAGATAGGCCTAAATGGACTAGATAAAGCCAATAGCCTAGCTCACTGCAATGTCCAAAGCTAATCATGGAGTGCATAGAGCACTATAATTCTAGAAGAAGGTTGATAGTGGCAAAAGAAAGAATATGGGCAGATTTGTCCATAGATGCCATCAAGGATATCTTCAACATCCCTTCTACCGCAAAGTTGGTTCCATTAATAAGGCTGAAGTTGAAAGGAGATTTAATGATGATACGAAAAAATGTAAGAATATGAAGTCTCGGTGGATAGAAAATCCTAAGAAAAGTATCACCAAGCTACCTAAGACTCTACACAAGAGTAATTTCCAGCAAGAAATCAATGGCATCATCACTTTGTTGAGTGAAGTTATGGGACTTCCAATTGCTGCTACCTGTTGTGACCTAATTCACACCTCGCCCAATTGCAAATGGGGACCCTTATTGTTTGCCTTTTAGGGTTTTGCCTTCGCGTGCCTCGTTTTGTCTACTCTCCGTTTGGGGGTTTTGAGTCTGAATTTTGAATGATCACCCGAATCAAGCAAATGAGTTTTAGCCTGGATCACTGTGTAAACGTCGCCATCACGCTTAGGGAGCCCGGGAGACGAAGATCAACTGTCATTTCAGTCAATTCCGACACCTCCCAGTTTTTAGGGTTTTTTCACTTTGGCCCCCTATTTTTTAGGACCTACTTTTTTGGCACTTTTGGGCAATTCTGAGATCCCTATTTTTTAGGGTCTATTTTTAGAAAGTTGCTATTTTTGGAAAATTTCTATTTTTAGAAAGTTTATATATTTGGAAAGGGGTCGAGTTTCAAAAATCCACTCAGAAGTTCGAAAAGATCAACGAAACTCTCAGAAAATGGATTTGAAAATTTTTTGAATTCATGGTGAAATTCTGGAAAATCACAGAAAAAGTTAAAAAATCTGAAAAATCGCTTGAAAATCACAGAAAAATGGTGGGAAATCTGAAAAACCAGTCAAGAAATCTAAGAAATTCATGTTAAAATCTGAGAAATCCATGAAGAATCTGAACAATCATGGCAAATTGGAGTCCAACCAGCATGGAGAATGGAGAAATTAATATCAGCAAGCTTCAGCCAAGCAATGAAGATGGCTATCCAAAGGCTAAAGTCCGCCCAGCAACATGAGGTGAATGGCAAGCCAAGTAATGAAGTCCGCCCCAAGCCAAAAGGTTGAAGTGGCTGAGAAATAGACAAAGTCTGCCCTTGGTAATAAAGTCATGGCCAAACATTGAGTGAAGTCCGCCTTAGTCAAATAGTAAATGGCAAAGAAACTAGTAAAGTCCGCCCTTAGCAAAAGATGAAGTGGCATGGAGATGTGTGAAGTCCGCTCAACTAAATAGCAAGGAAAGTTGCCAAGTCCGCCCAGCCATATGTAGAAATGGCCTAAACATTTGATAAAGTCCGCCCATGTCCAAATGTGAGGTGGCAAGGAAACAAGGCAAGTCCGCCTTGGACATAAAGCTGAATGGCTTAAAAAGTGATAAAGTCCGCCTTGAAGAAAAATTGAATGGCCTAACACCAAAGGAAGTCCGCCATGTCTAGAGAAGTGTGAAAACTGGAAATTTTTGCCTAAGTATGAATCTTAAAAAATAAAAAAATAAATGTTTGGCTTTGAAAATTTCGCCATACTTAGAAAAGATAGAAGTATTTTTTCTAAGTCTAAAACATTTTGCCAAACGACTTAGGAAGATGTGAAGAAAATTTCGCCTGTGACTTAGGATGGCAAGGATTTATGGCCAAATAAAATTGGACGAAAGGAATCATGGCAAAATAATTTTGGACGATTGAAGTTATGGCAAAGAAAATTGGAAGAAAAGAAATTCGCCCAAGGCAAATTAAAAAAAAATTCGAAAATTAAAATTGCCTTTGACAAAAATAATTCGCCATAAAATGAATGGGTTGGAAATAACACATAAAATAATTAAAAATTATTTTAATCATTCATTTTCCAACGCCCCAAAAAGATAAACTTGAAAAAATTCGAAATTGGAAAAAGAACAAAAGAGCTTTATTGAACTGGCGATAAAATTGGAAACTTTCCCGGACACAATCGTTGAGGATAAAACTTGCCACTCGGAAGCAAAGTAAAAGCTGAGTTTAAACTCAATTTGAAGGAAACAATGAAATTTGCTAAAAAGATCAATTTTCTCACCTCTATAATTGATTTCACTTCTCATTTGCACAATCATTCGATTTTGAGAAGAAGAGTTGTGAGAAGAAACTTGTCTAAGGCAAAAGAGTTGAGAAAATCTGCAGCAAAGTGAAGGAAATAAATTTTTACCAGCTTGCGTTGTGATTGTGATCAGTTCTCCCGAAGTCACAGGCAGATTTACTTTGTCCACTTCTCTTTGGCATGAAACTTCACCATTTATTTTCCTTCCAGCTTGATTTTTTTTCACGAAGTCTAAATCAATAACTAGCTAGAATATCTTTCAAACTGGTTTAAATTTCGAATTCTAATTATTCTCTTTGCTTTTTTTTGCAGATTTGTTTTCAAGATGGTAAAGATGAAGTTTTCCAGTAAGGGTATGCAGCCACAGTCAAAAATCAAGTCCAAGTGGGAGCACGTTGTGGACACCGATCTTGGCCACGTTGACCTTGATGACTTCAGGAAAAGAATGTACAGAAGCGATGGACGTCTGCCTACGCCAATTGCGATGAGAATGATGCACAATGGGATTGTTCATGCAGCTGGATTTCCACCAGCAAAAGAGTGTCCGGAACTTATGGTAGAATGTGCGTTGCACTACAATGCACGAGAAAGACAAATAGAAGCTCCTAATGGAAGAGTTCTCGCATACCTGTCCGAGCCAGCAATCCAAGAAACTTTCGGAATTCCAGTTTACAACCGAACGTCCTACCGCACCAAGGAAGATGCACTCAAGCTTTATCAAAACCAGCAGGACCTTTGTGCATCAAACATAAACAAAACTTGGTTACTGAAGCCTAAGCCTACTGCAGGAAAGATGCCCAAGAAGTTGGTCAGAACGCATTTCAAAGAGGAATATGGTGACATTGTCTTGCTACTAAATAGAATAGTAGGCAATCCCCATGGTGCACCTTTTGAAAACTGGATGTACTATTTCATTGACGAAATAATCACTGGAGTCAAGATGTTCAATTGGTCCAGAATGATTAGTGATAGCCTCCACGAGCAGTTAGTCAACTTTGAGGAGACCAAGACCTTTCACATGAGCTCATACATCATATATTCGCTTGCAAGATATTACAAGTATTCTGGCTTGACCTGCAAGGGTGTGGTCGGCAATGGCGAAGGGCAGCTCAAGGCCTATGATTGTTATCCGCAGTTGCAACTGAAAGAGAAGTCGCATTTCCGACGAGCTCATGATGCCTTTCTAATGTAATCACTCAGCTTCTCCAAGGCGGGACACATCAAAGACTCTCACATGAGGCCAAGAGCCTAATCAGTCGGTATGGATTCTGGTTCATTCAGTATCCTAAGTTCACTTACATCAGGATCCAAGGATTCTCGGGAAATCCTTATAGACTGCCCATCTATCCAACCAACAAAATGGTTTTGCTGGAAGTGCTGAGGCAATTGGAAGCGTATCAAAATATTCAAAGGCCAAAACAAAAAGCGGCTGTCACCTTTCCTTTTTTTCATCGGCAATATGGAGGAGTCATGTCCAACGGCACAAGCAGCAGAGGTTGTTCGATTGGAGATCTAGAATTATCCGTTCATATCATACAAATCCAGGAATAGTTTTGATCCACTCCATCACATCAGAACAGTGGACGGAGAGAGGTACAAGCATCGGGTTGACTTAGAAGACTTTTGGGCTAATGCAGCAGATGAGTACGACGTGAGGAGGAGGTTGTGGTCAAGATTGCCACTAAGCATGATAAGGGCAACAGAGCTCTTCAAAATACCTGATCAACTACAGGATGACGGAATATACTTGCAGCCGGGTTTCAATGAGAACGAGCCACTCCCTCCTATGAGGTGGTTTGAGCCTGAGATGGGTGACCTGGCAACTTACATGCGGCCTGTTTTCAAGTATTCTCAATGGTGGATAGATCGGCAAGTAGAAATTCTAAGACAGAGAAATGTGCAATTCACGTATGAATTGATAGGCGATACAGAGTCCTGTTCTTCAAATGTCGGTGCATCTCATGGAGATGGACCAACAGATGCCGCCAACTTGAAAAAGAGAAAAGAAATTGATAAATCTGCAAAACAGGACAAGGATAAAATGATAGATGAAGGGCCTTCTCGAAAGAAGCACAAGTCCAGACCTCTTCAGTCGGCCACTTCCAGGAATATAGAAGAAATACTCGTCATGGATAAAGAGTCTTTTGAAAATGCTAGGATCCCTTCTCCAGTCGGAAATATAAAGCCAATGCAAATAGAAGATGATGCTCAACCTTCTCCAGCAAGCACAGAGATCCTAGAATCGGACAATGATACAGATATTATGGATGGAGAATTCGAGGAAGGAATGATTTCCGCCCTCAAAGGAATCCAAGAGGACCCATCCGTCCAAGAAATCCAATTGGTGCAAGAAGTTCAAGATATGCAAGAGATTCAAAGCATGCCGGAAATTCAAGATGTCCACGAAAATCAAAATATTCAGGATATACAGGATGTCCAAGATCAACAGGAGGACGGAATTGAGCAGCCAACCATCCCAGAGTGGCTGAGAGAAAGATTGAAAAGAAAGGCGCCAGTAGAAGTTCCTGAAGAGGATGATGACGCAGATTTTCTGGCAAGACTAGAGCAAATTGCCCCGAGGAAGAAGGCCAAGAAATTTTCCACCATCCAAAGGGATGAGGCTGGCAATCGCACAGTGCAAGTTGCAATACCTACAGCCGACAAGTTCCAGGATGAGATTGCTCCGGAGGAATACGCCATCACGACCATTGACATGGGTCCCAACAACAAAAGGGCAAGAGGTTGAGGACTTGGACAATTTCGTGGCCACCATCAAGTCTAGGCTGGAAAAAGAAGTTGCAAAGAAAAAAGAATATAAAAAAGAGATTGAGCGCTTAAAAGATTACATCCAGCATTTGACCAAGCCACTAAATGAAGGTGACCAAGCAGCGCTTTTACCTCCTAATTCTTCACAAGAACCAGTTAGAAACTTTGAGGAAGAATTGACTACGACAAAAGAGGCTAAGGATTGGATGGTTGGAAGGAAAGAAGAGGCAATGACATTTGCAGAAAAGCTGGCACATGTGTACGAGCAGGCTTCCTTTTTGCTATCATGAGTTGCAGGTTTAGCGGAATCATGGGATGGCCTCGAGGATATTCAAAACAGGATTATCCCATGTATTCGAGAATTGAAGGGCATCTCGAAGCAAAGGCTAATTGAGGACAGAGTTATTGAAGCTGGAGCAGCATATGATTTCAGTGGATGGTATTATGCTCTGATTTCAAGAAGTGGGAGTCCTAGAAAAGGTAAAGCAGGATGGTGCCAGAGTTGAAGAACAAGCAAAAGAAATTCAAAGTAAAATTTATGAAATGGCTACAGATATGCTCGACAAAGATACTGTCCGAAAGAAACACTTGTGGCTAAAGAATTTAAAAGAGCAAGTGCACATAATTTTCTCCACCACCGGGCCAATCATGAAAGAAAACTTCACCAAGGTATTCAACTTCATGGCCGTCAGGAATTCTTTCTTACTGCAGGAACCAGAATGGGCGACCACTTTTGCAGAGTGTGCCGAGAGCTTGGACTTGCTGGAGTACAATGTCAACGTGCTGCCTGACATTGCCATGGAGGAGGTCGGCTTGATCATGTCCAGATTCGCCGAACGTGATGCCGCACAAGTGGATAAGGATGCCACTCCAGATGTCTGAAGTTCTCTCTAGTTAACTGGTTGAGGTTTTGGAAACCCTGATTAGGGTTTAGTCATGATTAATCTGGGCCGTTGATCCTAAATCAATCTCGGCCATTCATTGTAATTCAGAAATACTATATAAACCCCCCCCCCCTCACTCTCTCATTTTATATATATACAGAAGATTAGAAGAATTAGAATTCATTAGAAGGCATTAGAAGTTAGAGCAGATTCAAGAGAATTAGATTGTAGAAAATAAGAGAGTTTTATGAGATTGTTGTGAAAACACTACTTTGATAATAAAGTTCAAATGCATGAGGTGCCTTGAATCCTTGATTGTCAAATGGTTGCATGGTCGCATATTTTCTTTCTCATTTAGTAAATTTGCATTAAAATGTATGTTAGAAGAATGACAGATTGATAACAGAGACTAGTGAAACCTAGCTCATACTTTCTTTAAGTGGATGTTTTTCACTCAATGTGTAAAGTTAGACTGAGCTTTATCGTGGATGCTTAACTTCTATTTGGATAACTATTGTTTGATTTGATTACGTGAAAATTATAAGCACATTCCCAGAAGATTGCACTTGCTCTATGTAGTTGTCGTCTAACGTGGCGAAGCAGAGTATTGTTTACTTGGTTTCATTTGATCTTCGTCGTCTCTTGATTTCTTAGGAGTAGCATAAGATCTGTAAAAACCCTTAATCTTTTTCACTTTTTTTTATAAAATCAGAAAATCCAAAATGATATTGCATTTATGTTTCCGCTTTTCCGAGTAACTTGCAAAAGTAAATCTCAATTGTGCCCCAGCAAATCACATCAAAACCACAGAGCAAATCCGCATTCATCTTAAACATTGGAATTACCATATGATCTTACTTGCAATCTTAGCATACAAGGTAATTTTTCAAGAGAGGATATAGCGTCTTTGACACTTTATTCTAGAATGTTTGTTGTGTCATAAAACACGCATCAACACTACCATCAAATCATCGATGTACTTCTACATCACTGCCATCCTCAATGGAGACAACAAGATACATTGGGCTGAAATGATCAACAATAATTTCCATGAGCAATTAAATTCTTTTGAGAATACAAGAAGTTACTATATGACCTCTTATCTAGTTTATGCACTACCCAATAAGAACACCTTCCCAAGCCTAAAGAGAAAGGGAAAAAGGGGATTAAAAGTAGGACAAGTGTCTGTCTATGAATATATACCCAATTGGAATTCAAAGAATCAATTAAACATTATAGAAGGGTAAATGGTGCTTTCTCCATGTGGCTAGTTAGGACAAGGGAAGGAAACAAGGCTAAGAGATTATCAACTGAAGCTACAATAGAAGTAGACAAGCATAGTAGATGGTACATCAAAATCCCCAAATTTTTATACATCCCCGTGCAAGGATTTCTCAATGCTCAATATTAGCTCCCTAGATATCCCACTAATAAAATCATCCTACTGGAGCTAAGAAAGCGGCTAATTGAATTGAATAAGCTTTTGAAGTCAAAGCAGAGGGCAAGAGTAAAATTCCCAATTACCATTGGATGGTATGCTTGTGTTAGCCTAGCAAATGGCAAAGCTTTTCATAGGGAGTTATAGTTAAATAATTTGTGCCCATATGAGGCTAGGTCAAATTTTGGCCCTTTTGGCAAAATCGAGAAATGGGTATCTCCAACATTGAAGCATATTCCAAAGTTGGAAGACTTTTGAACTGATTGCAGTGACAATCACAAGGTCCAGAAAAGGAGTTATGCGGGCTAACCACCAAGCAAAATGAAGACACTGGGCCCTCACAAAGTTCCTAATCAGGTTAAAGATCATGGAGTAGTCTTGCTTACACCTATGAGATGCAAGGAGTCTTCAAGAAACCCATTCCTAAACCAAACTGGTCTAAGCTAGAGGTAACTTTTGTAAAGGCTTTCACTCAACATATTTTAAATAACAGTGGAAACTGGTCAACTGCATGTGTAAAATTACTAAAACAATGAGTTACTTCAACCTTTAATAAAGATATATCTAAGAAAAGGAAAGAAAAGGAGGATGAAATTGGCATCCTCTTGGTTAAGAAAAGAAAAATACATGAAGCTACTATAGTTAGACCACAGGAGGGATCAAGTGCCACCCCATCAACAAATGTAATATCCCCATTTTCGATTAGGTTAGAATTGATTGTAGCTATTGGTTTTCTCGACAACAGTCAGTGTTGGCAAAGGGGTTATCAATTGTCCGAGGTGATTTCGAGTATTTTTGGCACCTTCAGTTGCGTTTCCCATCGAAGTTTGGTATTTTTCGCAATTACTATATTGGTGCGGAAATATTTAATAATTAATTAATTAAGTTGTCGAAAAAGTATAAAGTTAATGGCAACTTAAATTAATTATTTTATTAAAAGTGACTAATAACCAAAAAAGTTAACTATTTTAAATAAGTCCCTTTGTGGGGAAATAACGACAAAATTAAAAAGTAAATATGTTATTTCAATAAAGGAAGGAGCAGTTACAGAAAGGGGAAATACAGGGTTTGGAAGCTCATTTTTAGATTATGCTTGGTTTTATTTGGTTTTTTGAGAACATGGTTTTTATTGGCGTTTCAATTAGCACCTCTGGAGTCCTTATTGGAAACGGACAGCTATGCATAATGTGTAATAACTGCTCTTCAAATTAGAAGGGGAAGCTCCCTCTTTTTGTTGATGTTTGCATAAAAAGTAAAGTAAACTAATGTTCCTATCTTTTTACTCAACGGCAAGGCACAATGGTGCATAAAGCACAATGCATTGCAGCTAAGGTTTTTCTCTGGTTTCTATAGATCTTAACTACAACTAAGCTAACTTTTAATCTATCCTATCTCCTCAAGATAAAGAGAGCAAGAGGGTATAGGAGCAGGAATGGAATGGTTCAATCACTTGGATGAACTATCTCTCAAATTCATCTGAAGGCTCTGACCTTCCAGATTTATGCCGAAATAGAACTCATGCAAGTAATCATCAAACTGTAGGCTAGATCTCAGGATTCCCAAGTTGGCGCAGTGCTCTTTCCGAGGTGTAGGCTGAAATGTAGACTACTAGAAAAAACATAGAACGATAACCTTACTCTCTAAATTCCCAAGGAGGCGTAGTGCTCTTTCTGAGGTGTAGATCGAAAGACAGATTATTAGAAACAACATACAATGATAGATCTTGAGACTTTTGGATCAAAGGCAAGGTAGCTCTCCTGATTTATTATCTCAACTTCGATCAAAGATTACACTTTGGGACAGCAACTTGTGTTAAAGAGAAAATCACACATGAGGCAATCAACCACGAATACATGAACATAGATTGAACACACCTATCTGAATACAGAGAAAGCAAGCTATACTTGGCGTTTAACTATAACAAATACGATTCAAGAACATATACTAAGCTAACAAAGTCAAAGGCTTGTGAGCTCAATGTTTTGCTGCCGTGAAGTAAAGTTACAAAATAATGAGCAAAGGCTCTTATTTATAAAAGCTCAAAGGAGTAGGCAACCCTAAAGTCTCCTTGAGTTAACAATGAGTTCTTGCCAATCTACAAGTTTTGTTCCTATGTCTAAGAGTAGGTGACCTAACAGCTAAATGTAAAGTCTACCTCAATTAACCGATTCTAAACTAAAAGAGAACTCCAATATACAAAGTACCTCAAAAATAGACATCCACAATTGGTGGGATTAGACATGCATGATTAGTGGGTCAGTGAGTTAACTTGGAAAGAGGCATCAAGTTAACTCCTATCGTCATAAATGCTATTTTGGAGGGGTAGGATGTCCTAACCAAGTGTTCACACCACATCACCTCAAGTCAACAATTCCTCTAACCAGTCGATGACTTCTTCTACCTCTGGACAATTAATGCTTCACAGGAGGAGGATGTGTCGTCGCAGCATCTCTTCGCCACTCGCAATCTGCTGCTGGTATTCAATATTCTTTGCAGTTGAGTCGTCCAGCTTTGTTGACATGACTGCAATCTTACTCAACTCGCAACCAACAGGCACCACAAAAACTGCCACGGATGAGATCTTGGAATTGTGTTTGTACCTCATTGAGACTCATGTAGTCACCATCTTCATGTTTGATACTGGCAAGGAATTGATTGGTAACTTTGGCGGCTCTGTAACTAGAGCGATGACCTCTATTTCTCCCGCAACTTTGCGCTTATGACACTTTTCTTGATTCTTCTCAATGAAAGAGTGTTGTATGATAAAACTGCTAAGTTTGACTACAAACACTCTAGCCGTGAGAAATGCACACAAACTTGTTGCTCATGCAAAGCTCCAACGGTATTCAACCCTCTAAACTGGTCTTGGAAGGCTATCAGATATATGAGGTGAAATCATATGGGACCTATGGACTTTGAGTGTCTATGCCTGTCAATTTGTCCAAATTGACCTCTGGGTGCGCCCGATACAAATCGGTGTCAACCGTTTTCAGGAAATCATGAAGTAAGACCGTTATGGTCTTGTATTCAACTGGAGAGAATTGCATTCTAGAAACATTGAAGATTGATTGGGCACACGATACTATTCGGACAACTTTTCTACAACTGCTAAAAATAGCCATGCCAAGAAGTACTTTTAAGAAATTTTCTAAGACTTGGGTTTTCTTGGGAATAATTTTCTAAATGGACCCAAAACTTCAAAAATTCCAAAAAGTCACTTTTCCTTGTACATGCAAGAATTTCTCATTTCTCGAGGCAGAAGCTTTAGAAGTAGCGAAGCAGTGAAGCACTATTTTTTCTGAAAAAATCTAACACATGGGTATTGTAGGTGCTTCAAAGCTAAACAAACCTAGTTTGTCTGTTTTTCAAAATTGTGACTTTTTCCAGAAACCCTAAAAAATAGGGGCAGCAAGGTTACTTTTTCTAGAAAAATCTAACACGTGGGTTTTGTTGAAAAAGTTATGTTGATTATAACCAAAAGGTCAGATCTATGAATAACCGTTGTTAACTTGGACATGCAAGAAGAGCAAAAATGCTTGTTCTTGAGCTTCAACCTGCAAAGAAAGATGTTGAATTATGACGCCTAGACTTGATATATAATGTTTGATGTTGAATCCATCAAGTTTGGGCGCCAACACATGATTGAGGAGTCAATTTGCCTGATCTAGAGTTAACATAACTGACTTCCACCAATTTGGGGACGTTTTAGACATGAAAGGCCTTCAAAATATCCCAACTTTAGTCAGCTAGGCCTATTTTGACTTTAGGCGTCCAAGTTGAGGAGTTGAACATTTTTCATCTTTTTTTTTATGACAAAGTGCCTCTGTTTGATCCTTGATCCTCGTTGCTCGGTTGATCCTAAAGTGCTACTGACAGATCCATTGCTGAGATTGAATCAACTCTGAAGAAGTGTGCTCGAGAGCTACGAAGCTCAAAACTTGAATCTAATGCCTCAAATTCTTGGGTGCCTTTTCCCAAAAGGGTGCATTTTTCATCAAACTTAGTCATTTTCTCAACTACTTTTCAGTCCTTTGATTCGAGATCCCCAATGACTAATGATTCTGGTGAACGTGCTAAAACATGGAATGGATAACCAGTCCAGTCTCGAAAAGGATGACTGGCCTTCCAGGTTTTGAAAGTTGATTTAAGGATTCCAAAAGTATGGGCGCCCCTGGCCTGCAGGGGCGCCTTTGACCTTTTGTGATGTAATTTTTACTTTGCAATCTTTCACAAATTGCCCCAGTTTAATCTCCTTCGTTAGATGTTTGATTTATCTGTTGAATCTGTTGACGGTGTCATTGCTAAGAAGGACTTCTTGGAGGCTACGGAGCTCGAAGACTGCATCTGACTGCCCAAAAGGTTGGGCACCTATTTCTAGGAAGGTGCAATTTCCTTAACACTTAGTCAATTCTTCATGTTCTTCATCTCGCCTTCATCTTCAGTGTTGTATGCTTGATCTTCGTCTGCGAATGCTTGACAGGTCCTGT
This sequence comes from Sequoia sempervirens, assembly GCA_007258455.2. Lineage (NCBI taxonomy): Eukaryota > Viridiplantae > Streptophyta > Pinopsida > Cupressales > Cupressaceae > Sequoia > Sequoia sempervirens. The sequence goes on from VDFB02000012.1 coordinate 2,801,128, forward strand.
GAGCATGCAACTGGATTGATCATGAAGCTAAAAGGATGTTGAGCAGATGCCTTGTAGAAAGCAGTCGCTGAAAACATCAACAGGTGGCTCCAAATATGGGCGCCCCTGGCCAACAAGGGTGCTTTTTCCTTGCTTGACTGTAGTCTTTGATGATTTATGCTTTCAACATCTTTCGTTTTTGCCTCCATTTGCCGGTGATCGATGAATCAAGTGAACTTGCTTCGCAATGTGTTGGAAAGCCAGCAGAATCACGAAGGAGATGATTGCTGTAACAACCTATCCTTTCGGTAAAATTAAAATTTTCATAATTTACATCCTTCAAGTATGTAAACGTGTTATCATGACATTGCAATAAAAAATTTCCTTTTCTTTATTGATAATACATGAACATGTTGCTATATCAATTACAATAAAGATTCCATATAATAACTTCACAAGTACATGAGACAAGAACACATACCTTAACTGACATAGCTCCAATGAGCTTTAGAACAAATAGTAGTAAGAAGGTCCAGGAGTCCGTCCTTTCAAATCTTGGTACATCGGCCGCTTGCTGTGGAGGAGAAACATCACTCGGGCGCTTTTCCGCCAACCACGGACTTATAATGCGGTCCCCCGCACGACCATTTTGCAATGAACGACCCTCCCTTCGAAGAAGAGATTGGTGAGGTATCCTTTAACGACTACCAACTGAGCATAGTGTTGTGTTCCTACATAACTAGGTCCTGTGCATACGGCATCTCTTGAACTAGTATGTACTTCGGGATCACAATGAACTGACAGTGTAGTCTCAACTAACTCACATCTAAGTGGAAGTTGTACATTTCTCTACTTTGGCCAAAGTATTATCATTCAATATTTCGAATGAAGGTCATCTATCATATACACTATTCAGGGCCGATTTGCATTAAGGCTTTCTTACACTACGCGTAGGTTGGTCTATTCGGGGTAGTCCGTACCCTAGACGTCCTACATCAAGCTAACTACTAGAAAGGAGGACGGCTTAACAAGTACTCACAATTATCCCTCCTAAACTAGACATCTTCATCCTAGGAGTTTCATTAACTTGACTAAGTTAATCTACTAACTTGTTGTGATCAGTACCTTATTAAACACCCTCATTTCTTCCCTAGTATTTAATAGCTACATGAAAACATACACTCCTTATATGGAGTTCATAGCAATTCACTCCTATGATCCTAGTGCAAATTACACAATATGCAACCTTGAATCTTCATTCAATTTACTCTCTATGTACAAGTAGACAAGCAATTCACATTATAACTCATTCTTTCTTTCATACAGAAATACAGCTATGATTGACTTTCTACCTATGCACAACAGTAAACACAAAGATTCCTTTTCATTTAAATAATCAAGAACAGAGTGGATAGTAGAAGATTATCCCATGCCTGATTTCAAAGCTTTCCTTCGAAAGATGAATTTGTTGCTTGTCTTCTCAGCACCTCAGCTAAAACAAACAACTGGCAAATCCTTTTCAAGCTTCTGCCCTATCTCACACAGATTATTCTCCCAGAATGATGTCACTCTAACTCAGATTTAAACTCTTCTAAAAATGATTTCTCAAACTGTCAATGGTCACAGCTGAGTGAAGCTCGGATTAACTGGTAATGGTGAACTGGTAATCTCACAGCACCAATTCTTAGAATTACAATTGACTCTCAGCAAATAGAACCTCCATAGTATACGAATGCTCTCAGCATTATGATTACTTCCAGAACATAGAGATGCTCTCAGGAAATATAGAAACTCTTAGCAAATGATTACTTTCAACTTTCGGAATTAAAGATCTCTCTCAGTAATTAGAAATGCTCACAGCAATATGGTTGCTCTGGAAATATGAATATTACTCAGGAAATATAAATATTCACAGGAAATATGAAAGAACTCTCAGAAAATATGAATACTCAAAACTGTATTGCTTTGAATGAAATATGAATAAACTCCCAGGAGAATAAACAAGAACGAATTTCCTCAGCAATACTAGAAAAATCTCTTGCAAAGGAAGAAATTCGACTTCAAAAATGTGTTGGATGAATGAGTAAAGTCGCCTTTATATAGTTTAAGAAACTCAACAAACTCCTCATCCTGAGGTGTCCAAGCTGCCAGCACTGAGACTTGAAAAGGTTTTTGAGAGAATAGAGGCGAAATTCTAAAGTATATCTTTATCCCTTCAAGCCACGACTTCACATGGCGAATTTTGAGCTTAACACCTCTCAGCCGTTGCAGATTTTTAAGGTATTTTGACACAGTCAAATTGAAAGTTTGTTTCAGATGAGAGGTTAAGTCTATAATGTACCCACGTCGCCATTTTCGTTGCCAAAAGAACCGCATATGCATCGTGCTCAAAGACCAGGTCGCGGCCCGTGTGTCTCAGGCGCGAGCTTCTCCAGGCGCACAATTTTACCGGCGCCGTTTTCTTTTGCACGGGAATGAAATCCCTAAAACGTATTTCCCTTTTTCAAAAGTCTACATCAAATATTTTGATTTGGTTCAAATATTTCAAACAAATGCTCAACTTCCTCATGTTGCGATTTATAAAGATTCAAATACTTTAACTATATTACTTTTCCGTATTTACTCTCTTGAATTTTTACGAATTTCTCCACTTAAAAAAAATAAAGTGTCATTTGAACTTTATTCAATTTCAATTCTACTCAAGGTAATTTAAAATTTATAAATTTATATTCACAAGTTTATATATATATTTAATCACAATTATATATATTTATATATTTATATCGTAGATTTATTTACTTAAACTTATATATGCATTCATATATTTAATAAATATATTTACATATATATTTCAAGTAAAACTATAATATAAATATATATTTATATATTATTAAATATATATATTTACATTTATAAATATTTACACGTATACATATTTAATTATTAAATATGTATAATGCGAGCCAGTCAGCATATATACCTACGTATATGTGTTAATATATGTATATGTAAATTCCTAGACAATATTAAATAATATAATTAATATGATTCATGTTCACTACACAAAGGTCAAAGCACAGTAAGTCAGACAAATAAGTAATCATCAATTGCAAAGCACAAGGAAGTAAACATAACTCCAAAAGCCTAAGGATGACTTATCTAGACCAACATAACTAACTTGGTTTCTCAGAACCTATACTGATGTGTGTGTATGCTCAATTGGTACTCATTACTGCTTACCCGACCAAGCTCCTCCCCGAGTGATATTTCTCCTCTGCCTGGAGGATTGGTCCTCTTACCTTCACACCGTGACAGGACAACGGGAGTCATATGCTCAAAACAAAGCAGAATACATGAAACACTTCAAAAGTTAGATTATTCACAAATCAATAACCTTCTATTCTCCTTTATGCAGTATTTCACCAAGAATAACATCAAATGAAACAACATTCATTTTGAAAACAAGGTACAAGCATCATTAATTCACCTCCAGAATTCGCATTTATTCTATCTAGTAATGGTAAATTGTAACGTCACAATTTGGGATGTAACAATTGCCTTGGCAAAACTTGATGACTTCCTTTGACCTTTTAACTTCATGGGTCCCCCTGGCCAGTAGGGGCACTTTTGACTGCAGTTTCATCATTTTCTTTGAGAATTCCCATCTCTTCGCACTTCGCGTTCACCATTGTAGCTTGACTGGTTTGATCATTGTTGTCGATGATGCGAACGTGTTCATCATAGCAACTGCTTTCACCATGCTGCGTGTATGGGTGCTTGAAAAATGCACCAAGGCATTGACTGCATCGCATCTTTCTTGTAGAAAGGCGTGCATCTTCCAAACTTACAATATTTTCAGCATTTTTCGACCTTTGAAAATCCCCTCCATCGAGAAGCATCTTTTTGAACATTTTTCACCACGGATTCTTCCTTGAATCTTTTGAGGCTTAGATCTCGACACCTGGTACAAGCCATTCTGCCATTAATGGCCTCGGAGGTCCTATCTTTTCTCCTAAAAAATGAAAATAGACCCACCAGAGTAAAACAAACTTTTTGGTGATTTTGACTTGACCAGTGTGATCGTGAAGTCAATTTATCCTATCAAAATTGTTGTACCCAAAATAATTTTTTGAAATTTCACTTAAATTGACCTAAATCATGTAAAAATGTTGCCAAAAGTATGTTTTAGGTCAAAAAAAACACAAGGTTTTTGCGGGTTTGTGTCAAGGAAGATACTTGCAAATTTCTGAAAATTTGAAAATTAGGGTTTCAAACCCCTATTTTTAGGAAAACCCCTAAAAATAGGACCTTCCCAAAAATGATTGAAAATGATTTTGTTAGGATTAATCGACTTCATGATCACACTAGTCAAGTCAAAATCACCAAAAAGTTTGTTTTACTCTAGTGGGTCTATTTTCATTTTTCAGGAAGAAGGGTAGGACCTTTGCAGCCATTAATGGCAGAATGGCTAGTACCAGGTGTTAAAATCTAAGCCTCAAAAGCTTCAACGAAGAATCCATGGTGAAAATGCTTGAAAAGATGCTCTACGATAGAGGGGATTTTCAAAAGTGAAAAATGCTAAAAATTGGCTAAGTTTGGAGAAAGATGGAGGCTATGCAGTCAAATGCCTTAGTCATTTTTCCAACACCCGTACACACAGCACGATGGAGGTGTTTGCTAGGATGCACACGTCCACATCGTCAACAACAATGATCAAATCAGTCACAATGCACAACGAACACGAAGTGTGAGGAGATGAAGATTTTCAATGAAAATGATGAAACTACACCTAAAAGCACCCTTGTTGGCCAGGGGCGCCCTAGAATTCAAAGGGTTAAAGACAGTCATCAAACTTCACCACAACAGTCATCTTCTTCGTGTTGTTGTTGGCTTTCTGACGCATCGTCAAGCAAGATCACCTAATCCAGCAGTCACCGGGAAACGGAAGCAGAAACAGGAGATGTTGAAGGTACGTATCATCAAAGAAATACAGACAACCAAGGCAGAAACGCCCCTACAGGCCAGGGGCGCCCTTAAATTTGAGTCACCTAATGAGGTTTTCAACAACTGCATTCTACAAGGCATCTGTTCAGCTCTCCCTCAGCTTCCCGATCAATCCAACTGCACATTCACAGGACCTATCAAACACTCATAGGCAGAGATCAAGCAGAAAACACCAAAGATGGAGGCTAAATGAAGAATATATCGAAATTGGCTAAGTGTTAAGGAAAAGCGCCCTTGCTAGAAATAGGCGCCCAACTTTTTGGGCAATCAGATGCAGTCTATAAGTCCAGTGACCTCTAGGATGACCTCCTCTATTTTCATCAATCTCAACGACACCGTTAGCAAAGACAACAGACAAATCAGACATCTGATGCCCAAGCTGTTGAAGCACCTAAATCAACTTTCAAGATTCGCAAAGCCAATCATCCTTTCCGAGACAGAGTTGGTTATCCATCCCATGTTTCAGCAAGATCATCAGACTCAGCAGTCAGCAGTGATCTCAGATCAGAGCACGGAGGTTCAAAATGGGGGAATTGAATAACGCTCAAGAAATTGACTAAGTTTGAAGCTAAAAGCGCCCTTGCTGGGAAAAGGCGCCCTTGAATTTGAGGCATCAAATTCAGTTTTTTGGCTTTACAGCTCCCAAGCACACTTAATCAGAGTTGTTACATCTCAGCAATGGATCTATCAACAACATCTCAAGATCAACTGAGCAACCTGAATCGAGGATCGAACAAAGGCACTTCACCATGAAAAATAAAGAAAAAAGTGTTCAACTCCTCAAAGGGACGCCTAAAGTAAAAGAGAGACTCAGTTGACTACAGTTAGGATATTTTGAAGCCTTCTCATGTCTAAACATCCTCAAATTGGTGGAAATCAATGTTGGGAACTCCAAATCAGGCTAATTAACTCCTCAATCATGAGTTGGCGCCCAAAGTTGATGCATTCAAGCATCAATCATTATAAATCAAGCCTAGGTGTCACAGTTCATTATCTTTCTTTGCAGGTTGGAGCTAAAACAACATTTTCTTCTCCAAGACATCTTTTCAAGTTCTAACAAAGGGGTTTTCACCGTTCTTCATATTTTTGAAGATCAGTTGCATAGAAGGGCAGTTTATCGGAGGTTGCATCAAAAGGCATAATTTTTCCAAAAAGACAGTTGATAACTTCCAATCTTCTTGTCTTTTTCCTCTTCCGTTGTCTTATATCTTCTTGCATGTCCCAGAAAACAGCAGGCAATCACAGATCTGACCAACTAGGTATGATAAACACAACTTTTCCAACAAAACCCGCTTGTTTATTTTTTCTAGAAATAGTAACATAGTTGTCGGGAGACACGTCTCCCCCCCTCTGAGACGCGTCTCGGAGACGGAGACGCATCTCCGACACCGCACCCGCACCCGGAGACTCCATTTCGCGTATGGAGACTTTCAAGATGTTTCCCGCCGTCTCCTGAAAGGTCTCCCGCGTCTCCCGTCAGAAATCACGCGTCTAAGGCACAGAAAGTTAATATTTTTTAAAAATAGTAAATACTCATACTGGCGACGGCACTGGCGACGGCACTTTAGCAGGCGACTGAGGAAGAGGGCGACGAGAGACAAAACTTTAAACTTTGAAGCATTGAAAATTCAAAGAAACAAAATCGTCATTGCGTCTAAGAGTCGAGTATCAGGTATGTTCTACAAACTTTTACTTTTCGTTTTTTAAATTTTTTTAATAGTTTAAGAGTCTAAGACTCTAATGGCAAGCCAGGGAAGGTTTTCCATTTTTTTTTAGTTATATTAATATCTTATTCCACAATTTTAACGATCACTACTGGTGATGTAGTCTCCACAAGGGCATTGCCCCTGTTTAAAATCGTGGCATACAACCACGATTTTAAACAGGGGCAATGCCCTTGTGGAGATTACTGGTGAATGCCGAATGGTGAATGGTGATCAATATGACAATATCAGACTTGAGACTTCATCAAAAATTTAAGAAAAAAATTAAAATAGAGAATAAAGAAAATCAAAAAATTTAATGCCTTTGAGGCTACAAGGCAGCCATCAACTCATCATGCCTGCCATTTTAATATTTTATTCACCAGTAATCTCCACAAGGGCATTGCCCCTGTGGGGAATGACTGCCCTAAGATAAAACAAATAAGTGAACTCATTTGAATCATTTGATCATTTGTCTCTTACACAAAATGTCAAAATGACAAAAACTAAAAGCATGTACCATGGTCGGTGGTCCATTTTAATTTTTAAATTTTTATGGCCTTCCTGATTTTGGATTCATTTTGAGTGTGCTACTGCTCATGATGTGTGCATTGTGCAATCTGAATCATGGTTCATTTAAATAATTTCCTCAAAGACATGTCTTTTTCTGTTTCTTTTTTTATTTTTCATAACTTTAACTACAGGCTACAACCATTTCAAAAAAAAATTTGTTTCCTTTTTCATAACTTTAGCTACAGTCATTTGATTTCTAATCATAATGTTTTTTTGTTTTTCTTTTTGTGTAGAATCTGAATCATTGAATCAAGATGTCGAGTGGGGGAAACAAACAAGGCTTCTATCCGTTGTGGAAGTATGTTGATCGTGTTAAGGGGCCGAAGGGTTCAGGTGGAACAGCCACAATCTCATGCAAATTATGCCCAATGGCATGGCAAGGTACTTACACGAGAGTGAGGGCTCATTTTCTTCACCTACCTGGAAAAGGTGTTGATCCTTGTATAAATGAGGTGGAACGATATGACGCTGTGAGGGATGAAGAAAGGGCTAATGGTAAAGTTTCTAATATGAGCTCTCACGCTTCAACAAACACTGCTGCAAATCAAAATCAGAATATCAATAGAGAGGCAGAGGTGGATGTGTCTTCAAGAGATGTAGCAGCAGAAAGTTCTCACAAGAGGCCACACATTGGTAGCTCAAACCCCATTGGCAGATTATTTGATGTGCAAGGTCGAGAAGCGGTTGATGCAGCAGTTGCACGCTTCTTTTATGCCAATGGAATACCATTTAATGTTGCTCGATCACCTTTCTATACAGAGATGATCCAAGCAATCAGCAATGCACCAGCTGGATATAGACCACCTGTGTATGAAAAGCTTCGCACTACTCTAATTGATAAAGAAAAAATTCGATTAGAGCAACAAACTGCACCATTGAAAAGAGTGTGGGTTTCTGAAGGATGCAGTACTGTGATGGATGGGTGGACGGATACTAGAAACCATCCACTACTTAATATCATGGTAACATACAGCAAAGGGCCTTATTTTTTGAAGGCATTGGATTGTTCGGGGCATGAAAAAAATGCAGAGTATCTTTATAGCCAGCTATGTGACGGCATTGAGGAGGTACGGGCATCAAATGTAGTCCAAATTGTTACAGATGCTGCCCCTGTTTGTAAAGCAGCAGGCATGTTGGTGCAAAAGAAATATAAGCATATATTTTGGACACCATGTTGTGTGCATTCATTGAATAATGCACTCAAAGATATTGGCAAGTTTGAGTGGGTTTCAGCTCTCATAGAAAAGGGCAGAAAAATTCAAATGTTTATATGCAACCATCACCAAACACAAGCTATTTATCGAAAATTTGCCAAGGTGGAGCTTCTCAAACCAGCTGATACAAGGTTTGCTTCTTATTTTATTCTTCTTCACCGTCTTTGTGAAGTGAAAGGTGTTTTGTGTTCCACGGTTGTTAGTGATGCATGGGCAGCTTGGAGGCAATCTACATCAAATGATGCAGTTGAGGTGAGAGGTATGATCCTTGATGACTGTTTTTGGGCTGATGTTAAATTTGTTGTGGACTTTATTTAGCCCATATGTGAGGTGATCAAATTTGAAAATTCAGACAAGCCATGTTTGGGAGAAATTTATGAAGAAATAGATTCCATGTGCAAAAGAATTAAGCAAATAACAAATGCAAAAGATCCTTCACTATATCCTTTGATAGAAGGTAAGTTACATGGAAGATGGAACAAACTTAACACACCTCTTCATTGTGCTGCCTATGCCTTAAATCCTAAATGGCATAATATAGAAGAGACCAATAAGAGGGCTCCATATGAGGATAGAGAGGTAATGAAGGGGTTTTGGGCTGCAATAAAAAAGATATATGGCCGAGGTGAGGAAGCATCAATTATAAGGAGTCAATGGAATAAGTTTTCACGTGGTCATGGTGACTTTTCTTCTGTGGAAGCTTTATATGATATGCGAGCAAAGAAAGACCCTATAGAGTGGTGGTGGAACCATGGAGGTGAAACACCTGAATTGCAATCATTTGCAATAAGATTACTCTCACAAGTAGCTAGCTCTTCATCTTGTGAGAGAAATTGGAGTACTTATGGTTTTATTCATTCACTAAAGAGGAACCGATTGGGGTCAAAGAAAGCAGAGAACCTGGTGTACATTCATAGCTCACTTCGCCTTCTCTCTCGTGTAGATCCTGCATACAATGAGTGTCCTTCAGCAAAATGGGACCAAATTTCACCTAATGAAGATGTTGCAGCCATAGTGGATGAAGTGGTTGAACCAGATGGCCTTATTGATTTACCCCCAGTTCTACTACCAGCAAAGGAACCTGAGTTAGAGACTGATGAATATTTGGAGAGCATCATAGCTGAGGACCTTGACATGGATGATATTGATGTGGTGTAGATGATATGAGATTCAGATATCAGATAGATTTCTGATTTTTGTTTTTTGTTTGCATATCAGCCAATCGAACTATCAATATTTTTGAATTTCAATATGTAATCGAATATGTAATGTCAAATGTCAAATGTGAACTTAGAAGTTGGAACTATGATTATGTAAACTTTACTACTACTATTGTTTTGAAAGTTCAATGTCATTATATTTTTAGATTTTCTATATATTATTAATTTTTATATTAAAAAAAAAAAAATGGCGTCTCTAACTACCCCCGTCTCCTATTTTCAAAAAAATGTCGTACCGGTACCAATACCAGTCTCCCGTACCAGTACCAGTACCAGTCTCGCGGCAACTATGAATAATAAACTTGTTGCCCCTATTTTTAAGGGATTTTTCCAAAAAAGTCACAGATTTGAAAATCAAATGAACTGGGTTTGTTCAGCATTGAAGCACGAACAAAACCCATGTGTTAGATTTTTTCCGGAAAAATACTTCTCGACAGGTGCTATTTTTAGGGGTTTTTCAAAAGTTGTCTGAACAGCATCATGTGCAGAGTTGATCTTTAAGTTTTTCAGAATGTAGGTCTCCCAAGTCAATTACAAGGCCAAAACGGCCTTGGTTCATGATTTTTTGAAAATGATCGACACCAATCTACATCAAGTAAACCCAGAGGTCGACTCCGAAAAGTTGGAAGGGATAGACTAGTGCACATTACAAAACATCAAAGAATCTAGATTGCTTGAAGCTACATCAATCCCCATCACATTACAGAGTGTGGAGTTTGTAATTGCTTGCATTAGGCATTACAACCCTACCACATGAGAAATCCGGTCAGTGGATGGGTGAGTGGTATGCAGCCTTAAACCTAAGGATGTTGAAAAGTGCTTTCCTATTCCACTATGTCCGACAAAAGTGGTCATATCTGTGAGAGAATGCGAGAAGGCATTTAAAGTATTAAAAGATAAGTGGAAGAAGAGAATGGCAAAAAAAATGGTTAAAAGGCAAAAAGGTCAACTTGCCCAAGAATGTAGGGCATGGAGAGTTCTGAGATGAGTATGCAGCTATGCTCCACGGGGACGCGTCCCCTGTGTTTTTATGTCGTTTCCCGTACCAGGTACGAAACGGGGACGCGGGGACGGCCAGGAAACGTCCCCTAGCCGTCCCCTTTTGCCCTCCAAGTACCCGATACTTCTAGGGGACTTTTGGCAAAAGGTAGGGGACGTAGGGTACTTCTAGAAGTACCCGAAACTTCCCAACCGTCCCTCATCCATACCGGGTACTTCTAGAAGTACCCTATGGCCCAGCAGCAAAAAACACACATTTTTATAAAAAATTAAACTTTTTTAAAATGAAAAAAAGGCATGGGCGGGCCCACAAGGGACACCCTATGCCACTTAACCTAATTTATGCCTTGTATATACCCTAAAATGAGAAAAATCAACTCATTTTTACATTTGGCTTGTGAAGTGAAGGAGAGCAAAAGAAGAGCAGCCGAGTGAAGGATCACCAGACCAGTCAGTATCATTAGACTCCAGCCTTACGTTGGAATGTTAATCCCAAAGATGCTATGCAGATTGAGGAGAATGCACATGAGGGATTGGTTGGGGTTCCATTGGTTGAGGCAAATCCTTCTATTGCCATGGACACTAACACTAACTTAGACTCGATCTCTAATGGCGAGGGCGATGCTGATTTAGACCTACCTTCTGCTGATTAGGGACCTTGGACAGCGATATATTTTCTTAGTTTTATGTTTAGCATGTCATTTCATAGTTGAGACTTGGAGCCTTTGGGCATTTTGGTTATTATTATTAGACTTTTATATGATATGTGTGCACATTGATAATGAAAAGCATTTGAATTTTGCTAATTTGTTTGTCGATTCTCATGTGAAATCTCAATTCAAGTCTAATGATATGTATTAAGCTTATACAAATGTCTAGAATGAATGCTTTATCAATGTTATGATATGAACATTTGAAATTTCTGTATATTTTTAAAAAATTCCCTATTTTTTTATCAGCCGTCCCTTGTCGTCCCCTAAAAAATGACCCAAAAGTACCCCCATACCGAAAACTCGTCCCGCCGTACCGGGTACTCCCCGTCCCCGAAACCTCGTGGAGCATAGGTATGCAATGATGATCACATTACTCAACCATATCACTGGACAGGAGGAGGGAAACCAATTTCACTCATGGATGCACTACATCATCGCCAAAATTGTAAGCAACAGAGAGCATTACGACTGGCCCACCCTCATCAGTGATACACTCCACAAGCAAATGACCGGGTTCTGAGAGGCTCACAAGTTCCACATGTGTCCATATCTTGTATACCTGATTGCCTTGCAAGGCCAATTCAGAGCATTAAACACTGTGGGAACCTTAGGTGTGGAAAAATTCCATGAGCATTTCAACCGACTTGAGTTCACTCTAGCAGAAAGACACTTCAAGCAGATAAATGATCTCTTCATAATGCACAGTGCACACCATCAGAGACCTCGACCATGAGATGCATATACACATATCAGCAGCAACCAAGGAGGCAATGGTGGACTAGGCAGATTGGTTCGTCCAATTCCCCACCTTCACCTACATATGCATATATGGATACAACGGTAATCCTACCATGTTGCCCCGCTATGCTTCAGATAGGGTGGTCTTCATGGAATTCTTGCAGCAGTTGTCCGAAGTTCATTCTCATCTGCGCCTCAAACGCAAAACGGTTACAAACTTTCCTTTCAAGATGGGACTATAAAGGTGCAAGACAGCAGCTGATTCCAAGCCCATAGACCACGAAATGGTGAGACTTAATTTTAAGTACCTCATCTAGAGACGGTCGTATGATCCTCAGGGTCACTATGCAACACACCTTGAGCAACAATCTTCACATGAGTCTTCCATGGAGGACTATTGGGTAACTGTGAAGATGAGTTCGATGTACGAAGACGAAATAACAGCTGGTTTAGGCTTCCACAAATTGCTAACTTCATGTCAAAGGACGTGGAAAGCCTATCCGATCATGATGGGGAAGTTATTCTTCCCTCATTCTTCGTAGATCAAGTGGACTCACAACCACTTGGAAGAGTGCATTGGTATGCTAAGGAAAGTACGTCTATAGAGTAAAGGACAGGTAGGGTTGTCAGAAATAGTCAACTCTACTTGGACAGCAAGAAGACAAGGTAGTAATTCCCCGCACAAAGCCGCCACCGGTTCATTCTTCACTACCTTCCACGTCAAGGAAGAAGCCAAGACAAAAGCAATGGAGTAACCCTCCCAGAGGAGCAAGAATGTCTGGGCACACAAGGGGAAGAATACAAATTGTTGATGCAAATTAGCAAGAGGTACATGTGGAGACAGCCACAAACACACCTGAGACAATCATGGAAACAGCTGCAATTGAGCCAGTGATTGAGACAATCACAATCGAGACAGAGCCAATGATGGAAGCAATTGCAACTGATACAGTGCCAGTGATAGAAACAGAAGCTCCTACTTCACCACAATCGCAGCAGTCACTAGTCCCCATTGTAATGTCCCCTTCTCAAATGTGATTGTTTCAGTTGGCCGTTGGCCTATTCCAAAGACCTGTAGGCTACTCGGATGGTGAAATTAGGGTTTCCTATTTTTGAGGAGGTTGTTGCTTGAAGTTTGGAAATCGGATTGCAGATTCTTTTTGGGTTTTCAGAGAGCTTCGCGGAGGTATGGTCAGTTTGGCATTTCAAGCAACTTGATGAATTTACTATTTTTAGTAAATTCTATTTTTGGCAGTGGACAGGTTGGGTTCAATTCAGTTGGTCTTCTTCTTCAGTTGGTTCAGTTGGCACTTCCGTTTTTGGCCTTTGGGTGTATTTTCCATGGAGAGATAAGTATTTTCACATTATAATAATATATTTTAATATTATAACACCCCCCTTGCCTAGCATTACAACTTTATATTGTTTTTAAAAATGGGACCTAATGGAGCAGCAAAGAGAATGGGTGAAATGGCTTCACATTGGGGAGTATTGCTACAATTCATCCTTCCAAATGTCAATAAGGATGTCTCCGTTCATGGCTCTCTATGGTTACGAGGCCCTTAGCTTTGCTGATTTGGTGTTTGGTGATAACAAAGCTCCTCAAGCCAAGGATTGGTTGCAGCAAAGTCAAGATATTTTGAAGTCCTTGAAGAACAACCTTCAACTAGCACAAAATCACCAGAAGATGTACGCTGATCAGCAACGTGTTGAGCGTTCATTTGAGGTTGGTGATATGGTTTATCTTCGACTTCAGCCTTACAGACAGTCTACACTCAAGAAGAGTGGAGCGGAGAAGCTCAAACCTCGCTTCTATGGGCCATTCAAAGTTGTCAGAAGGGTTGGAGCAGTGGCTTATGAGTTGGAACTACCATCGAGTAGTAAGGTCCACAATGTCTTCCATGTGTCTCGCCTCAAGAAGGCACTTGGACACAATGTTGTTGCTTCATCACAGTTGCCTCCCTTAGATGAAGAAGGGTAGTTGACCTTGATTCTTGAAGAGATTATTAATTCCAGAGAACATTCTTTGAGGAGGAGAACAATCAAAGAGTACTTGGTGAAGTGGAAGAATTTACCCTTGGAGGATGCTACTTGGGAGAATGAGGAGATTCTACAACATCCAGACTTGCGATTGCTTGAGGGCAAGCAATATTGGGGAGGGCGGACTGTAATGTCCCCTTCTCAAATGTGATCGTTTCAGTTGACCGTTGGCCTATTCCGGAGACCCGTAGGCTACTCGGATGGTGAAATTAGGGTTTCCTACTTTTGAGGAGGTTGTTGCTTGAAGTTTAGAAATTGGATTGCGGATTCTTTCTGGGTTTTCAGAGAGCTTCGCGGAGGTATGGTCAGTTTGGCGTTTCGAGCAACTTGATGAATTTACTATTTTTAGTAAATTCTATTTTTGGCAGTGGACAAGTTGGGTTCAGTTCATTTGGTCTTCTTCTTCAGTTGGTTCAGCTGGCACTTCTGTTTTTGGCCTTTGGGTGCATTTTCCATGGAGAGATAAGTATTTTCACATTATAATACTATATTTTAATATTATAACACCCCCCTTGCCTAGCATTACAACTTTATGTTGTTTTTAAAAAGGGGACCTAATGGGTCAATACTTCATTAAGAGATAAATTATATTTTGAAGTCAAATTATGGGGATAAAGGAAAAAGGACGCCACTTTTGGAGGGAATGTGTTGAATTCAAAATTAGGGTTTGGGCGCCCTTCTTGAAGCTTCTAGAAGGCTCTCTTCATGTCTTTATATTCAGGCCTCAGCTCTTCATTTGGGATCTTTTGTCTACTACACTGTTATGCTGCTGAATTGTCTTCAGGCACTCGCTTCGAGGAAAGCACACCTCCTAGCAATGGCTCATCTTCTTGCTTGAAAGATAGCAACTAGGTGAGAGTTAGCTTGTAATAGGTTTGAGTTGCATTTTTTTAGTTGAGTATTTGCATTTTGGAGTTCTAGTTTGCATTTTCTGTCATATTTCTGGAGTTGCTGAATGTCATTAAGGAATGTAAGATTTGCTCATAGCTAGTGAAATAAAAATGCTATCGTTCTAGGTATTGAATCTATCAATTTGTCTATGAGGGGCGACCATTCTAGCTCATTTGCAGATTTTATTAAAGTGTCTTTGATTTTACAGAGCAAAATCGCCCTTGCAGCTGGGCCGTACCATTCTGGAGTTGCTTTGGATTTCGTGCAAAATAAATAATGGTTATTTGGGGTGGTTTTAGGAATGCATCTTGGGCGCCATCATCATTAGAGTAATCTGCATTTGATTTCATGTCAATAGGATGAGATTTGAGCAAGTTATAAGCATTTGAGTGAGTATTAGGTTGCAGATTTCTTCATTTTATGTTGCAGATCTGATATATCAGAATTGAGAAAGTTGTCCCTTTGGCTGGGATTGAGCATTGGAAGTTACATTTGGTATTGGGAAGACAAACTATACAGTTGCAGCAGTGAAGAACTTGAAAACTCTAGCTTTAATTGAACATTCTGACATATTGTAAGCTGTTAGTAGTACTATCAGCCATTCTTCTCTTACCTCTCATTACTCTATTGTATTTCCCACTGAATAAGTGGAAGAGGCTGGCTTGCCGCCTATTTGCTTTCAGTTAATAGTTTAGGGACCCTCTGACCATATGCTCGCCATCACTCGGCGCCATTCTTGGTTAGGGTTACTTCAGTTCATCATGCATTGATCCTCTGACCATATGCTCGTCTGCACAGGCACATTCTTGGTTAGAGTTCCCTTCCAATTTGCATTTGCATTAGATCCTCTGACCAATGCTCACACCTTACCCACACCGGGATCTTGGTGTACATTCTGGTTAGAGTTGCTTTCTGCATCATTTTGGTTTAGTGCTAACCTTAACGGGTGCGTGTTGATTGTAATTTGCAATTGAGAAAACAAAAAAAAATTGTTCGGTTCATTACACCCATTGACTTGGACTCTCCACCACGAGATTTTGTAGCACAATCTCATTCGTTAGGCATTCAAGGGCCTGACATTCCTCCCTCCAGCCAGGATAGTCAAGATTCACTTGGCTTGAGAGCCTCCTAGGAAGGAAGAGAGAAAGGCCATCCTACTAGCTTGACTTCACGGAATTTGACCATGTCCCTCAAGACATGCCAATAAAGAAGCTGAAGAAGCTGGTCCACATAGGAAGGCATGCTAACAATGAAGAAGTTGTCATAGAGACAGCTGCGTCACTTGAGGATAGGAATGCACACGAGGTAGAGGTTGATGACTTCACATTGTTGAAGGTCAACCTCGGTAAGACCACTCATCAAGTGGAGGCAAACCTCCTTGGAATTGCATTAGTGAGTGTTCAAGAAAGAATGGCTAAGGACGGTAGAGACAAAGCAGCCTTAAAGGCTGAAAACCAGCAGTTGAGATTGTACATATCTAGCTTGATGCACGGTACACCAAACATCTCTGCTTTGCCACGAGAGATGCTAGACCTCCCCACAGAGAAAAATCATCACCAACTAATCTTATATGGAAAACACTTGAAGAATCAAGTGGAAGAATTTGTCATCAAAGGATGGTGTATACTGGTAGAACTATACCAGTTGAGGAACAGAGCTCATGAACTCCACGCAGAGATTCAGCAGTCAGAGCAAAAGGCAACAGAGAAGAGGCATGGGGATGAGATCACAGTTTCAGACTTACAATTGCCGTACCAATCAATTACCATTGTAGAGAACAAGCGACATCTTTTCGCTTGGAAAGAACATACAAGGTGAAAGCCTATGATGCCAATTTTGTGGAATTGATTGAATATCGACAGATTGTAGCAGGTGTTATCAACTTTGTAAGAACGTTGGTAATATCTATCCCTTGCCTTTATCAACACGAGGGAGGTGCATATATTGAGCTAGGCGCAGTGCAAAAACAATTCCAAGATCTCATCCGTGGCACTTTTTGTGATGACCCTACTGGTTGCAAATTGAGTAAGGTTGCATCCATGTCCACCAAGCTAGATGACGCAGCTGCAAAGTGTATAGAATATCAGCAGTAGCTTGCGAATGGTGAAGAGATGTTGAAATGCCACGTCATCATCCTACAAAGCATTGATTGTCCAGAGGCAGAAGAAGTCAACGACTGGATAGAGGAATTGTTGACTGGAGGTGGTGAGGTGTAAAACACCTAGTTGGGACGTCTTACCCCTCAAAATAGCATTAATGACAAACAGGAGTTAACTTGATGCCTCATTCAAAGTTAACTCACTATCCCACTGATCATGCATGTCAGATCCCACCAATTATGGATGTCTATTCTAGATCTCCACTAATTGTGGATCTCTATTTTGGAGGCACATTTTGTAATTAAAGTTTACTTTTAGTTTAGTTTCAGTTAACTGAAGTAGATTTCCAATTAACTGCTTGCTCACCTACTTTTAGACATAGGAATAAATCTTGCAAGTTGGCAAGAACTGATTGTTAACTCAAGGAGATTTTAGGGTTGCCTACTCTGAGTTTCCATAAATAAGAGCCTTTGTTCATTATTTTGTAACCTTTATTTACTACGCAAAATTGTCGCGCCATTGTGTCAACAAGCTTGCAAGTCTATATTTGTTCACTCTTGGATGAGAGTTATTTGGTTTTGATAAGCAATTGTATATGATTTCATACCTTTGCAGACCAAACCTTTGTAATTCGTTGAGAAAGTTTGAAGATATAAATCAAAAGGTACATGCAATTTGATCCAAAGATTCCTTTCAACGTCTTGTTCTTATAACTTATTGTTTCAATCTCCCCTTGGACAAGTGTCATCACCTCCCTGGGTATTTTGATGTTGATAGTTATCATTTGATGTTGTGTAATGAGTTGTAATTTAGCCTACACTTTGGACAGCTGTCGTCACCTCCTTAGGAATCCTGTTGGCCAGTTCATCGTTATTTGTTGTTTCTAGTGAGTTGCATCCCAACCTATACCTCAAACAGGGGTTCCTCCTCCTTGGCAATCCTGAAATTCATCTTACTGTAAAGAGTGATTGCTTGCATAAAACCTTATTCCAGTGTAGATCTTAGAGTTCAGAGCCTCAGACGCATTCTGGTAAGACGGTCGGCCCAAGTGATCCAACCAATCCATTCCCGCTCCTATGCCCTCATGCTTTGTTTATCTTGAGGAGATAAGATAGATTAAAAGTTAGTTTAGTTGTAGTTAAGATCTGCAGAAACCAAAGAAAACCTTAGTTGCAACGCACTGTGTTGATGCACCCTTGTGTCCTGCACGCTAAGTAAAAAAGATAGGAACATAGTCCATTTTACTTTTACGCAAACATCAACAAACAAGAGGGAGCTTCCCCTCCATAATTTGAAGAGCAATCATCACGCACTGTGCATAGCTATCTGTTTCCAATAAGCACTCCAGAGGTGCTAATTGAAACGCCAACAAAAATCATTTTCAACTAATTCTGGAAAGGTCCTATTTTTAGGGGTTTTCCTAAAAACAGGGGTACGAAACCCTAATTTTCAAATTTTCAGAATTTTTCAAGTATCTTCCTTGACATAAACCCACAAAAAGCCCATGTTTTGTTTGACCTAAAATGGACTTTTGACAACAATTTTACATTATTTAGACCATTTTAATCAAAATGCCTTATTGAAGCAAAAAATTATTTTGGGTACAACAGTTTTCAAGAGCTTGAGGACAGAAACCCTCAAGTTCATGGATTGGACAAAAACCCAATTCCTTTACAGGCGGAATCATCTAGATTTCGCGGTTGCACATCAATGATTGAGTTTGAAATTTGTGAAGTCTTGACATGACAAATTTCAGGGTTTGAAGGATTTAATATTTGCAAACTGGAAGGTATTAAATATTATTTTGCTGCTTGCGTAAAAAGTTGTACCATTTTCTGGTTATAGGTACCATACCAAGTTTATGAGGAGAAAATGTTTGAAGGGATTTATTAAGGTATTTATTATACCTTCAAATGGCCAACGCAACTTAGTCAGATCAGTACCTTTCATAGAATGGGCGTCATACATATTGAAGTTTCAAGAAGTGTCAATATGTTTGGAAGCTTATGCACATAAAAAATTAGAGAATCGAAGGTTGACGTGGCAAGTTATACCCAACACAAGGGAATTTCAAGTATTTTGGGGAAGTCACAGCCTTCAATTTCTTATTTCCACCTTGGGAGATTTTGTACATGCTAAAGGGAGTGACATGGATTTTCCAAGGGTCAACTCCAATAGTCAAGCCTGAGCACAGCCTTGTAGAAGAGTCAACACCTCCAAAAGAATAAATTCTGATCAAATATCTCTGTCATACTTTATTGTTGGGAGTTGCGCTAATCCATAAAAGGCCCACGTGAGCTATTGGAGACCTTCCAAACTTGGCGCAGCTTTTGGAGGAGTCTAAGGAGCTGCGGTACCATCCTTTGTGAATATTCTGAGTTTAATTGATTGCTTCAAAAAGATCCAGGTAAGCTTTGAATTGTTAAATTATATTTATGTGATAAAATTGTTGATGACTGATAATTGCATTCACATCTTCTGTGAGTTTAAAAATTCAAGCTACAGGAATATGTTTGTTGAGTCTTTGTATATGTCAAATTCACGAATATGAATGAATGATATAAATTTTGGAAGATGAGATATGCGAAACTATTAGGTTAATGTTTTTATCAATCAAAACAAATACCTGTACAAACTTAGTTCAGACTGTAAACAACTGTTTGATGAAATGCCTGTTCACTCGGAGTCGTGGAATTGAAAAAAAATTGTATGATAATTTGGGGTGGGATATTTCAGTAGTATCAGAGCGAGAGATTCTGCCAGCCGATGTGTAATGACTAACCCCAAACTTTTTTTCTTCTGATTTGCTCTATTTGCTGATTCAAGTGATTTGAGTTTGTTTATGTTTTCATATGTCCACTGCAGTTTGAACTTGCCAAAGGATAAAACATACATATGCAGTAGATATCACTAGGAAAGCTTATATTGAATTGAGAACTTTCAGATTCTATTATTTAGTACATAACACCAACATAGCCTTCTTATAATCAACAATAACTCAGAACATTACTAGTTACAGACCTGGAAATAAACCATGACAGCAGTATAGAAGTCTCTTTAAAGAGCTATTTATAATCCCAGAATATTATTTTCTGACCTGTTACAAGCTCCTAACAGCAGATATGATATCCTCTTGACCCACGTCCAAGATTCTCATCAAAGGGTCTCCAAATCGTTGCAAAGTAGAGCAAACTGGGTGAGCAGATTGTAACTGGAAATGATTATAATGACTGATTTTTAAGGCTCACAGCAGCAACTATTGATACCCTTAAAGCACGCCTTCACCAGTAATGAGTGCTAACAAACTCCAAGCCAAAGACGCCTTAATCTCCACTTCAACAGCTACAGAAATAATGACTAGCAACACCCTGATGAACAACCAGCAGTCATGAAGACACCCACCATATGACGCTCAGCTGTAAAGGGCAATCAGACCCAGAATAAGAGGCAAGACAGCAATCTAAGCCTCCCAAAGGCCATCGACCAGCAACATGAAAAGTGACATCAAATACAATGCAAGGTTGGACTGTGACGTCCCTTCATTGGCCACCAAAAATGACTGAAAATCCCTCCTAAAAGTGGCCAACCAAACACTTAGAAACCCCTGTATGAGGTGCTGGCTGAAGAAGGGCGATCTAGCCTTTAAAAATCCAATGCTTCACAAAAAAATACAAACTTGTGCTTGTTGGAATCACCCTAGAGAGAGAGATACATTGATACAATACCCATCTTGAGAATTCATTCCATTTCTGAGCTACGAGCAGAAGAGTGAGTTCAGGGCCTGAATATCAACTCCCAGAAATTTATAAAATCTCACTCAAAAAACTCCAAATTACCACGCCAAACGAAGAAGAGCACAAATTCATCAAAAATGATCAAAAATCTTCATCCCTAAATCTATAATCTGCAACTTTGAAGCTCAAATGGTTACCTTTGAGTGAAATCACCCTTTCACCAGCCTGAGCAGGTCTTTCACTGCCGAAGCTAGTCTTCAAATCTGAGGGTTTTCATCCTCAAACCTATTCAGCATCTCCCCTTGTCGACAAACTCATCCATACCAAAAGAAAGCTTCAAAAAGTCTTATAAAAGTTTCAATATGAAATTAGGGCAACCTGGACACCATCGCCACTTTTGAAGCAAATAAATTTTGATTTAAAATACATCTCCTCCAAACATTACCTTTTTATCCCTTTTAATTTTTTATCACCTCCATGCTTGGGCGCCCATCTAATGTCCCTTGTCAAATTTTCCTTGAAAACCTTTAGTTTTCGTTGTTTGACATTTCGTCAGACACTTGGCCTGCAAACTCCTTACTACATATAGATGATCTTTCTTCTAATTTTTCTCAATGCTTCCTCATTTGTCAATAAAGAACATGCTTGAATAATGCCTATACTGATTTACCAGCTATTATAGAATGCCAATGACTGAAATTAATATGAAAATGAACATGGAACATATATTGGCATTTTAACAAACAGTTGGCATGCTACTTTAACACCTTTCTAATTGACTGAAATAAACATGGACTTTACTCTTACAGCTGCTAGGAAGACTTTGCTCAAATGCTGAGATGCAAACTTTACATTCAATACATACTTGAAGGTTCAATTGGTGAGAACATATAAGTTTGGTTTGTGCTAATAGAATACACAGTAAGCTACAGCAGAGACTAACTCCGACTATAGGCTCAATATTGAAATTAATCAAGCACAAATATTAGATAATAAACTCAAACCTGAAGTATTTGCTTCCACCCGTCCAATGCGAATGGCACGAACTGATGTAAACCGCTTTCCTAATGATTTCTTCACACGTCCAACTCAACCTTCATGATGAAAACGTCTTGCTTGGGATATCGATTAGAGTAAGATAACCAAAAAAATTGAAATTGATTTCTTAATCCCTGTCATCCTTATTTGCTGACATGGGAACTCGTTTCTCTTCTAATCTGACTTTCAACACAATCAAAGCCTAACTAGACACCCAAGCAGCTTTCGATTATATTGTCTTTTATGGAGTGTGATGATTTTATCTTTGTTTTATCTGCCCACATCCAAGGCCTGCGATTGGTCCTTGCCACGTCTCCCCAAAGAATCCACCTTCTATGAACTGCGGACCTGAAGAGATAATCGACGGCTTCAGAGTTTGTCTTATATGCTAACTTTTCCACTCTTTAAGAATACGATATGCTCCTTATCAAGGAATTCCCAATAAAATATCGAATAAGTCAAATTATTTCTTGTGTTGTCCTTGTTCTAACTTGGCATTCGATTTTTGTCTTGTCTATGAAAAATTCGACTTTGTTTTTATCGATCAATCTTTGTCTTTATTCAACCTGTGGTCCTTAGCTATTGATGTATAACAGTCCTTGTCTTATGCGAATCCCAAATGGAGCAACTCCTTCACAAATTCGATGAATAATAAGCAGCGACTTCTTAAGCAGAATAATCAATCTTAGCATAAAATCAATTCTTAAGTAAACTGACAGGCACCTCAAATAAAATATTATTTTCCTAATTGAATCCAAAATCTTCTATCAATAGCAAATGGAATTCTACTCTCAAAATATTAAGCTTATCCAATAAAATATCGAATTCCTATGTACTCCAAATTTGGTCATAGACCATTAAATTTGAACAATCGAACCAGCAAATTTCCTTCCTCAAGTGAAGTGATGCTTGCAACAATACCTCAGCTTCTGCAAATATGAAACCCTCAGAAATGAAATAATAAATTAGCTATTGCATTAGTGCAATAATACCTCAGCTATTGCACAATTAAATCCTTGCAATAATACAATAGCTGTTGCAAAGAATTTGAAAAACCCTTGTACAACCGTCAATGAAGCACAATATAGAAACCCTGGATGGATTTCTCAACAATCCCAGCTAGGGTTGATCTTTCACAACCGAACCTGGCACTCTAGAGTCTTCAAACCCTCGAGCAAGCTAAGCATTCAACTTCAGCTTCTTACCAATCTGGTAATGAGATATGAAATCCAAATCAAGTGTGTTCAAATGCTTAGCCAACAATTTCTTAAATAGATTTCTCAATCCTTTTCAAGAAGCTTCTAGAAGAATATTATTTTATTCTTCAAGTGACTTTTATTATTTTATTATTTTATTTTAAGTCACTTAAGTCACTTTATTATTAAATTAATTAAATAACAAGTCATCCCTTTTGATATTATATTTTATTGGAATAACTTAATAAATAATTAATTTAATATACCTCCAATTCAGGACATGACAGTCCTCCCTTCCCAAAGATTGCTTGCCCTCAAGCAATCCGCAACTGCCACATCACCAAAAGCCCGAATGGAGAATCAACTGCACCTATTCACCAACCACCTGGATCCCAAATGCTCCTGAGAAGAACTCCAACCAACATCCACTGAATATAGTTGAAGCTCCTGCCACTGTGAAGTCCTATCAATCTATGAGGCCAACTATCCAAGAGAACCCCTAGATCCCAAACTTGTATATCTGCCCCACCCTGCCGACTCCAAATACTACAATAATAATCCTCATGCATCCAAACTCTCCAAAAACAATCTCCACCTGGATCACATGAATAAACTGGAAGTCCCTCCATCACAACACCAATGGACTTCCGTTGTGCCACTTTGATACCCCCTAGAGTCCAAGTCACAAACTCCTGCTGCTGGAAACACCCAACTGGAGAACTCAAAATGAGAGACCTGTCAAACTTGGACTCATCATCTGAAATCTGAAACATGGCATACCAAAGTGAATTTGAACATCCCTTATTCAACCCTTCTCTCTGTCTAAACAAATCTTGCGTATGTGGAATGAATGAAAACTGATGAGCACACCTCAGGATGCAATCGAGGTGAAACGCCCCTGACTGCGCCAATGGAAAACCCAAATGGTCAAGTTTACTCCCTCCTGTACTGACATTATCAAAAGAAGACTCACAACTCAATGCAGCAATGTCATCAAGACCTCTCTCTGAAGACAACTACAAGTGTCCCAACTCACTATCAGGAGTGAGAAGGATATCATCATGAATGCCATCTACTCCCTGGAAAGAGGCTAGATCAACACTAACATCCAATGTGCAAGTCCTAGGAGGAATCATCTCCTCCTGCATATTGGCTGCCATAGATGACTAAGTCACTGTTGAACATGATGTACATCTAGTCAAGCTCAGCTCTAAGCAAAGCTCATTAACATGACTCTCAAAATCCTGAAGAGCCAACTAAGTACTCATCAAGGAATCCCCAGTGACCACCAGCCCATGAAAGAGCTTATCAACTTCCCCTTCTTTCCTCATCAAAGCATCTAAGCATATCTCAACAAGGTTAAGAAGGTGGTACGATCTGAAAGAAGGTTCAAATAATTTGACTTCCTTGTCCCCATACCTTCTTTGATAACCTGCAAATCATCATGAGAAGACTCTGCTCCAATCCCCTTTTGTCTTCTCTCTAGCTAAACCGCCCAAAGATGATCCTCAATCCGTTTGTGCATCCTATCATGATGAGATAATGCTGTAATAATCTCATCGTCATTCACCTTCAACTGAGTCTCCAAGCTATGAAGACTTTCGGATTTACGAACAACTTCATCGTCACATGAAGAAGCCTCAAACTGTTCTTGTTTCTTCATGTTTAGAATCTTTACCAAGTCCTTCAATTGACAAATCTTATCAAGCTCATCACCATCATTAGAACAATGTGCATTTTTAGATTCATCCTTCCTTTGAATAAAGAGTCTTCTAACATTATCTATCTTTTTTTGCCTTGCTATGTTGATGAGATTGACCTTTTCTTTGACTTTTTGAAGATGTCTTGTATTGGCAGCCACTAATTTAGCCTCTTTGGCTTTTTGCATCCATTCGTCATTCATCTTTTTGGACCTCTTTACCTCTTCCATGTCAAAATATACAAACTCAGTCCTCTTATGCTTGATATCTTCATGTCTATCAATTGGTGTAGGGCTGCCATCAATGGGTGATATCATATCATTGACTTTCTCATGATCAAAAGCTCCTATCTCATGAGAATGATGGGACATAATGCTGTTGTCCTCAAACAAATTAGTAATGACATCATGCCATTGTATAGTGTCTCCTTCATCATGTGTAGCCAAAACACTAGTGGCTGCTCCACTAAGTAAATGATCAACTTTCCCGTCCACCTTTATGTCTTCATGTAGCTGCTCTAATGTAACTGGTTTGTCTTCAACCATCACGTGCTCTTCCTCAATCTTGAAGTCATCATGAAGTATCATGTGCTCAACATCTTTCTCTATGCAAATCTGATTTTTGCTCTCCTTAGGATCAATTGTAGGCTGATCACTAACTGCGGAAAATTCATCATAGAGATTTTTAGACATTTCACTTGTGGATACACCCTGTTTATCCTTCTTTTTGTTGTGAAATGTGGACCCCTTTGAAATGGACTCCAATCTTTTCTACATAGAAATTTGTTGTTGAATCAATGACTCCATCCAAGCTTCCTTTGAATTGTTGAAGAAAGGAACGTCATTTCTAATATCTTGTGGAATTGCAAGGTACTCTTCATAAACAAATATTATATCAACCGTGGATCCCATGACTCACAACTGAAATTTTTGATCTGAAGTTGATTGGCTGTAACAAAGACCAATTACCCAACAGGCTGGCAAGATTATTGGCTCTAATACCATTGTAATATCCCTTGTCAAATTTTCCTTGAAAACCTTCAGTTTTCGCTATTTGACATTTTGTCAAACACTTGGCCTGCAAACTCCTTACAGCATATAGATGATCTTTCTTCTAATTTTTCTCAATGCTTCCTCATTTGTCGATAAAGAACATGCTTGAATAATGGCTATACTGATTTGCCAGCTATTATAGAATGCCAATGACTGAAATTAATATGAAAATGAACAATGGAACATATATTGGCATTTTAACAAATAGTTGGCATGCTGCTTTTACACCTTTCTAATTGACTGAAATAAACATAGACTTTACTCTTACAGCTGCTAGGAAGACTTTGCTCAAATGTTGAGATGCAAGCTTGACATTCAATACATAGTACAATACATACATGAAGGTTCAATTGGTGAGAACATATAAGTTTGGTTTGTGCTAATAGAATACATAGTAAGCTACAACAGAGACTAACTCTGATTGTAGGATCAATATTGAAATTAATCAAGCACAAATATTAGATAATAAACTCAGACTTGAAGCATTTGCTTCCACCCATCCAGTGCAAATGGCACGACTGATGTAAACCGCTTTCCTAATGATTTCTTCACACGTCCATCTCAACCTTCATGATGAACACATCTTGCCTAGGATATCGATTAGAGTAATATAACCAAAAAATCTGAAATTGATTTCTTAATCCCTGTCGTCCTTATTTACTGACCTAGGAACTCATTTGTCTCTTCTAATATGACTTTCAACACAATCAAAGCCTGACTAGACACCCAAGCAGCTTTCGATTATATTGTCTTTTATGGAGTGTGATGATTTTATCTTTGTTTTATCTACCCACATCCAAGGCCTGTGGTTGGTCCTTGCCACATCTCCCCAAAGAATCCACCTTCTATGAACTGCAAACTTGAAGAGATAATCGACGGTTTCAGAGTTTGTCTTATATGCTGACTTTTCCACTCTTTAAGAATACGATATGCTCCTTATCAGCGAATTCCCAATAAAATATTGAAGAAGTCGAATTATTTCTTGTGTTGTCTGACTTGGCGTTCGATTTTTGTCTTGTCTAAAGTATTCGTCCTCTTATGAAAAATTCAACTTTGTTTTTATTGATCAATCTTTGTCTTTATTCAACCTGCGATCATTAGCTGTTGATGTGTAACAATCCTTGTCTTATGTGAATCCTAAATGGAGCAACTTCTTCACAAATTTGATGAATAATAAGCAGCGACTTCTTAAGCAGAATAATCGATCTCAGCATAAAATCGATTCTTAAGTAAACTGACAGGCACCTCAAATAAAATATTATTTTCTTGATTGAATTCAAAATCTTCTATCATCAGCAAATAGAATTCTACTCTCAAAATATTAAGCTTATCCAATAAAATATCGAATTCCTATGTACTCCAAATTTGGTCATAGACCATTAAATTTGGACAATCAAACCAGCAAATTTCCTTCCTCAAGTGAAGTGACACTTGCAAAAATACCTCAGCTGTTGCAAATATGAAACCCTCAAAAATGCAATAATAAATCAGCTATTGCATTAGTTCAATAATACCTTAACTATTGCACAATTAAATCCCTGCAATAATACAACTATTGCAAAAAATCTGAAAACCCTTGTACAACCGTCAATTAAGCACAATGTAGAAACCCTGGATCGATTTCTCAACAATCCTAGCTAGGGTTGATCTTTCACAACCAAACCTAGCACTCTAGAGTCTTCAAACCCTTGAGCAAGCTAAGCATTCAACTTCAACTTCTTACCAATCTAGTAATGAGATATGAAATCCAAATCAAGTGTGTTCAAATGCTTAGCCAACAACTTCTTAAATAGACTTCTCAATGCCTTTTCAAGAAGCTTCTAGAAGAATATTATTTTATTCCTCAAATGACTTTTATTATTTTAGTGTAAGTCACTTAAGTCACTTTATTATTAAATTAATTAAATAATAAGTCATCCCTTTTGATATTATATTTTATTGGAATAACTTAATATATAATTAATTTAATATACCTCTAATTCGAGGACATGACAGCCCAAGATTAAATAAGCATTTTAAAATGATATATTTTCTTAAAACAACTTTAAGTTATTGCTCTAGGCACCATGGGCCTTTTTGTTCCCTTTTTTATCCCCTCAATTAAAAATTATAAAGTTACTTTAATAAAGGTCACTTTTCAAAACATTATTCAAATATTTGAATGATTCAACCTTAGTAACCTTGTATCGACTGAATATGTGTTGTTGTGACCATCCTGACCAAGTCCGGCTAACCCTAATTGACTTATTACTTTTAGAAAGTCCTAAAAATAGTAAATTGCGCCCTAAAACTTGAGCCGGAGAGAAACTAAGGTGCTCAAAAAGGCTCACCGAGGACTGAAGCACCGTACCAAACCCTTTGCTAAAAATAGCACTTACTAAAAATAGTAAGTGTATGAGAATCAACCCTAACAGAAAGAGGATATTGTAAAAAAGGGACATTACAGGGTGTTCTAACACCAATTTTTAATAGCAGAAATTTTTTGTTCCGTATTGGTGATTTCAGCTATTTGCTTGCATTTAAAAAAAAATCCGGAAGTTGGCAAAGAATCTTTCTGGGTTTGCTTTGGTTAGTGACCAACACTCAATTTCTTCCAATTGCAGCAGCATGTTGGGTGTTTCAAAAAGGACAATGAAATCCACGAAGGAACTTTTGATAGATTGATGGAAAATTTCAAAAAATATGATAAGAATTAATGAAGTTTCTAGAGCATCCTAAAGTGTTAAAAATTCTTTCTATAGAAGAAAAGGAAGCAAATACCAAAGTAAAGAATTATACCAATAGAAAAAAAAAAAGGAAATCAGCAAGAATGAACTTAGAAGACAAAATCTTCCTTCTCGTGAAAAGTGTAATGTCCCTTCCTTAGATAGATTAGTCTATAGCGGAGGTTGGCCTACTATTAGGGTTTTCCCGTAGGTCAACAAAATGGTTAGGGGACCCAGCCGAGGGTTGTGGAGTTTAGCTAGGAGCCTTATGAGCTTTTCATTTTGGAGTTTAGTTGATGAATCCAAGGTTAAAGTGAAAATATTAAGGTTTGCTTTAATGGAATAGTAAAAGGTGAATAGTATCTGAAAATCATAAGGTGAATAGTGAAAAGTGCCCCATCCTAGCAACTAAAGTTGTTTCTTAAAAGTGGCCCTTTCTTTCAATGAGGAAAGACCCTCAAGGAGGATTATTTTATTGATTTTTATAAAAATGTCCATGAGAGGTTATAAAGCAATGTGTTGGACTCCTTTTTGAGCATTCTATTCTCATTTTGACAAAAGCAATTGCAGGTTTGAGCTCTTCGAAGAGGGTTTCAGCAGCATACAGGTCTTTTGAGGAAGAAATCCCTTGGAGGATAGTGAATTGGACGAAAACCCAGTTCACAAAACAGGGAAATCTACTTTAGGTTTCCATTTGGGCATCATTGGACTTCATCACAGGTTAATCTGCATTTAGAATTGATTACAGCAGTGCATTATCAAAAGATAATTGCAGATTGGGGCTTCTTATTAGCAGATATCATCATTTTTGTGCATTCACCAGCTGGCCGCACAATTTGGGCGTCATTTTCAGTCAAACCCTAGTTGGAAATTATGTTTTTCAGACCACTAAGGAGCACATCAAACCTTATATCAGATCTTTTTGTATATGTTGTAGTTACAGCAATTAGATATTCAATAAATTGAGTGTTGGCTTCCAGGTATGCAAATTTTATGTAATCGGTGGTTCAATTCCTTAATTCTGAAAATTATATTTGTTGTCCTAGGAAATTCAAAAATTATAATTTTATTTCAGTCATTTATGTTCCTTAGCATCTATTTCTTTTTCGCTTTTATCAAGCACAAAACCTCAAAAAAAATAGAAAACCACCAAAATCACAAAAAAAAAACTCACAAAATAGCAAAAACAAACAGAAAAAAAAATTCCCTATTCGCTGGTCAAAGTCAAATCAGAAATCAAACTCAAAAAATTGGATCAGATTTGGGTTGGGAACCTTTCACAAAGGAACTTGGGAGCTTAATCACCAATGCTCAGGTAAAAAGGTAAAGAGGCTTGAGGAAAAACAAATAGTTTCAAAAGAAGAGTTGGGAAAAAAACTTTTTAATGCAGGAAATAAACTTGAGCACTTATCTCAGTCAAAAGATGTTCTTCTCAACACTTTGGAGGAAGTAGAGGATTGTTTACACATGGTGGATCAGTAACCTTCTCAGTTAATTCAAGTAGCCATGATTCCTGCAATGACTTCCTTGGCTAAGCAAATTTTGTTAAGACACAAGGATAATGGGGTGAGATTGATTGTCACTTCCTATTTAAGCAAAATCATGAAAATAACAACTCCTAAAACTCCATACAATGATGACATAATGAAGGAGATATTTCAATTCTTGGTGGATAGTTTCCAAGGTTTAGATAATGTCACAAGTTCTAATTTTTCTAGGAGGGTAACTATAATTGAGACATTTGCAAAAATCAGATTTGGTAACATCATGTTAGATATGGGTTGTGAATACCAAATTTACAAAATGTTTCACCATTTCTTTGCTACCATCAGAAAATCATGCAAATATTGTTATATGAGCCATGCAATCCATTACGACCTTGATTATTAATGAATGTAATGATGTGCCACAATCACTTTTATCTATCTTATTGACAAATATATGGAAAGATGACCAAAAATCTTTAGCAGTTGAACAGGTCTTTAGCTGAAATGGTGTTTGCTCAATGTGAAGAGAAATTAAAACCCTATCTGACAACTGAGCATAAGGATGAAAGTAATTCTTCAAGTGCTTCTATCAATGAAGTGGAGTACATTGATTTTCACGATAGTGTTGGGATCAACAAATCTGTTGATTTGGAGTTCACTAAATCAGCAACTAAGGAGGTATGGTCAAACAATAAAAATGATGAGACTCACATAGCTTGGTTCTAGTAGGATGATACAATGGGTTTTAAAGAAAAAGAACCATTTATTGTATTAAAATAATATTTAGTCTATTATTATGGTCAATATTGTATTATTGAAAATTATTAGATTAGATTAGTTTCTATTCTTTTCTTCGATATTGTTTCTATTTTAGAAACTATGTTTTTTAGAAACATCTGTTTTGTAAATTCTATATGAAGAGCATTTCTCTCTTCACTTAATACATCAAAGATTTTAATCATTTCATGGTATTAGAGCGGGAAACTTTTCCTAGCGTCTTGTGCTATTGAAAATCGCAGCCCCTTTTTTCTAGTAAATAAAAAAACAAGGGTTTGTTAATCAACAGAATTGCGAATTTTTCATGGTGAAAATCACATTTCTTTTCAAAACAAAAATCACGGGTGTCTTCTAAAGCGAATTTGAGGGTTTTTTGAGTAAAAATCACGCCCTTTATTGTGAAAAATCATGCACCCTTCTACACACAATTTTAACTCACGATTCTCCCTTGTTTTGCTGATTTTGTAGAAAAAAAATCGCGGGTCTATTTGTTGACGCGATTTTCTCCTCCACGTACCCTTCTATGAAATCACGACTCTCAGAGTCGTCTTTTTTCTAAGTTCGTCCTCTGTTAGCGTGATTTGTTCACGATTTCTGAGCATTTTTTGTCTCTTTTTTTGGGCACCATTTTACTCAATTTTGGACATGATTTCTTAGTATTTTCGTCTTCGTGGTTGCGTTTTTCATTTTTTTGGGCGTTTCTTCTATGCTAGTGACCTATGTTTTGCGGCGGGTTTCCTCCTTTCGTGAGTATTTGTAGATTTTTTGGGGGGGGGTTTGTCAACTCATGTCTGCAATGTATAATTTTTGGGTATTTTCTGGAGCCTTGGTGATGTGTTTTCAGCCTTTCTGGGCAATACTTTTCTCAAAAGTTCATGGGTTTCCTACATTGCCTCGTATTTTCTGCACAATTATCGCTTCTTGAACAAAAAAAATTGTCTTTTTTTAAGCGATTTTCTAAGTGGTTCTATGTCTGCAATTTTTTGGAATTCGTGCTCACCTTTTTCTACCGCTCATATCTGCTCACCTCGGGTTTCGAGCCTTCTATTCTGTCAGATTTTTGAGCTCGAGGATTTGTGCACCTCTTTTCTATCAGATTTTTTTTGTGAAAAATGGCCTCTTTGTCTCATATTATGCTGAAGGGCTGTCAAAAATTTAACGACCGTAACTACAACACCTGGAAGCAGTGTATGATGACAATTTTTTAATATTGTTGCCTTGACCAGATTATTCTGGGCAACAAGACACGACCTACCACAACTGATAAAGATCAAGAAAAGTTTGATGAGCAAAATCGGGAAGTTGTGATGATTATTAAACTGTCTATCACTAATGACCAGCTACCTCAGGCACCATCTGGCAAATCAGCTAAAGAAATTTGGGATCTTCTAAAAGATCTTCATGAAACATCCAACAACAGTCGTGCATTCTTTTTGAAAAACATGTTCTCCATCATGATGGATGAGGAGACAACTCTGCAAGCACACTTGACAAAAATCAAGGACATCCGTGATCAGCTAGAGGCTATTGGTCAGAAAATGGAGGAAGATATGGTATTCATCACTCTGAAGATCATGCCAAAATCTTATGAGCACTTTATTGAGACCCTCAACATTACCTCAGCTAATGTTGACTTGAAGTTTCTAGATCTTTGCACCATACTTCTGCAGCAAGATCATTGGAAACAGCAATTCGATAGCAGTGCTAGTTATCCTCCACAGAGCAGGCATTTCTTGCCAAGACATTTCAGAACAATAAGGGCAAGAATCAACCCTCTCAACAAACCAGTCAACTGCAATCTCAAGATTCTTCCAAGAAGAAGAATGTTCAATGTAACTATTGCCATAAGTATCACCACATGAAGAAAGATTGCCGAATACGCTTGGCTTTTGAACAGAAAAAGCAAGGAAAGTCAAAACCTAAAGCCCATGTTGCAGAGCACACTGAACAGAAGGAGTCTGCATTCTATGCCTTTATGGCCTCTAGTAGATCCTGTTAAATCCTCTACCTAGTATATTGATTCAAGTGCATCTTGACACTTCACTCATCGTCGGGAATGGTTCATTGAGTACATGCCATTCAAAGATTCACTCTTCACATAATACATTGAAGATTTTAATCATTCCATATTGCATTTACAAGTGAAATGTGCACAAGTCTCTACGTCAGTGATTTAGAGATTGTAATTGATAAGCCTTGTGAGGAGGAAACGGATTCCTTTGAGAATAGTGTGTTTACACATAACACTATCCCATCAACTTTACTTGAGGGTTGCAAGGCATCAACTAGTGGAACAACTGATTTTGATGATGATATAGTTCCTACACATGAAAGAAAATCAGAAAATTTAACGTGTGGCAGCCCAAGTCACATTGATGAGCTTGATCAAAGGCCTTTAGCGTTGCAAGATTTGAAGGAACAACTTGTGGTTACATATGAGAAAGTTGTGCAAGTGTTAACAAGGGCAGATAATAGTCACAAATTCATTAAAGATCTCTTTTGGAAAGCTCAAATTGAGGAGAGGCAAAAGGGAGTTGCAAGTGGAGTCACTCTTAACCAATTGTACTCTAGCAAAGAAGCATTGGAAATGATGAAATCAGATTATTTACAATTGCTTATGGACAGGGATCTTGCTTCAAGTATGTTGAAGACAAAGAAAAAGAGGTTGATGATCTTTGCTTCCAGTTAAAATCACCTTTCATTATACAAAGCAGAAAAAGAGGCCGATGATCTTTGCTTCCAATTAAGTATGAATCACCTTTCATTATATAGCCCAATGGATGAGGAATCGGTCTTGGAAGTAGATGATCCACAATATTGTTAAACAAAAAATATCTTTGACCAATAGTTTAGGGGTAGATCAATGACTCAGTAGTCAATGTGCATTGACTTTACCAAGGAAGCATCTTTAGCGAACCATAATTTTTTTCTTCAAGAATCATGTTTTGCATACCTACAGCTTGCATCTATGCAATGATGTTCATATCAGCTTAAAAGAGGTTTTATGTGTAGTAGGCTAGTCTTTGGTCTAGTGACAATCTCTGGAGCCAATATACTGGATACTGCTGTTGTATTTTTAGTTGTGATTAATCCTATTAAGAATACCTCTAAGAACACCCTCCTAAGCCTAGTTGAGCCCGAAGTGAAGGAGAGATTATCCCCTCTCAACAATTGACCTTAAATCGCCCACACTATGTTGATGAGCTGATCAATCCACCCTCAAGATAACATTTCCCTAGCCCTAAAGCAGATTGATTCCTCTGGAAGTGTAATCAGCAATTGTGAGAACCAACAAAATCCATGAGTTTGGTACAAACCATCTATTCTGAGCTCCTAGGCCTAAATTGGTCTCTTAGGGTGCCCCTTCAACTCCTCCCAACCTTCTAATCCTTAGCACTAGTCCTACACGAAAGCTTGGTGTTTCCAATAAAGTAAGTGGTGGCCATTCTTAGTAGAGCCTCATCTAAAAGGCCTAACAAAATAGACAAATATTCCTTTGTGTCATTCTCTAATATCCTATCATCCCTTTATCCCTCATATGAGTGTAGCTCCCTATTCTTATGTTTAGAATTTGTTCCACCCAAGGTCATAACACTCTTCGACGTGACCAGATCATCCGTCATCCATCTCTATTGTTGGACACTATTCAAAACCATCACCCCATTCTCCAAGGCATCCACTCACCTATCAAAGTTGGCACCCTCCAATGACTAGACTGTCCTCTCTTGGTGCTCAACCAATTGACAAGTACAAGGTTGTGCCCTATATTGGCCTCCCCTTCTCTGACTATCCAACTTCCTCCCTGAGGCAGCCTACGTCCTCCTTGTTTGAACCAAACCCTTGGGCACTCCCTCTATCAACTTAGTTGGCCATGGTGGGTAGGGGTTAAGGGTAACCCCTATGAACCTGCCCAAAAGGACCAAGCTGTTTAAAGTCCCAAAGGATGCTCAATTCCTTACAAGAGATCCCTACACAAAGCATTAGTAGCGGAAACAAGATATACATACACGGTAATATTAACAATGCAATAAGAAAGGGAA
This sequence comes from Sequoia sempervirens, assembly GCA_007258455.2. Lineage (NCBI taxonomy): Eukaryota > Viridiplantae > Streptophyta > Pinopsida > Cupressales > Cupressaceae > Sequoia > Sequoia sempervirens. The sequence continues at coordinate 2,836,030 of VDFB02000012.1, forward strand.
AGAGGTATACACACAATGTTAAGACAAGGGCTGGGAAAAAGGTTTGAATTTTATTTATCAAAAGGCTTAAGGCCAAGGTTACAATACAAGATATAGACCAAGATTGGGATTACACTGCCATGGCAACCTAAAGGAGTAGTGGTAGGATGTCAATATAAGTAAGAGGAATCAGAGTCTACCTCTACAAAAGACAGGAATAATGGTAGCCTGATACTTCAGTAGCTGATCTAGACCTCAGAGGGAAGAAAATGAGCAAAGGCTAAAGACTTTGTGTAACTAGAAACAGTTCCATGTTTATCTTGTGTTCAATTCTGCTTTCAAGATAAATCAATGGTTAATATTATTGTTAAATAGCATTAATATTAGAAGTTAGGTGCAAGAAATAGCTGAGTGCTCATAATAAAAACCCAATACGCAAACAAAAATATCACTGTGCATACCATAGTTGTGCTCAAAATGATTTCTTTAGTTGTGGAATTTGTTTATGATCGGATATTAAAACATTGCCCTAGAAGCAGATCCATCATGATGGCCTCTATCACGACCTAACTAAACAGGACGGCAAGCTAACACAAGAAGAAGGAATTTTCAACAAGCTGACTATGTGAAACAATCCTTTGTCTTACAAAAGGCCAGCATCTTCAGGCCAATTTTCCTTCTTTTACTTGGTCTGTCCATATGTAAGGGCAGCCTTATCATTGTCATTAAACTGCAACTTCCTTTAAAAGTTAGCAAGAGTAATATCAAAGAAGCTACTAGCAGCAGCAGCAGCTCTACTAGAAGTATATTTATGTGTCTAACATTCTCCGCTGGCACATCTATTATTAGAAAAGCCATCACCAGCAGTATCATCCTTGCAGCACTATATTTTTGTTTGCAAGGCTCTTCCTTTTCTAGTCCAACCTTCAAGTACATTTCTATAGGAGAAAACATCAGAACTATTATAATACTTGCATAATTGACTTGACAGTAGTTTACAGATTCTAATTAAACAAGAAGCAATTTATTTTGTAGGCATGTATCTAAGAAAAAACATATAACACAATTTATGAACTGAAACAAAAATTCAAGTGCAAGAGATTTATTCTGCTATCGAAGAACTTCCAAAGAACACTGAAAATCGAAATACCTGTTTGTATCTAGTCCACTGATTCAAATATTGAAACCCTGATAAAACAAGAAGTAGACCACCCAAAACAGCTCGAAGATCCTGCCAATCTTTCTTGATTCAGTCTATGATCACTTAAAAAACTATTATTTCCATCTTATTCCATCAATGTAAAAGCATTTTTCTGAGCATACTCAACTGTTTTATGACCATAGTAGGCCTGATAGTAGCGAGCCGTGTTATAGAAGACCTGCAACCATGTTACGAAATTAATGAAATCTACATTTAAAATGCTACTCAAGCAAAACATTAGCATGCCCAGTAATGCTCCCAAGGGGTGCTAATTAATGCCAATATTACACATCGATAATTCGTTGAAGAGCATTAATGTGAACCTAACGGAACATGTTGCCACTCAAACCAAATACATCAACTTCTTCATTGTAAGAAGATTATATTTCATCATGGAACTAAATCAATAAGAAACTTTCAGTTACAGTATGAAAATATTTTTCGATATTACTTCACCCTCCTCATTGTTAGAAGATTATTTGTTCATAGAACTAAATTGTTTACAAGCTTTTAGTTACAGTAAGAAAATGTTTTTTATTATGATAAGGACATTTTGAAAGGGGTCTCTCTCTTTTACAACAAAACAGCCATCAGGCCCAAAAAACAAGCCCCGTGAGATGTGGGGGTATCACCTAGAAACAACAACAAAAACTAGAACAGGAAAAGGAACAGCAAAGGGATAGGTGGGAACAAAGTAAGCACAACAAAGAAGGAAGCTAGCCTTGCTCGGCTAGCTGTAATGTCCCCATTTTGGAGGTAAATTGATTTAATTAAATTAATTAATTAAGTTGTCCAAAATAATGATTTTTCATGAAGATGACTAATTAATTATTTTAATTAAATTAAAAGTGGTATTAAGTTAATTATTTATAAGGTTATCAAATAAATCAATATTATAAGGTGACCTTATATTTAATTAATTTAATAAAGTGACTTGAATTTAAAAATATATCATAAAGTCACTTAATAAAAATAAAATAATATTCTAGAAGCTTCTTGAAGAATTGGAGAAAAAGAATAAATAGAGAGGTTGCCTAAGCTTCTAGACATCTAGATTTGAATTTGATATTTGACAATTCATCATGTGGAGCCAAGGGTTTTTGCAGATTTCTTCTTGATCGTAGGAAACAAAAAGTTCCTATTGATAGCAATTTTGAAGGTGTGAAATATCATCTGAATTATTGCAGTTGAGTGGGTGATACTTCAGTCATTCACATTGTGCCAAAATTGTGGCCAAGGGCCAATTTTTGAAGGGGAGTTTGATTATTATTGAAGGAGATCATTTTGCAGCTTGAGATCACTTCACACTTACAACTAGAAGGTCAATTGGCATAATATAATATTCTGATATAAAATTTTAGTCAACATATCAGCTTGTTGGAGTGGGACGATTTTATTCATGGAGGGCTTGAATGAGTTCGATTTCTTCCTTGGAGTGAGGCGCACCATTCCTTGATGTTTATTGATGAATTTTGGAGCTTATAAGGGACGCAAGGAGTTGCTAATAATTTCTTACCAACAGTCTGATCTAGAACAGGGGCGACACTTGCAGGAGGTCGATTTCATCATTTTGAGAGTCTTCTTCATCAGCAAAGGGTTGCCATCAAGTTTTCATTCCATCTACAATTTTGTACCAGGTTCCTCTAATTTTATTGGCATCTATCAATTGCATATTAGAAGTTTCATGTTGCAGCTGTAGGTGTGCATTCATATCAGCCAATACCATATTTTATATTGATGTAATTTGCCAAGAGTCTTGGCCTTTTTGAACAAGCATTGTAGTTGACATTGTATTTGCAATAAAGGAGATATAAGTTGCTGGTCTGATATAATTGTAATTGAATATGTTATTATCATTCATGATTAGCTTATTAGTTTGCATGCCAATTGTTTGACAAAATGTCAATTGGCTGTAGGTTATCTTTTTGCATAAATAATGTTATAATATTGCATACCAAGTGTTTGTATTATTGCCACTTGGCTGTAAGTACATAAATGCCATCTTAGGATTGCATCCAAAGTGTTTGTCATAATTAATAGTTGTTGTAGCTGCATATTGCAAGTAGTTTCAGTCATCTATATGCATCAAAAATACATTAAAACAATTGCATTTCATCTTAGAGGCATTCATAGTTGTCATTAGTAATCATTGATACCATTGGAAACATTCAAAGAAACATCATTGGTCACAAGAAAGTCAGAATAAATCAATCTGAATTTCTTATCAGCCTATATCAGCTTGCACACCAACTGTTTGACAAAATTCCAAAGGCAACAAAAGAAAAGTTTTTGAGTCAACTTGGGCTAGGCTCATTACACTAGCATCTTCAAACATGAGGCAGCTTTCCACTCACTGGCCAAAAAATTGACCTAATCTTCAAAGGAGGCTTCAATAGTGTCATCTTCCACCACAATACCTTTATCCTTGATAGCCTCAGCAAGTCTAGCACACGTCTTCCTGGCAGGACCTTCAGCAGTAATGGAGCCACCCTCGGTATTTTGGAGTCTTCTTTTATGGATATCATTCTGCAAAATGAAGACACTAGTAGCCAACTTTTTTACAGTGTTCTTGCTTAAGGACACTATCTCCTGTAGGTTCCTAGACATATCTTCCTACTTCTTCATGAATTCAGTGAAATATGCTAACCAATTTTTTCGAAGGAATTACACAACATAACCAGCAATAGTTAACTGGATTAGCGTTAGCATCAAACTGAAAAACCAAACTGGAAAGAACTCAACGCCAAGAATGCACACTCAATCCCAAGGAAGGATAGGTGTTGTCATATGGCAGAGAAACTAAAGAACAGTACTTGAAATGAAACAAACTCAACGTCAAGAATGTGCACTCAAGATCCCATTGAGGGCGAGGTGCTAACATATGACGGAGTTATTAACTGAAAACTGAAATAAATAGGCGGATAACCAGCCATAAGACAATTTCCACACTACCACCAAACAGTGGGGGGGAAAAGACTACAATTAAAACACTTTGTCTGTTGCGGCAGGCATCCACTTAAGAGTGGGGATTCACCACTTGAGAGTGGGTACAAAGATATATCAAATGTTTGTTCTTCCACACTGGCGGTAAACCATCCAGGGGTAATTAATATGAAATTAAACAAGTAATTTGCAGCAATGACATTGGTTGGATTAGTACTACTAAATCTCAACCTTACAATTCAAGAGTCTGCAAATACAAGTATTACAATGATAGGAAATAAAGCCAAGAAGAGAAGAATGTATTCTATCAATGTTCTTTGACTTCCCAATGATAAATTAAAGGCCAAACTGAAAATTAATGCAATCTGATATAAAAATCTGAGTTCTGGAAATTTTGATCAGCAAACTGTAAACACCATAAAATGCTCATAACTTGGTCAAATTACCTCCAAATGACGTGAAATCAGTTGCAATGATCTCCTGGAAGATAGGCGCCCATTCCATGATGAAGAAACAGCAGCAAATGATGAGTATTATTTTCTTAGCACAATTCCCAATGTTCCAGAATGGTACGGCCTTGAGCAAGGGCGATTTTGACAAGTAAAAATCATAAACTCAAAACTAAAATCTGAAACTCTCCAAAGATGGTCGCCTTGGGTGTAGGAATGGATTGGAAAAGTACCCACAAGCAAATTAAATTCACTCCAAAAGCTGTATGCAAAAACCACTTTCAGCTGTGACTGTATCAGCAACTTCAAAACTGGAAATTTCATCAAAATCTTCAACTATTGAGCTCAATCTGCTAGTCTGATTTGAGAAGCAGCAAATGACCAACTAGGTGTTGTATTTCAAACACGAAATTGGATTGGAACTAGGAGGTAAGCATCCCTCGAAGTATTAAACAAGTTGTCATTTCGACAGCATAACATTAGCATTAAAATGTTGGATAATCAGCTCTTCAAACAGCAGCAATATATAAGCTTTTGTTGGCAAATGAAGCAACAAGAACTCTTCAAATTCCAAGAAGTTGAATCACTTCAACTTCCAAAAGGGACGCCACCTTTTTGCCTTTTACTTTTTGAAATAATAAAATATCATTCAACTTCCCCTTTAGGCATCCATTTCATATTGCAACAATAAAGCATTTATTAAATAATTAAATGCTCACTTGACCCCTTTATGTCCCCTTCTTTAAAACAACTTGAAGTCATCAAGCCTAGGCGTGGGGTACAACTTCAAGACATGAAAAATTGACTAAGTCTGAAACTCAGTCCAAGGAGATAACCAAAAACAATGCCCAAGCTGCAACTGATGAATTGCTAAAAATAGCAAACTGACAAATACCAAACTGAACCAAGTTGATGATGATGCTTCTGCCAAAAATGAACTTACTAAAAATAGCAAATGCCAAAAATAGTAAGTTAACTTCAAAACCATCAGAAAGCCAAACTGAACACTGAACTGCAAAGGATTGAATTGCTGCTAGATAGATACTGCCAAAAGATAGACTTGCTAAAAATAGCAAACTGCTATAAATAGTAAGTTTGCACAACATCCTCTGAACGCCAATTGAACAGAGTCTGAAAGAGGAAACCCTAGTTTTCTACTTCAGCTTAGCCTACGGATTTCCGGAAATAGGCTAAATCCAAAAGAAGAGTATATGGCCAAAATGAGGACATTACATTCAGCCTATCCTCCAAGCTCTGCCAACCCCTACTACCAGAAGAGATGGAACTAGGAGTCTCAAAAATAGTGGTATCACCATCCCTTATAAGATCCTTGGGGGCTTCTTGACCCTTGGGTTTTTAGTAATTGCATTCATCTCCTCCACCCATAGTTGGAAGACTCGCCCCAAAAAAAAACTCGCCAAGCCAAAAATTGGAGAGTTTTTAAAACTCGGCAAAAACTCGGGAACTTAAAAAATTGCTTAAATTTCATTAGAAACACTTTTTTTTTGCAAAATTCAATGACAAGATGAATCCAATGAGTCCATAAATGAGTACAAGAGTGTTTTCTATTAATTTTGATTGACTTTAATACAAATTGATTACAAAGTAACATTCTCATGCGGAATCTCGATGGCTAAAAGCCTAAAAGTCTAATAGATGAAAACAGTAACTAGAACTAAAAGCAAATACTAAAAAGTAACTAAATACAATATGCTAGGCTTTCCTCTTCCCTAGTCTAGCAGCAGCTAGGGAAGGGGTGGGTCCTCTAGGCCTGCCGCATGTGCATGGCGGCGGTGGCGGTGCTACTGCTGCTGGCTCCTTGGCTGGCATGGAAGGCTGAGTATCTAGCTCTGGAAAACTCTCATCCACATCCTCAAGAATGTCCTCCAACCCTACATCTCCTGATGCACCCATATCCTCCATTGCTTGTTTCTCGAAGTCAAGGATCTCGTCTGCGGTAAACAATGGACGTTGCTCATCCCGCCCTATCAAATCACTATAAGGATCTATCTCATCTAAATCAATAGGATCCAGTGATTTTTCTTCTACTCTCTTTGTGCACAACCGAAGGTTGTATTGCACAAAGAGAAGATCATTGAGGTGCTTTTGTGCTAACTCTCAAGTGTTTTTGAAATAAAATGAACATCAAAAAAGATGTTTTCAGCTTTAAGTTCTGCATAGCCAAGTTTTTTCGAAAAACTCGGCAAAAACTCGACAAAAACTTGTCCGAGAAAAACTCGCGAATTAAACTCAAAAAAACTCATTTTTAAAAAAAACTCGGCGAGTTTTCTGCTTGTCTGCCAACTATGCCTCCACCAGTTCTTGTAGGACACAGTTTTGTAGGTTAACTAACTCCTCCACCTTGAGACTCTGCAAGAAAGCTAAATACACACACTATACCTGCTATTAGTCTAAGGTGCAAGGGTTTCCTCCCCGGAGGTTGAGAGCTTACAAACATGAGGGCCTCCAACACAGCATTTCCTTTATTGTTTATTTATTTGGTTTTGCATTTACTCACCCCGAGGGAGTTCCTGAAAACTCTGATAGTTTAAGCTTTGTTTAGGGGGGCAAGGTCAAGATTTGGGATCTTGAATTTGATAATGCTGAGCCCAATAACCTCAAAGGAGCCCTCCAAATGGGGAAAAGCGTTGTTCTCGGGTGAGGAGGGAGAGTCCTTAGAGGCAAAGGAATCACGAGAGGGTGCATTGTGGCCAACTGCCACATTGGGCCAATGGGGTCAAGATGAATCACAGCCGAATTAATAATTATAGGGAGGGTAGACCTAGCAAGGGTTCTAGCCACCTAGTGTCTATAAAGACAATGGATCAAGCCCTAGTGCAAAAGAAGTTCTAGTTTTCCAAGCAAGACACTATGAACTAATTTTCAAGGGACTAGAAAAGAAATAAAGGAAAATTCATCTTTATGCCATGCCACAAGTGATTATGCATAGAAAAATGGTACAAGTAGACCCTCTTGTATCTACCTTCAAAAGTAATATACTTAATCAAGACATCCAACCACTCACTCTAAGTTTTAGGAAGCTCCTCTTCACAAAGGTTGTTCTAAAATTTGTTTATTTTATCCTTGCCCCTGAGGAACTTAACCAAATGCTTTTCATTCTCAACTGTGTTGTACTTTTGCATACAAATACCCTCCATCTTCAAATTAGTGGCCTCTGCAATCAACTCTTCAATCATAGAGGAAATACCCCTGAACAAAGCCTACTCTTCCAAGAACAAGTGAATTTCTTTGACAGAGCCACTTCATGATCGTTCATGACCTCGAGAAAACAAGAGATTCCTCCTCTGCGAAGATATTCCATAGTGTGACATTCCTCTTCACCTCATCACAGAACAAGGATTCAACTCTAACTCTATTCCCTCCAATATTGTTATTGGTTGCCGAGACTTTATAGAGGAAAATGTTGGCCACAATTGCACACCAATCACCCTCAATGATGATGAAGCAATCTTTAGTGATACTCTTTAGAGTCTTCTCCACATTGTCCCTTTTGGTTCGAACAACTAAAACATAATTAATCTTGCAGTCCTTCTCCATTAAATTAATACACTCATGTGTAGAACTATCCACACCCCTTAGAACCTAAGTCACTGTATTCGGTGAATTTTGGGCATGAAATTTGACATTCGTTGAATTTCTAAAAAAAGCATGAAATTCGATTAAATTTGTTTAGATTCGTATGGTTTAAAATTTATTAAAAAATATTTTCAAAAAGTGTTTTTTTTAGGGTTTTTGACGGGCTTTTTTTAATAAATAACGTGTCTTCTCAGCGAAATAACGTTTCCCTATTGGCGAAATCTCTTTCTAGTTTTTAACGGCACACAAGTCTTTGTCAACGAAATCTCTTTCAACTTTCAGGTCTTCAAGGTCAGCACTCGACAGAAATCTCTTTCTGGTTTTGAACAGCACACACATAATAGACGACTAATGAGTATTTCGTGTTTCATTCTGTGTCGCGGGGTTTCAATCTGCAAGCAAAGAATGTGGTCGGGTTTCATTCTGCGAGCAAAGAACGTGACCTGCAAACTCTGGCAAGCCTCTGTCCTACAAGGTCGAAAGGTAGGCGTCACTCGATATTCTATAATATTGTTTCGTTTTGAAACTACATGAATTAAATATTTTATTGTTTTATTTATTTTAGGTTTTATTATTTTATTGATATTAGATTTAATATTAGGTTTTATTATTTTATTAATATTAGATTTAATATTTATTTTACTATATTGTTTTATTTATTTTAGGTTTTATTATTTTATTGATATTAGATTTAATATTAGGTTCTATTATTTTATTAATATTAGATTTATTTTAGGTTTTAATATTTTATTATTTTATTCACGTAGTCCGTAGATTTAAATTAAATCTTTTAATATTGTATTCCCATGTTTTAAAAAAAAATAACACATTTTTTAATTATTTCTTGGATTCTATTCGAACCCTAAGGGTATGTGGGGCCCATCTATGGTCTTCCATGCCTTCAAAAGGCCCTCCAAGCTTCATTTGTATTCACATTTTCATTTCTAATTGTTTGCTACAGAAAGAAGAAGAAGAGTGAAGAGCTGAGGAAAGAGTGATTGGAGGAGTGAAAAGAGTGATTGCAAGTGAAAGAGGAGTGACAAGGAACAAGAAGAAGAAGAGGAGGAAGATTCTTCACCTTGTTGAAGAGATTTTTCAAAAAAAAAGTAGGGTTTCTAACTGATTTTTTATTTTATTTTCTGATTTTCAATGTTTTTTCATTTCTTGTTGTTTCATTTTCTAAATTAATTTAGATTTTGTTTTACAATTTAAAATAGAGTTTCATTTTTTAAATTTTAAAATAGGGCATAGGCTGAAACTATGTGTTTATTGATTTTTTTTTTTCATTTTGTGAAATGCACTGTCAAAATGAGCTCCCACAGTCATGAAATGAGTGAGGATGAGATGGAAACTCATTCTCATAGTGCAAGCCAATCAGAATATGAACCTGAGCATGAGGAGGAGCCCAATGAGGGGCGTGAGCATGGGTCAAATCCGGAAGGGAAAACTAGTTCCATAGCTAGTGCACCACTTGCTACTGATTGCCCCTCCCAACTTTTGGTAGAGTGGGCTAGGGGTCCTTATGATCCCAAATCTCCTCTCAAACAATTTGCAACAAGAATAACAGCCCCAACGTCATCAGGTGGTGGCACGAGGAAATGGAAATGCAACATTTGTGGTGATGATTGGTTTGGGAGCATCACCAAAACTAATGCACACTTCCTCTTTTGGCTAGGAAAAGGTGTGGGAGCATGTGATTTTTTGAAGGACCCTAAAAATATGCATTACAGAATTGAGTTCAACAAGCTTTGGGGTGTTCCAGATGACATAGGAATTCCAATGCCTACTACCTTGTCTAGTAGGCAACATGTTCAGACTATTCAGTAGATTCAGGGGCAGCAAATGCAGAGGCAGCCGCATATTTCTACTCCCGCATCGCATTAGAGAGCAGGAACATTGTCAGGGTCAGCCTCAGGACCTTCATCCACTTATAGTGCTATGGCTGAATCACAACAGGGCAAGGGGAAACGCAAGATGCAAAGTCAACCTAACCCCATAGCTAATTTGTATAATGTGCACCTGAGGGATCAGATAGATGATTCCATTGGCAAGTTCTTTTTGCTAATGGCATCCCATTTCATGTAGCCCGATCTCCTTATTATAAGGTGATGATGCCGATGGTGGCGAAGGGAGGAGCATCATATGTGCCACCAAGTGAGCACAAATTGAGGTCCACGATCTTGGATAACAACTATGCCAAAATCAATTCATTGATGGAGACGATGAGGGCATGTTGGGAGGAGTCTGAATGCAGCATAGTTATGGATGGGTGGATGGAAATTAGGCATCGTCCACTCATCAATGTCATAGTTGCATACTCAGAGGGCCCATTCTTTCTTAGAGCGGTTGATTGTTCAAGGCATCGAAAAGATGTTGATTTTCAATTTGACATTCTTCGGACAGCTATTGAGGAGATTGGGCCACAAAATGTGGTCCAAGTAGTGACAGATGCAGCACATGTGTGCAAAGCTGCAAGGAGGCTTGTTGAGGTAGCATACAAACATATTTGGTGGACTCCATGTTGTGTGCATACCAAGAACAATGCACTCAAGGACATGGGGAAGATTGAATGAATTAGAGGAGTGGTCAGCAATGCAAGAGATGTGCAGATGTATATCTGCAACCACCACACTTCACATGCAATCTTTAGGAGCCTCACGAAGGAGTTCTTGAAACAAGTTGAGACCACATATGCATCCTATTTCATTCTTTCGGAGAGAATGTTTGAGTTGCAAGAGCCACTACAACTCATGGTTATGACGCAATAATGGAATCAGTGGGATGGGGCTAGGACAGAGCAGGGGAGGAGGGTGAAGGAGATAGTGAAGAGTGATGCATTTTGGAATGATGCAAAATATATTGTCGCCATCATTAAACCAGTTGTCCAAGTCATCAAATATGGGGATGGGGATGCACCTAACCTTGGATGTCTATGAGTGCATTGATTCTATGCTTGGCCAGATGAGGGCAATTGTGTGAGAGAAGGACCCCACTTTAACATTCTACAATGTTTACATTCAGCCTATTATTCAGCACAGATGGGACAACCTAAACACTCCCTTGCGCATCGCTGCTTATGCATTGAATCCGAAGTGGTACATGCCTAGGCCTGGTAGAGTTACATCGATTCAGGATGATGAGGTGAAGGAAGGGTTCTTCAGGTGCATTGATAGGATGTATGATGCTGAAACTGGTGGCAAGATTTGCAATAAGTGGACAAAATTTGCTACTCTTAGGGGTTATAAGGTTGCGGCAAAGGCGGACATAAGAACTATGGCATAAGAGGATCCAATTTTGTGGTGGACTTGAGTGACTACCACACTAGCCATTCGTTTATTGTCTCAGGTTTCTAGTTCTTCAGCTTCTAAGAGGAACTGGTCTACTTATAGCTTCATCCACTCTCTTAAGAGGAACAGACTTACCTCTAAGAGAGCAGAGAAGCTAGTGGCTGTGCATAGTGCCTTGTGTATCACTGACCACATGACACGTGTGTCCAAGGAGAGCCTAGCAGCACAATGGGATGTAGAACTAGAGGAGCCATCACAGATTGATGAGCATGAGGATGCTTCAGACTTAGGGCTGGTTGGAGTTCCTTCGGTGGATCTTGACATTGGGGAGTCCAGTGGTTCTAGTGATGATGAGTTTTCCAACCTCCCGAGGGATGATTAGAGGCCTCCGCCTCCTTCACTACATTTTGTCATTTTGACATTTTGATTTTGTACTTGTTTTGATATCATGCTACTCATTGTAATCATCTTTATGATCAGAAATTTTTGATATCATATAATAAAAATCTTCCATTTGGCAATTCGACAATTGTAGTATTGAGTATTCTAATTTCTAATTAGTAATTCGATATTGAAAACTTCAATGTTCATTGTTCAATGTTCAATGTTCAAGTATTTACTATTCAGTATTTCAATTTGGCATTTGCAATTTTGCTATTTTAATTCTTAATAGTCTTACATAACTAGCATTTTAAGTACCATCTGTATAGTATATAGTATATACACCCCACCGCACCCCATCCCTCCCCTCCCCGCCGCCGTCCCCAAATTGAGGCCCCTTTGTCCCCCGTCCCCGACGGTGGTGTAACTATGCTTTTTGGGCAGTCTACAAGCTATTTTGAGCCTATATCAGACCCAGACGAGCATCTTTTCAGGTCTGGGAACTTCTTGTAAGTGCCTCTCATATTGCTGTTACACAAACAGTTAACATTTGTTATAAAGCTTCTGTTATTGCTACCATAAACGGGTCTATGTAAAAGGAGGTATCGAACATACATCTGCTCTTGTGTTTTCAGTGGAATATATACTTAGTTTCAGAATTTCCAGTCTGAGTTTGAAACAAAATTGCTGTTAGCAATCAGACTGAAATATTGTGTAAAAACACATATTGTTGTTGTACAACTCTGAGGGCAAATGCTTATGAAATCATTGTAACGCTACTACAATCTGAGCTGTTGTAAGAAGAATTAAACATGTATTGTTGTAGCATAATTTTGAGTACAAAATTTATGTAAATTGCCCTTGTTAATGCACAGTCTGTGAATGCATAAGTCCTGAACTTATCATTGCATATAACTTAGCATGTATCAACCAAGTATGAAGAAGCTGTGATTGCAGAGTTGATTTTCAAATCTGTTTAAGCATTTCATTTAATTACTGTCATATGTCATGCCATGCAATGAGTTCTATTTGACAAATTGGAACAACCATCAAATTGAAAATTAACGCAAAAATTATCACACAAAAAAGGGGTTGGCCATTACACTGCAAAAGACAAACTAGATTCCCGTCTAAGAAATTCAATTTTGATAACTACACAACCAGATATTTGATGACAAACCTCCTCTGGATGGGCAATAGCATAATCATATTGCTCTCTCGTAGCATCATCCTTCAGAATCTGCAGAAATAATAACATATTGAATTAATTGGTTGGAGAAGGTAAATTTCAATATAAATGTGACTCCAAGATAAAAAGCGGTCACATTTTCCCTTCTGTACTACTGAATTTCATTAACTATGAACCAAATTCACCTTCTGGTTTCCTTTAAGAGAAATCTTGTGTAAGAAAGAAAGAATTAACGAGGCATAGAAAAGGACAAGAATAGCATTTGACACTCCTTTGATTACAAAATCTGTGTGATACCTAATAATACAGTTTTCCCAAGAACTGGTAAGCAGAGGAAATATAAACTGGAAAAAAGAATTTAAAAGCAATTACATTTAATTCAATCAAAACTTAGGGAAGCTTCAAATGGTATCAATGGAAACATACTGGATGTAAAAAGGTAGCCAAAGATATTATTTGTTTGCCTAATACTGTTGCAGCTATGCAGGCATAAAACATAAGAAATGTAGAAATGTATAAATAGAACCCATATGCAGTCAATAGTAGCAAAATAATGATTAATAGAACATTTATATTATTTTATACAGCCTTTAATCAGCATTAGGAGGTAGAGTAGGGAACGGCATGACCAAAGAAGACCATATTATTAATTGACAGGACAACAACTTCTTTGATTTCCTTTAATATGGTATAAAACACTTTTGTTGGGACATTGTGCCTCCCAATCAATATCCTCGGGCTATATGGAATCTGATGTGACTTCCATAATAAGAGATTGTTGCGCATGGAATTCAGCATCACTATGGAAACTTGTGCGATGGTGTCATGTCCCCAAATATGTAGCACATTGAAACATAGATGAATGAGATAATAAAAGATATATATAATGATCCTTATTATAAATTATAAGTAACTTCTATTTAAATTAGAATATTCAAAAGAAGATAATATAAGAACAAAGATAAATGAGCTAACAAGAAACATCGAATGATAAATACATTTAACAAGTGGCAGGTTTTCTACGCAGCCACCAGGAGATAGACCACAATTGACACCCCATCAAATTCACAAACAGACCTTAGATAGTATAGCAAGGACAATTGCCGATCTTGCCCGTGATTGAATACGTATTTGAGAATCTTCGTCTCTGAGAGAGACCCTGATGGATTAGTGTATCGTGCACATGAAAGACTTCATATAGGAAAGCATTCACGGTGTGTCGTAGATTTGTATAAACTCTACAATCACGGGAATATGAGGTGGCGACAACGTTGGAATAGAAATTCTCATCGAAACAACTGCAATCCATGTCCATCAAATCGTGATTCTCCCTTTGGCTACAATTGGCATGCCACTCTAGTAGGCCGTTAATATTCTCGAAGCCTGAGGTGGGTAATGAAAGTTGGCAACGCCCTCGTTAATAGTCGTTCCGTTGCTTATAGCCACCATTTGGGAGTAAGAACAGGCCAATTATAGTAAACTAATGTAACACCCGTCAATCACTAAGAGGCACGTCTATTCCATAAAAAGATGTGGCCGAATGAAGAGGGTGTGAATGCTCAGGCAGGTAGAAATATAGGATGTGAGATCGATCATGAGGACATAAGATAGCAAAAGAGTAATACGAGTAAGGATCAGAATACAGGAAGGGTCGCAGCAATCAGGTGAGTTGATATCACTTGGTAATAATATTCTAGCACTTCCAAATGTTTTACCTTGACAATGGTTCATTAATAATCTTGGATAGATAGACGTCAAACCTGCATTCTGTAACTCTTCTTGAAATAGATAATGAATTCCCTTTAATGACTGATCCATTTCTAAATGACTGCATCTATACTTTAGAAGGGCAAAGCAACTGCACAGTAAATATAGGCAGGGAATCCTTATGAGCTACTATTGCTGCAAACTTGGTTGTTCTCTGAAATTCTATGTGCCATTTAGTGAAAAGCTTGAAAAGACTAACATTATGCAGAAATATATATATTTCTTTATTAGCTCAGAATTGATTGCACTACTTGATAATGCTTTGATATGATTATTAATGTAAAATTTCATTAAAGTCATCATGATTATAGTTCAATGAATTGATATTGATTTCTCTTAGTATTATATTGATTATAGGCATGAAATTAATACTGAATGAATGCAAATATATCTGATTGTTTAAAGATTGTTTTCATGAGTGTTTGCAACTTATTGGGAGGAAGGGTGTGAGGGAAGTGGTGCCTAAAAACCCCACTCAAGTCCGCCCTGGAACCCAAGGCAGAGATAGGCCCTGGAAGGGTGGAAATTCCACTCATAGTCTGGCTAGTCCCAAGGCATGGGTGGGCCATGGAGGGGTGGGGATCCCACTTAAGCATCCACCGAGGCCATGGAGGGGTGGTAGGCCTAGACCACTTATACGCTCCCCCGACTATCCCCAATAAGTTAAGTGTCTTCTGAGGTGATGACATGGGTGGAGAATGCAGTTACTAAGTCGCCAAG
The DNA here is from genome assembly GCA_007258455.2 of Sequoia sempervirens. NCBI lineage: Eukaryota > Viridiplantae > Streptophyta > Pinopsida > Cupressales > Cupressaceae > Sequoia > Sequoia sempervirens. The sequence continues at coordinate 2,851,543 of VDFB02000012.1, forward strand.
AAGAGAAGGTTGTGGTACACAATCTCTAAAGGACTTCAGGGCATTGCCATGGTTTTTAAAAACAAATATTTAATATACTAAAAGATCTTTTGTCAGTGCTTAAATGATTTGACCAATTGACGGTCAGAAGGGAATTAAACCGACAGTTAAAAAACAATATTAAAATATGTCGATTAACCTTTTCGTACCCCTGACAAAATGGTGTGACGTCGACCGTACGCAAACCATATGCAAGAGTGATGCAAACAATACGTAGAATATTTTGTGCAAAGAATATGCCAGAGAGATGCCAACCGCTGCAAATTTGACGACACTGATCGAACCATACAGTATAGACGTCGTACAACGTATGGATTTTTGCCGACTGCAGAAAAAAACCTTTGATGCCCATGGACAAAAGTGTCCTATTTTTGCATTTTGACAGTTGATATTTAGGTTTTCGGGCCTTCCAAACGCAATGGCAGGGTCTGATATAGCTCAAAGTGCCCCAAAAATTCAGCTACCCCCTGGATCCAGCAACTGAAACCCTTGTAGATCAATCAAAACATAAGGAAAATTGACAAAACGAAAGGCAAACCTGACTTTCTTTGATGCCCTGGATTCAACCATGAGGTCTTTGGAACCCCAATATGCACCCAGCAAAATCTTTAAGCCAATACAAAATCCTTAAATTTGGGAAGGAATCTGCAACGCTAGAGCTCTAATACCATGTAAGAGTTAATGGTGACTCCTCAACATCCCCAGGAATAGTTGCTAGACCAAACTAACTTCCACAAGAGAGAAAATGGAAAGAATAGCTTGCTATGATAATGGATGCAATATTACAAGATTGAATATGCAAATGTACATGAGAGGCCTTGCTTATAAAGGCAAGGCGAGAGATAGGATTAGACAAGATTGTGACATGTGTCTTAATTCTATCACTTGAGACAACTAACTCATAACAACCTAGGATAGATAAGATCTAAAAATGACATCTAAGACTTTTAGAAGGAATCTTATAATCCTAAGTAAACTTAACATGTAAATATGTTCCCTAAGTTCCTAGTAAGGAAATTAACCAGGTACAAGACATTTATTCACACCAACACAAAACACTTTCTATTGTTGGATTTTGTAGTAGTTGTAAAAAACTTAGGCCTTTCTACAATTGCCCACCATACATTCTCACCTTGCTCTCCTAGGATCATGGTAATCATAAAGTGGCTATAGAAGTAGTGGCACTAAGCTTTCCTTTTGAAATTTGGCAATTTTTTTGTTTTTAAGCTAGAAATCCTTTGTTGGGGGTTTTCAAAAATTCATAAAAGAATTGTTTTTGGCTAAGCTAGATTCCCCATAAAGGATCTAGTGAAGTGAGGGAGGTTTAAACTCCAATATTGAGGCCTTAGACAATCTTTGTACATGGCCTTGAGCTTCCATGTACTCAGGTATATTTGAAGACCCTATCTTTTTTTTTTTGAGACTTAGCCCTAGGAAGCCTTTAGTCATCTATTATTTGTGATGCACTTGTAAGCAGTTAGCTTGAAGAAGTTACTCACACTAGACCTTGGAGACATGATAGTGGGCTATAGAAATGGCCTATTGTAGTTAGTGCTTTAAAATATTGGGTTGACATTATTTATCAATGGGATCGATATATTTGTGAACTCAGAAACCAAACACAATGGTTAGAAACCATTCCCTTTTTAAGCATAAAATTGGGTATATTGAGTAGACTTGTAGATCCACACAACACCACATTGAACATACCAAGTTTTTTCAAAAGTACCATGGTTAGTTGGTAGGCAAAACATAACTCTTTAGAAGTTATGTGGCAAGTGGGTTATTTCTCTCAAGCATACAAAAATGCAGCCATTGTGTGTTTGGTTTTGACTCTATATGATCCACAAATCTGAACCTTTTGGAGCCCATTTCTATCCACCCATTTGGGCAATTGTCCCATTCTGATCATCTTGTTGAGCTGATCATTTTGCCATATAACTTTAGCAACCCTATTAGGCACCAAATTAGTCAATATGGTTGACAAGCATTGTTCACAACTTCACAATATCTCATCCTAGAATAACTTGATAGTAGAATTATCTTCAATAGATAATTTTCATGATCCATAGTTCCAATCTTTCTCTCTAATCCAACATACAAGATTTGGAAGGGCAACATAGTGGTTAGTATAGCTACTTTGGCTAGAATTCAAGACATCACACCCTTGGAAAAGGGACCACTTTTGGAGGATACCATCCACCTAAATTGGATTTTGCTTGATTTGATGGCGATGACCCAACAATTGGCTTTATTGTGTTGACTGATACTTTTCCTTACATGATATCCCCACACTTTGGAAGGTCTCCATCACCTCATTTAAGTTGGAGCATGATGCCATCTTCAATAGATAATTTTTAGAATCTATAGTTCTAATCTTTTTCTCCAATCCAACATACAAGAGATGCAAGAGTAACATAGTGGCCAATGTAGCTACTTTGGGTAGAATTTATGACATCACGGTGTCACACCCTTGGAGGAGGTACCACTTTTGGAGGACACCATTCACCTAAATTATTTTTTCCCTAATTTGATGGCAATGGCCCTAGTAGTTGGCTTATTATGTTGACCAATACTTTGCCCTATATGCTAGATCTCCATTGCCTCATTTAATTTGAAGCATGATGCTATATAGTGGTACCAATGGTTTTAGAAGAATAATGGTGGCACACCAAATTGGGATGAGTTTTTACAAAGTTTTTCTCACCCATTTCCCCCCTATTTCTAATTATGACTTCATTGATGTATGAACCAAATTCCTTCAAATAGGGTAATTTTGTGAGTACCAAATCAAGTTTGAATGTCTAGCCAATTAGACCATAGGCCTTGATGATGCCATTTTCGTTGTTGCTTCATCAATGAATTGAAAGATGACATTTGTTGTTGCTTCATTAGTGGATTGAAAGATGATATTCAGGCTGAAGTAAAGATATTTAATCCACAAAATATGATGCCTACCATCATTGGGTTGGTCAATTTGGCTAAAGACAAATTTTCTGCTAAACATTGGTAGTATAACCTCCATGGTTCAAAAATCTACCACCTTTCCATTCTCCACTATCTCCCACCTCTCACATGACACCCATCAAGCACTTAAGTGATGTTGAGATGAGAGCCCAATGTGATGAGGGGTTATGTTACAATTGTGATGCAAAAAAGCATTTGAGTCACAAATGTGTGGGATAGAAATTGTATCACTTGGATGTGGAAGCAACACCTCTCTTGGATGACTTTGAACAATTAGAGGACATGCCCCTTGTGGAAGATGATCTTGCACTTGATGCTCATGAGGAACCATTGCCTAAGATTTCCATGAACGTCTTGGTCGACCTCACCACACCCTAGACAATGAAAGTTTAGAGATATAAAAACAACCCTTGACTATCCTTATTGATTCAAGTTGTTGGGACTCAAATCCATTGTGTTAATTTTGCTCGAGTCCCTTCTAGTTTTCGCCCTTGTTAGGCCAAACTTTATAACTGATATAAGATAAGTTATGTAGGCCTTTATGTTTATGTGCTTTCTTTCTCCTTTGTTCCCCTCTTGCCTTTTGTTTTAGTCAGCTATCTAAGTTAAAAAATCCAAAATTGACTACGTCCTTTGTCTGCCTTTTATGGAGGTTTTAAAACCTCTATCAGAAGTTGACAAGGTTACAAGGTTTTCTCAGCCTTGTCAGGGTCTAAGGAAGGATTTCTAACTTCTTTGTTTTAGTTCAAAATGGCCAAGTTTTTAAGTTGTCAGTGTTTCTAAAACCTTTGTTGGGTCTCGACAAGGTTCTCAAAACCTTGTCGCCGCCCAACATTGGTTTTCTAACCTATTCAAAAAATTTAAGTCTTCTTCTTTGGTGGCTTTAAGGGGTTTTGAAATCTTTGTCGGCTCTTGACAAGTTTTTTATAACCTTGTTGGGTCTTGACTTTGTTTTCCTAACCTTAGTCTTTCATTTTGAAAATAATTATTAAGTCTATGTGTGTCGACTTTTGAACAGGGTTTCAAAAGGTTTTTACAACCTTGTTGGAGCCCAATGACGGTTTTAAATTTTTTGAAGAAGGCAAAGTTTCAAGTGGAGTGTTGACAAATGGAGGAGGTTTGGGAATTGGTGTCGGCTCTCCACATAATTTTGAACCTATTGAAAACTTCAAGGCAAAGTTTGTGTGTGGTGTTCGTTGGCCTTTTTAGATAGTTTCATAACCATGGGTGAGCACTGACAGGGTTTCAATAACTTTTCTTGTTGTTGACAAGCTTTGAGGGTTGCTCGTATTATTTTCAAAGGCATTTCAAAATGGATTTTTGGTGCCAAACAAATGTGGCAGCATGCTTTAGCTTCCTAGCTACCCACATGAATTTTTAAGGGCCACCTAGCTACTAGAACAAAGTGTAGTTGTTATCCTTCAATCTGGGGTGCCTGTTTTGGTAGGAATGTTCTTGAGCTATGGATCTTCTTGGCATAATGTTGCAGGCTAGGGTTTCACCCTGTTGCTGTTTTATGGAAGATTTGGTTCATTTTTTAAGAGGGTTAGTTCTTTTGGTTGCAACTAGAGACTACGCAGGTGCAGGGTTTGTCTACGGCTTCAACTGTGCCATGTTCACTTGCAGAAGGACAATGAGGCTGCAAATCAAGTGAAGGATAAAACAATATGGGTATTATATAGAGACTGTCTCCAGGCTATTTGGATTTTCTCAAGAAAATGTCGACTACATATTGATGCTCCTCTTGTCACACTTGCTGACATGAATGTAATGAACACTTGATAATGTGACAACATTTAAATTCTTACAAGTATTGTAATATTCTTTTGTTTATTTCATATGGATTCATGCAATTCAAAGTGGATTACTAAGTATGCTCTTTGTGTAATGTTTATAATTTGATGGCACATGCACCTAAGTCGGCTTTTCTTTGTTTCCTTTTGTAGCTCTCCTTCATGTTATTTGTGACTCTGTAGCCCAATCGAATAGGCACCAGTCTTTGGTCCACCTAATCAATCTCAAATCAATCAAATTAAAAACATTAATCAATAGTGTAGGAGTAGGAGCAGTTTTGTGCATTCATGACCTCGTAATACAATCAAGGAATCATCATGAGGGTGATTAAATGAATCAATTTCATGTGGGTTATGTTTACACAATTTTATCTGCTATATAAGGGGTTTTGAGATAGTTGTTCTTGGTTCAGTGACAACTTTTGGGGTAAATTCAACAAGTTGGGTTTGGCTGTCGACATTTTTGGTTGTCCATTTTGTGTGATTTTAATACTTTTTAAGCTATCCTTGGGAACACCATCCTGAGTCTAAGTCAAACTCAAAGAGCAGGAGATAAAACCCACTCTTGTAGAGTTGACCTTTAACCCTCCACGATCTGTTGATGAGCAGATTTCACTTGTAGGATGACAACCTTGGCCTTGTGAGTATGATTTCATTCTTAGAAGTGGAGCAGCAATTTTGGGACCCAACACAAGTAACACGCACAATTTCTTGGACCTTCAAATTTTGAAACAAGCAGATTGTTATGTGTATCTCTACTCAAGTTTTACTCTTCTTACAGGAGGTTTTCAGGAGGTCTCTTATGTTGGTACCTTGTAGGACAGTGCTTCATGTAGTTGGTACTACAGATCTCCTACGTTGACTTGGGACCTTGGGATTTCTCGTGGTTTCAGTTTGGATCAGCTTGATTATTGCAGGGGTGTATTAGCATTGCTTGAGGACAAGCAATCTTTGGGAAGGGTGGACTGTAATGTCCCCATTTTAGGATTCTCTTGCTCTATGGTCGAAGATGTTTTTCCGGGTTTGTGTCCTCATGATCAGAGGGATAATTTGAGGTTACTAGTGAGTTCAGAGGGTGTAGAGGAGTTCTACGATGCTCTCAGTTGTTGTTTTTGACTTTTAGTTTGGTCTCCAAGATTCTTGGAGAGAGCGTCTATTTATAATAAGTCACCCGGTCAGTTCCATTCATCTTTATTCTTTATCAAGATCACTCATGTGCAATTAGTTTCCAATTTCGATACATTCCGACAGTTTCTACAAATTGAGTGTATTAATGGTTATATTTTAATTAAATTACTATGGTTGCCAAATATTAATTAAAATATTTAAAATGGGCCTTAGTATTATAGCTCGTCGGAACCAGGATGAGATGCTTTAAATCATGGATGCATTAAACAAGGACCTTGCATGTCAAAATATGATTATTTTAATTAAAAGGTCATTTTTTGGAGTTAAAAGGGTTTTTTAATTAAAAAAGTGAATTTTAAATTAGAAGCCTCTGGAGAGTTTGGCGGGAAAAGTATAAAAGGAGGTTTTGACAGCTCATTTGGTTATGTTGGATTATTCTATATCTCTTTTCAAGACCTTGTGGTTGAGGAGATCGAACCCCTTTCATCTCATCGTTTTTAAGGACGAAAACCCTTTCGAAGTATTGGTTTCCCTGGTGAAACAAATCCACCCTAGCTGATTCATGGAGGAGTTCATATAGGTCTTCTACTTGGGCAATTAATTCAATTTTGTGAGTATCCTTTGGAGACAAAATTGAGGAACACGAATTCTATATTGCTGCTGATTATTGCGCAAGGGTTTGCAGTGGTCTTCATAGTGGACGGATATCTTTCTATTGCTAATGGTCGCTATCCCTCTTGGAGCTTATATCTGCTATATCTGGGTTAATCTACATACAGTGAACGGGGACAGAATTCTTCAGGGGTCATGGGACATATCATAACCTAGGCACTGAGTTCTATTGCTTTCCCTGGCAAAGACGAGTTCATTTGTGAAGGTTCATGGCTCTAATGTGAAGCGTGTGGGCACTTCTAGGACTGACGGCACTTTGAAAGACCTCCATTTATCTCCTAGCAGCCGTGTGGATATTTGAGCCTAGGCGTTTGGCTTTCTGTAGCAGAGACATGGGTCTCTGATAAGAGAATCGCTTCAGCTGGTGTTGAGGTGGGACTCCATTCTCAGCTTGCGCATCCTCTATGAGGGTCGAATGGCTTGATAAGAGTGCGCTGGGCATATAAGTGACCATGTGTTGCAGTTTGCATTATAGCTGGATCCTTCCAACAGCAGTTTGAGCCCCTTATTGTCTCTGGCAAGCATATTTTTCCAGGTCTGATTACTAAGCATAGATTTATATGTAAATGGTCATTACCTTTAATTGAATAATCTGTTGGAGGTCTAAGTTATTTCCTTGTTGTAGTATTCTGAATATTTTGTTTAGGAAAATCAGTCAATACCATACTCAGAACATGTTTGTTAAAGAGCTGTAATATCATATTTGTCATTGCACATGGAACCTCTGTCAGCGTTGGTATATCTGGTCTATGTGCAAGAGTGTAATGAATGTAATGTTGTTTCAGTCAGCCTGTCATAGCTTGTAAACTTCATGCTCACTGCTGTTCATCTTTGAGTCAAAACACTCTTTTCAAGTCTGCAATCTATCTCTGTGCATTAATTATCAGGCTCATTGAAAAGCAAGAGAAATGAAGTGTTTAAGTTGATTTCCAGATTTGCATGTTCAGTTCATTTGAATGTTATTATCTTATATGCAGTGCAATGATCTATGTTTGATAAAACGGAACGAATATTAAACTAAAAAACTATCGCAAAAATTATTATACAAAAGGGGTGGTACTCAGCCTGTGGTCATATTGGCGACGGGTGCCAAATATTTTCAGCACCAGGTGCCTAGTTTGACCCCAAAAGCCCTAAAATAGGGGTTTTTTCAATTTGTTATGACTTTTGATCCAGATGGCAAAAATTTTAAAACGAAATATTGTTGGAAAGCTGGCACTATAAATTTTCCAATGGTACAGGTGATTTTTCAGAATTTTGCTGTTTGGTGGCATTTATTGCTAATTGAAGTCAGATCTTGTTTTGTGGCTCCTGAGCTCATAACCTTTTTCCATGATCTCTGATTTTCACGATTCTTGTGGCGTTGTAAAGGTATTGATGAGCTCTATCTAGCCATCCATGCACTTTTTCTTTTTTTTTGTCCTAGATATATTGTGATTTCAGTTTTTGCGTAGTGGGTATACTAGATGTTACTTGGATATTTCGACATTTAGGAGGGTGTTGTTTTGATCATTATACTTCATTTCAACTTCATTGTATGTATTGATCTCAAATTTTATCAGTTGAGAAGTGTTTCATTGTTGTAATCATGGGTTATGCAACTCATCCTTCTGTAATAATTCTAACTAAGGACAATTATGAGTCATGGAAAAAAGGTATAATAACACATTGTACATGGCTAAATATTTTGCCTTATCTTTATGGACTCATACCTGAGCCAAAAACAACATATAAGAAACATGTTTGGGGTAATAAAAATGATCATATCATAGGATTGATTGGTTTAAATTTCAGTGCAAGCATCTTCAGACAGACCTATCATAAGATTTTAGGAATCTCATGCCCACACACAGTTTGGACCAAAGTTTGGGAGATTTTCAGAGATCCACATAATCCTCCAGTCCCAGATGATCCTACTTCAGATTTCCTTATTCCACTTGATGATGTTGACAATATACCCTATGATGATAAGACCTTAGAGGAGTTTGAATATGATGCAGAACTTGAGTGTCTTGATGATCCAGAGACTTCTCTTGCAGATCCTACTTCTATTGAGATCACACATTCATCTTTTGTTGATGATTCATTGAGAACTTCTAGTGATTCATTGCAACAAGTATATCATTGTCTTCTTGATTGGGATTCCTATTTATCAGACATTGCTTGTCTCACATTTCAGATTTGGAGGACCAATTTGACGGTTTATCTCTCTTATTTGATTTCCATTTGTTCCTGGTTTGTCACAGTTTGTTGTGATTGGGTATGTACCTGATTGGATTGTGGCATCATCATCGTCATCCAAGAACTTGGCAACACATGAGCAACTTTCAGAGACACATTATATATGGGTTCATCTTCCTACCAATTCCTATCCGAAATGGGAAGCATTCCTACATTTGTACTTGGTGTATCTTCTTCCCAAGGGGAGAAACATTGTTTGTAGGCATTAGATTATGTTTTGTCTTTAGACACTATGCAAGAGATTACACATTGTGGGGGGAATATTTTGTCATTGGTACATACATGATGGATGTAGTCCTTGGGGGTATCATTGAGTCCTCCATATATCATCTTGTTTTGTTTGGTTTTCTCTCTTTTGGAGAGGAGTTTTGTCCCACTAGATTTTCTCTTTTTCTCCATTTGTGAGAGATTGCATTTGTAAATGGGTACCTAACATGGCCTTGTAGTCGGGACCCATAGTCTCTTTGCATAGTTTGCATAATAATCTTCTCCCTAAGTTGCACTTAAGGGGGTTGGCGTGAATAAATGTCTTATACCTAGTTAGTTTCCTTACTAGGAACTTAGAGGACATATTCACATGATAAGTCTACTTAGGATTATAAGATTCCTTCTAGAAGTCTTAGTTGTCATTTCTAGATCTTATCTATCCTAGGTTGTTATGACTTAGTTGTCTCATATGATAAGATTAAGACACATGTCACAATCTTGTCTAATCCTATCTCTCACCTTGCCTTTATAAGCAAGGCCTCTCATGTACATTTGCATATTCAATCTTGTAATATTGCATCCATTATCATAGCAAGCTAATCTTGCCATTTTCTCTCTTGTGGAAGTTATTTTGGTCTAGCAACTGTTCCTGGAGGTGTTGAGGAGTCACCATTAACTCCTACATTTTGATACCACTTGGTAGGATCTTAACCTACAACATCAAAAGAGAACAATACATGCAAAAATAATGCAATGCTTAGAGAACAACTACAAATATGATTATATTGATCAATATAATCATATTTGTTTCTTCAAGGAATCAAACTCCTTAAGAGCAATGCTCTATTACAATTTGTGATTCCACGATTATATTTACTTTATTACACTATGGGATGAATCCACACAATGTAATAGTACGAACTATACAATTGACTATTACAATGCTTCAAGTATTACAAGGTCACAAAGTGAAGATCCTAATAGTGTAGTCTTAACCAATTACCAGTGATTGCTCCTTACACTACCACAAGTACTGAAACTTCATATATCATCCTCAAAATGTCTAAGGAGGTAGTATTCCTCTTGCAAAGCATAGACGAAGGAGTTCCATGTGTAGATCAAATCATGATTCCTTTGGCATTGTGCACTAATCATATGTCACCAATGCGACACTACAATGGACATCTTGTTGGTGTAACAATTAACACCTCTAGAGTGCAAATTGGTACAGACAGCTATGCACACTGCGTAATGAGTGCTCTTCAAATTAGGAGGGGAAGCTCCCTCGTATTGCTGAAATGCGTGGAAAAGAAAAGTAATCTAAGTCCTATCTTTTTGTTCTCAGCTGGAAGAGGCACAAGGTTAAGAAAACCCACGAACGTTGCAGTAAAGGATTTTCTGGTTTCGCAAATCACTAACTACAACTAAACTAAAGCTTTAATCTATCCAGTCTCCTAAAGTAAACAGAGCATGAGGAAATGGAGCAGGAATGTTCTATACAATAAACTTCAAGTACAGATTCACAACATGAAGGCAAGGTGGCACAACTATTTGCTTGGCTGGGAAGAAATTCGCTTTCTCTTCAATCTGTGGTGAGAGAAATAGACGCCATCTTGCAATAAATAAAGAATTTGAGGGTTTAGGCGCCAACTGCAAGTAGAAACTCTGATCTGGAATGAAATCATCTGATTAGACCTCACTTTGTTCAATAGAAACTGACTTGGAGTTTCAAAACTATTAAAATATTAAAATATTCAGTTCCCTTTCACATGCAAATTTGCAAATTAACATCAAGAAGGGCACCAATATTCAAATATTGAACAAAATTGCCCCACTAAAGCTAGCATGCAAAGACTGAAAATTTAATATTATTTTAATGAGTTAACTAAAATCTCTACATCAAGGTGCGCTTAAAAAAATTTACTGATTCTAAAAAGTCCAAATTTGACTCTCCAGGCATCCCCTAGCATGAAATATTCCGAGCCAATTTTTTCAACTTTTTCAATTGCAAGTTACAAACAATATGCACCTGTTAAGGTTAGCTCTAAACCAAAACGATGCTGAAACAACTCTAACCAGAATGTACACCAGGATCCCGATGTGGGCAAGGTGTGAGCATTGGTCAGAGGATCTTAGAGAAATGCTGATACAAGAACTCTAACCAAGAATGCGCCGGCGAACGACGAGCATGTGGTCAGAGGATCCCTACCAACTAATAAACTGAAATAACTCGACGTCAAGAATGTGCTTTCCAAACCGAGGTGGAATGGGAGCTACCATATGACGAAGATGCTAAGAATTACAATGCAATTAAGGGAAATAAGCGAGAATGCTGAAAGTACTTGACACCCAGAATGTGCTTTCTAACCCGGAGTGGGAAAGGAGCTACCATAGGGCGAAGATGTAAGATATTACAAAGCAATTACAGAATGTAAAGATGAGCATTACAAATTATGATAACGCAAGATTATGAACTGCTGTCAGTACTACTGCCAGCTTACAATATGATAGATAATGCCTTGCTATCAATGTGAATCAAGAGATAAATAGAGCTGCAACAATATATATAGAGTTTCCTTCACTGAATAATAAAGCTTAGATCAAAAACTCTATTATTAAAGCCAACCTGACAATCTGATTTGTGACAGTCCTGTTTTCCGCATGCATGAACAGCAGCCCTGAAACTCACAAATTCACTCACAACTCCCTCCAAACTCATCCAAATCCCACAAGACGAACTGCAATATGATCCTAAGATGAAGGCGACCAAAATAGAACACTGAGAGCTGATCAAAAGTTCCTATTTATTTTATGCACGAAAACCAATGCAAAACCAAAAGGTACAGCCCAGCAAGAGGGGCGATTTCACTTTTAAAATTCCATGCTTCTCTAAAAAATCTGAAACTTAAGACAAAGGTGCGCCCTTCCCAGACAAAGGGATCTAAACAATACCCAGAACGATCTTTTTGTATTTTTTGACTTATGAATGAAAAAGACAATCTGCTGTAATGAAAATGCAATTTCCAGAATTTCTCTAATATGCATAAATCTGAACTAGAAAGCCACAAGCTGACTACAATGCACAAACCCCAATACAAACTCTCAAAACTACACTCTCACCACTAGTCGCTATCTTTCAAGCGAGAAGCAATGCCAAGCTAGGAGGCGTACATTCCTCGAAGCAATCCCAAAGCCAATCCGGCAGCATAACATTCCTGTAGACCAAAGATGATGAAATGAGAACCAAAGGCTTCCTTTTATAATTTTCCGTTGACCTTCTCGAAACCCTAATCTTCCTTTTTGAGTCAAACCCTAATCCTCCAATAGATGGTGTCCCTTTCTTCAAAGCTTCAATTTTGACTTTTTAATTAAATTCATCACTTTAATATTGGCGTCCAACTTAAGGCTTTGATTCAACCTTAGTAATTATAAAATTATCTCAATGATGGCGCCACCCCTTAAAGACCACCTTTTAAAACAACATTAAGTTAAGAGATTAGGCCAAGGGGGAAATATAACATTAAAATATAATGTTATTTAAGTGAAATGAACTTATCTCTTCGAAACTGCATTCCGAGGCCAGAATTTGAATAAACCAATTCAGTCGACTGAAGAGGAAAGTCAACTATGCCGAGACCAACAGGACCACTGCCAGAAATAGAATTTACTAAAAATAGTAAATTCCTGAAAATGCTCAGAATGCCACGAACAACATATCGCTGCGAAGCTCTCTGAAAACCCAGAAAGAATCCGCCATTGAAACAACCAACCTCAAGCAAGAGCATCCTTCAAAACCAGAAACTCTAATTTCACCTTTCGAATAGCCTACGGGTCTCCAGAATAGGCCAACGGTCACTGGAAAGATCATGCTCGAGAAGGGGATATTACATAGCAACAGTTGAGATTTTTTGCTAACTTCCTACTTTATAGCTCACTGAAAAAGTCACAGTTGCCTCTGTTGAGCTCTGATTTTTGGATGCCTGATTGATGTTGGGACTGAGCTGAGATATCCACCACGAAGCCAACAGAACCAAGATGAAATGTTTGCCGCGAGCTACAACTGCTAAAAACCATGTCTGATACCTCAAAAAATTAGTCGCCCTTGATTAAATTGATGCAAGGTCTCCAAACTTAAGTCATTTCTCTGTTTTGCCATCTGACGCTTCAAACTACCGATACCGGCGAACGATGGATCCTGTCGACTAAATGATGGATCCATCACGTAGCTAGAAGAATTCCGCAACCAACAACTGTATGTAAGCCATCTGAAAGCTGAGTTAAGGACCCCAAAAGCAAGGGCGCCCCTAGCCTGTAATAGCCCAATTACCATTTTGATAAAAGTGCAACTTTCATCTGAACACCATACTGTGACCCCTAACACCGGGAGCTAGAGTCCTCCAATTCGCACACCGTCAATCTCTTTGCGTAGCTAAAAGCATTGGGAAGAGATGATCTTGGAGGCGACGAAGCGAGAAAACTGCTTCTAAAAGCTCAAAAAGAAAGGCGCCTTTTTCAAGGGAGTGTGTAATTCCCACACTTAGCCATTTTTCTGGTTATCTGCATCCTTCAGCAATCCCCACTGACCCTTCATGTACGAGCGTTTGACAAATCCTGAGGGCTGACGGCTGGACTCACTGAATAGCTAGGAGAATTTCGCACAAGTCTCGTGAAGACATTGACTACCAAATGTTGGAAATGTTGTCATTGATGTCAAGTACGTGCATGACTGAAGATAACATATTTGAAATAGGTAAAGTAGAATGAGGACATAAGCTGACACACAAGAATACCTGAGCAGTTCATTATAAGTGCACCTACAGGGAACTGGGCATATATCAAATCATGTCATTGGCTGATGTTATGATATGATTAGAGAAACATTGGTGCTATTTAAGGTAACAAATCATATTGAGAGGAGCCTAAATTCAATACGGGTCTAATAGATAAAGTTTTGCTATGGTAAAGTATCACTATAAGTTTACTGTTGAAGAAGTTGGTATCACATATCCAGGTTATCACGTCAAGTAGAATCTAGAAAGTTGTGTGACAATCAAAGACTCCATAAGACAGAATCTCGGAGTATGAGAGATCATGGAATATGAGGGATTGAGTATGACGGGCCTCTGTGGAAGACGATATTGCAAGATAAATATGATACACTTTGTCGATGGCATTTGGAATTCTCAAATTTGAGAAGGGACCCGCCAATACAAATCGATGGCCAATATGTTAGCGGCAGTTTCAAATCTTGTCGGCCTGGCTTGTGACTTGTCTTCATCTCCGGTTCACCTCAAGCCCGACACAAATTGTCAATACATATCCCGTGAAGGCAATGAGAAATGATATATTTAATATGCTCTTTGTGTATTGTTACGCCACCTGTAGTCAACTTTATTTGAGAGACACTCAAATATTTCATGTCGATCCAAAAGATTATTGGCTAATATGAAGCAGCTCCCGAATCCATCCAGAAATTATCATCAACCCAAGAAATGGAATAACCACGTTTTAATTGGTTTCCTCGGTAATTTGTCTTGTTCAGATTTGTCTTCATTTGGAATTGTCAGATATAATATCGAACTCTTTAATCAAATCTGGAAGTGAAGAGAACAGTTTAGAAAGACACAATTGAGTTAAATCTGAAAAAGGCACAAATTAAAGAAGATTTGTTATGTGAAAGAGTCGATATCAAGAAGGGCACGTTCCAGATAGATATGAAGGGACAGGTAAGGAAGAATGCTATCTGTTCTGAAAAGACATGTACATCGACTCTTAACCTTTTGCTTAATAAGGTTGAAAAGACGTGTTTGTATCATAAAGATCGCATCCCTTAAAAATCTGAATATGCATACGTTTTCTTTTAAAGACACAAATGATAATGTTAAAGGTGATTACTTCTAAATGGAGATTTAAAGGAGTATTCAGTTCTGTGTAAACAGAAAAATAATCAGAGTTTTGGTTATTGAATTCATCCAGAGGAGAAAAATCGATTTGGCAAAGACGCACATCTCAAAGGGTGTGATTGAAAGATAAAGAGGCAAGGGTTGTGATCATCAATTGTTGCAACCTTTGGTCAATCTATATATTTGTTATACCATTCAATGCTGAAGGAGTGGTTGTGAAGTTGATAGTGGTCTACATCAGAAACCCATCTTCTTGTGTGGGCTACGTGAGAGATTTTTTATCACAAAGGCAGATTGGAGGATTGGGAGAGTGCAGATCTGATTGAAGACATTTACTTCATCCATCAAGTCAAGGTTTGGTGCCTTGCATTAGGCGTTGGTGCTCTTTGTTGGTTGGTGCCAACTAAAATTGTAGAGGTTTGGGTGTACCTTGTAGATTGCAGTCTACTAAATCATCTCTTTTGTAAGTCAAGTAGGTTGGTGCCTACTTCATTAAAAAAAAATTATTATTATTTCAATAAAGTTGTATCAACTTGTGTAAATTGGTTCATATCATTAAGTTGATGTTGATGAAAGTTTAAGTTTGTGTAGAAAGTTAAAAAGGTGAAAAATTTGTATTATTTACTGATTCACCTCCCCTACGCCCCCTCCCCCCTCTCAGTAAATCTTTTGTGCTCTTCACTAAAAACCCCATCTAGCTGGCCAAAAGACTAGGCGCCCCTGGCCTATAGAGGTACAGGTTATCCACCTGAGGGGTCTAATTCAAGGGCGCCCCTAGGCTACAAGGGCGCAGAAACTGCAATTTTGACAACCTCTATGATGTGTAACCTCTTCGTACCTTATGCTTCTAACTTTGATTGTCGAAGTTCTGCGACTCGAATGATCTCATTTGATAGCTTGCCGAAAAGCTGACTGAATTTGTAATGTCCCCATTTTAGCTATTTGCGCTTCGGTGACTGATAGCCTATTTCCAGAAAGTCGTAGGCTCGTCAAAGGTAAAATTAGGGTTTCCTATCTTGTTGGGGTTCTGAAGAAGTTTTGCAAACTTACTATTTATAGCAGTTTGCTATTTTTGGTAAGTCTATTTTTAGCAATATCATTCTAGCAATAGCTCAATCATCTGTAGTTCTGTTTGGTTGATCAGTTTGGTTTTCTGATGAAGTAAACTTACTATTTTGAGCAATTGCTATTTTTAGTAAGTTCATTTGTGGTAGTGGCATCATCATCAGTTTGGTTCAGCTCGTCTAGCATCAGTTTGCTATTTTTAGCAGGTTCACCAGTTGCAGTTTGGACGTTGCACTTGGCTACCTCCTTGGACTGAGTTTCATACTTAGTCAATTTCCATGTCTTGAAGTTGTACCCCATGCCTAGGATTGATGACTTCAAGTTGTTTTTAAAGAGGGGACATTAAGGGGTCTATTCGAGCATTTAATATTTTGATAAATGTTTTATAGTTGCAACTTGAAAATGGACGCCTAAAGGAAGATGATAAATATTTTATTAATTCAAAAAAAAAAAGTGAATGTGTGAAAGGTGGTGTCCCTTGGGGAATTTGAATAGTTTCTTGTTGGAGTTACAAGTTGCTTCATTTGCCCAACTGAAGCTTATTTATTGATGCTTTGAGCCTTCATTCTTATCTTTGGAAAATATTGTAAGGTTATGCTGCTGGTTTGAAATCTAGAATCCGGCTAAGGGAAAGCTTAGCAAATTTACTCCATTCTTCGGACCTGAAACTATGGTTCCCTAGATGGTCTATTGGGAGTGTGCTTCATTCAGAAGTGCATATTGAGCATCAAAGTGAAGGAATTGGTGATTTTTATCAGTTTTGTACTTGCTGGTTGTTACACAGCTGAAGTAGATTTTCATTTGCAGCTTTTGATATGAATTTATTTTGGTTATGGGTATTGACTCTCTTTCTTTCTAAGCACATAGCAACCAATCTTGGAGAATATCAGATTTTATTTTGATGTGTATGATTTTTGCAAGCAAAATTGCCCTTGCAGGCAAGTCGTACCTTTCAATAGCACATTGGAATTCGTGCCAAATTAATAGTAGAGTTTTGATGCTGGTTATTCATTGCAATTGGGGCGCCAACCTTCTAGAGAGCCATTGCATTTCGTTTCAATCAATTCGGAGGTATACTGATGAAGTTGTGAGCATTTGTTTGGATTTTCTAATTGCTGATAGACATTTCCAGATTGCAGATTTATATATCAGATTGTTATAGTTTTCTGATTTTGGCTTCTAGCATCATTATTTGAGAAGTTTTCCATTGAAGAAACCATCATTTAATTGTATATTGTAATGATGGTAAAAACACTTGAAAATTGCAGTTATTTTTTTCATTATAAAACTGAAAACAGTAGTATTGTTTCAGTTATTTAATTTGCTGCATTTTCTTTTTATTAATTCACATCATTGTAACCCTTGAATGGTTTACCACCAGTATGGATAAAGAACATTCTGAGCTTTCATTTGTCACCCACTGGAAAGTGGAGAATTCCCACTATTGAGTGGATGCCCGCCACAGCGGATAAATTAGTTTGAATTGTTGTAGTATTACCCCCACTGTTCGAGTGGTTGAGCGGAAATCTTTATGGCTGGTTCACCGCCTCTTTTAGCTTCAGTTGTATTTACTTTCAATTATAATTCAGTTTTCATCAGCCATATGTTAGCACCTCGCCTTTCAAAGGATCTTGTGTGCACATTCTTGGAGTTGAGTGCAATTTCAATTGATTCCTTTTTGAAGCTAACACTAATCCATTTGGCGTAGTGCTGGTTGTGTTGTGTAATTCAAGAAAAAAAATTACTAGCACATTTCAGAATTCCGAAGAGATTGAATGTATTTGCAACCAAAAAGCACTAAATTTGAGCCTTCAAAATGAAGGGCACTCCTGAGCTACAGGGGCACAGATTTGCTTTGAGCTAGATTTTTCATACATTTTGCGCTCTTGCGAACACCATTCTAGCTACTGAGTTGACCACGTAGAAGCATTACTGCTACTGGCGTGTGTATATGACTGTATTTCACCACTTTCACATGTACGGACACTATAAAGTTGATTTGCACGTTGATTGTGCAAACGTCTCCCACGTTACAAAGTGAAGTGTTTCCAGACTTAGAATATTTTTACAATTTTCGCCATTCGAAAATTCCCTCCACCGTGAAGCATTTTTTTCAGCATCTTTCATCATAGAATCTTCTGCTTTGAGTTTCAGGCTTAGATTTTGACACCTGGTACTAGCCAACTGCCATTGACGATCTCGGAAATGCCAACTTTTCTCCCAAAAATGTGAAAACTACCCACCAGCCTTAAACTGACTTTTAACTGAAACTAACTTCACCATTGTGATTGTGATCGTGATGTGAAATAAGCCAATCAAAATTAATTTCAGCCAATTCTAACAAGTTTCTATTTTTAGGGTTTCGCAAAGTGAAACAGGGGTGCGAAAACCCTAATTTTCATTTTTTTCCAAATTTCACTAGTATCTTCCCGACATCACACTGACTCAAAATACATACTTGATTTTCCCAAAAACTGTGTTTTGACATCATTTTAACAAGGTTTAGACTCTTTTAAGCAAAATGTCTTAATGAAGCAAAAAATTTGGTTTGGGTACAACACATCTTCAACACTGCAAAAGGTATTGCAATGTCCCCTTCTTCAACCTAGGTGTTCAAAGAGGACCCTTTAGCCTATTTCATTCCTATAGGCTAATTCGGGGTTTTCAAGTGGGAATATTTTAATTAGTTAAATTTAAGTTGTCTTATATTCTTACTTTATGGGCAGCTTTGGTTTAATTTATTATTTTATTTAAAAGTAACAATTTATGCTAAAGTGACTTTCCAGGAGCCTAAAGTGATTTAAAAATTAAAAGTAGACTCGTTATGAAAAAAAAAAAAAAAGTTTCTCGAAAATGTGAGGGGGATAGAAAAGGAAGTTGCAAATGGAAATTTCATATCTTTGGTCATTTTTCATTTTACATTGTGAAGATTGGACCCTTGTTCAATTCAAAACCCTAGGATGAAAATCCTATAGATATTTGGCTTCAGAGAAGGGGATTTCTTCCTAGTCAAATCGGAGGTGGATTAGACAAGATTCACAGTTGTGCCGAACGTTGTAAGAAATTGCTCGGAAGTGATAAATCTTTCCAAGTTTGCAGATTACAAATTCATTTGAAATTTACAAGTATGACTTTATTTGTAAAGTGGGTTGTTTAATCTGTTTTAAGGGAGTTGGGCATCCCACCTTCTGATTATTACCAGATCATATTTATTGAAATAGCCAGCTCCAACATTGTCGTAACATATTAAGGGAGGCATGGACTAGTTTAATATTATCGCTGCCTTTCATGAGGTTGTCCTAATATCTATAGGACTCGTTCCTCTTTGCCATCAGCCTTTAAACCCAAGACAAGGTGCGCAGCTGTATTTGAATGCATGAGCTTTATTGGAGGATGTGGTAGGGTGTTAGTGTACCATCAGCTTTATTGAAGGAATTTCAGTGCAAATAGGACTTGTGAAAATCCCCGTTAACCTTCCAATAAGAATCACAGCTGTTCCTTGTGTAGTCAAAGGCTTTGTGGGAGGCGTGGAAAAGTAAAAAGATGGCATCTACCGTTGAAGAGTCCTAAAAGGAATAGGACTCCCAAACACCAAAGGATATTAGTGAAAAGTCTGCTGCTCCATATTCTATTGCTGTTTCAAGGAGATTCGTTGCACTTTTAAGGACTGATAGTTGGTTTAGGACTGCTAAACTCCAGCCACCCAGTCCTATTGGGCCAGCCAAGAGCTAACAAGCAAATTTGTTGCTGTTTCAAGGAGTTGTGGGAGACAAAGGTGTGCTTAGTTGCTATATCAAATCAGATTATGCACAATTTTATCAAGGTTAGAATATTTCATCGAATTTCATAAATATTTATGCTTTTCAGAGCTGCAAAAATAGACTGTATCAGAAATTTTCTGATTAGTATAATAATTGATTTCATACAAAGTGAGTGGTTATTTTACTTGTATACATCTTGCATATTTTACCATTTTGCAATTACATACAAAGTGATACCTCTTCAAAAGAAAACTTTCAAACCAAAAACAAAAAAAATCAGACCTGCTCATTACACATACAGTTTCTTCACCTATGAAGCAATTTATAGAGAAATGTACTAGTTTTCACAACAAAAAGTTCAATATTTTGGCATCAATCTTGCCTTTGAACACCGATATGTCCAGGTTGACTTGTATTTTGAAAGGATTTTAGGGTTGCACAAGACCAAAGGGTCTGATGCATTTTAGTCATCAGTCCAAGTTGAGTCATGAGATCTTAGAATTGCCCAAAGAGTTCCTAGCATTGTGCTTCCACAATGTCATTAATCATGTTTCAAACCTCTAAATACACTTTTGACAATTTCTTTGCATCTGCTGTTTTTCTCTTGCTACAAATGTCTGATAACTCTAAAGATGAAATGTTTCTTGTGGCATGTAAAAACAATGCTTTGATACCAACGATCCAAATCTCAAGTGGTCCAAGGGATAAAACTCTCTTGAGAAAGATGGAGTCTATAGATTATATGCAAGAAACAAATAATTAGTTACTAACACACAATTGATTACAAGCAAAAGACTTTAGCAAAATAGATATGGCTCTTCTATTCAAAATTAGAAATGAATGGGTTGCAAATGATGTTACAAGCGCATGACAAGGATTGAGAATCCCTGTGACTAGAATGGGGAAGACACTATAGTCTAGTTTGTCTATGGTTATACAGTATTCATCTTTGTCCCTCAATAAGAAGGATTTTGAAAATATAAAGAATTTACTATGGTTACAAAAAAGAGAGAAGAAGTTGTATCAACCCATTGTGAAATGTTGACCTTCCAAGTGCCCTAGCGGTTGCACTCCCTGACGATTACCATTTTGCTACATGGTCAAGACTCAAAGTCATCTACATAGATCTATTGAAGTCATCAAATGTCCTACACGAAGTTATGCATAGCCATGTACAAGAACGCACAACAAGCAATGCACAATGTCATGTGAGGAGACACATGATGACACTAAGAGTTACATGTTTAGCATAAGTGCTATAGAGGAGAGCACAAATATGCTAACTATCATTGCATGTAATGTTTCCAAGGGCTTGAGTAGCTATGATCAAATCACCAACTCATATGCGGACCTGAGCAACTTGATTACCAAACTATTGCTAGAAGGTGGTGGTGCAAACAATGGTCACATTCCACCAATCAATCCAATTAGATGCCATAGGGAGATGTGGTGCAAGATTACAAATCTAGGCAATGAGGTGGACAATACCCTTATGATTAAGGAGTGACATGTTCAAGAAAAATTGAGTGCTCGAGATCTTAAACAACATGTCCCATTTAACCATAAAAGTGATGGGATTGTGGTCAAACAGAACAATCTCTGAATGAACCACCACATATTTCCATTTTTATGCTCTGCAAGATGGAATACCCATTGCTCAAATATCATGACACAATCAAGGTACATGCGCACTCTATTTCAGCCAACCTACAAGACAAACCACATAAACCAAGGACCACCAATAATCTAAATTTGATAACCTCCAATAGTTTTTAAAATAGAACCATGCTTCACACTTTTCCATCCACCTATGTACATGCCTTCTTTAGTTTTAGAAATTTCCATTATATTAAAATGACTACAAATAAGCTCATTAAAAAAAGGCAACTTGTTAGCTAGCCAACACCATGATGTCACCCTATCTGGACCTTGATTAGGTGCATAAACATTGATAATGTCAACCAAATGGCCCTTTCAAGAGTAACCCACACAACATGATGGTTTGGCTCTTCTCCTAAATTAGTAAAGGAAAAACTTAACAAAGGCAAGATTAACATTTCCACACCACCACAACCTTCTTCATATGAGGTGGTGAGTTGAGTGGAATGAGGCTAAATTGTCCTCTAGGCAGCCTAAAGGAAAATAAAATTAAAATTTGAACTTTCTATAAACAAATAAATCAATGGGCCAAGTCATTGGCAAGCAAACCACACAAAAAA
Organism: Sequoia sempervirens; assembly: GCA_007258455.2. NCBI lineage: Eukaryota > Viridiplantae > Streptophyta > Pinopsida > Cupressales > Cupressaceae > Sequoia > Sequoia sempervirens. The sequence continues at coordinate 2,873,538 of VDFB02000012.1, forward strand.
CTTACGAGAAGCTTCTATAACACCTCGGACATTTCAAGAGATAACATTCATGTGGAGAGATCCTTCATATAGAGTGTTTGGATAGGTCTGTCATACACCTTGCAACTCCAATGTTCAAAATTAATTAATTAATTAATATTATATTTATTTATTATTTTGGGGGCTACATAGAAAGGGGCTTCTCACTTATGACTTCGCCATTATGCCATTGTGTGCCTTATTATGACATGTATAGTGCTGTGTAAGAGAATATCTTGTTATGAAGGATGTGTAAAAGCATTTATGATGATAGTAGTGATGTAAGAGATATTATGATGCATAAAAGCATGATTGTACAATTACATTGTTGACTAGGAATCTTGACCAGCTATATGATGCATGTTATGACATCATATACTAGAGTGAAAAAAGTAAATCACCTAATTGGTTCTTATTAGGTCCTTATTCCAACTAGCATACTTAAGTTTGCTTAGATCATGTGATTCATTGTACATTGTAATTATTATCTTTTTGCATTTAATGAAATCTCAAGCTTCAAACAAAGTTGCTTTTTGCTTGTGTGATAAAGTGTTTTAATTGCAAGTGATCTTTGCAATGTTGTGGGAGTTCAATCACCAACTCCAACATGGTAATCAAATCTCTAGATCTAAAATTTTCTGTCTATTTTTTAAGAGATTTGGCCTTAAGCTTTCAAATGACGGATCTCAAAGCAAAATAAATATCATTGTTACATCCATAAGGCATCAAAACCCTAAGATTGTTCGTTCAAATGTTGAAATCGAAGTCTGAAAAAATCAAGACGAATTTTTTGGGGGTTTTGGAAAAGCGTCTTGAAAATCTATACAACTATATGGATTTTGTACAACCATACATTTTGTGTGCCATACTTATAGCCATTGCTCCTGCATCACAATCCAATGATCTGCACAAAAATCCAATAGAGGCATCAAAAATCAATGAAGGTTTTCTTTTTCAATGACATCTTTTTAATAGTGATGAATTTTTGGGATTTTCGGCATGTTGTGCCTATGGCCAGGTCAAATTTATGGTCCTTGTTGGCAACTATCACATCAACTATGTCAACAAGCATTTTTCCCAACATCTAAAGGTTTTCTAGCAGATTATGGTTTCAAAGTTTACAAGATGGTCATGAGTGGTGCTAGGCCCACAATCACACCCAACCCCTAAGGGCTTAACGGCCACACCCAAGTGGCGCCACCTACAAACACCGTCGCCTCCTAGAGTGAAGCTCCACCAATTCCACCACCACTAGGCCACCACAAGTTCCCCAACTGCTAGCATATTTTCCCTAAAGGAGAAGGGTTTTCTTCACATAACTTGGATATTTGATATCAAAATTTTAAAAACGAATAGTTGTTGAAAAGTTGGTTCAAGCACTACTCAATGGTGCTGGTCCTTTTTCCAAATTTTGTTGCTAGTGAGTTTTATTGCCTATTTAAGTCTAATCATCCTTTTTGGATTCCAAGCTCATATCTCTTTGCTCGTTTCTATGATTTTCCCAATTCTTGCAGCATTAGAAAGGTATTGACAACTATTTACAACCATCCATGCACTTTTCTAAAATTTTCCTTAGGTATCTTTGATTTATTTTATCGTATATTTGCATTCTAATTGATTACTTAGACATTTTGACACCTAAAAAGGTTTTTTTTTTCATGAGATAACTTCATTTCAGCTGGTTGATATGTATTGAGATTATTAATCTTTATTTTATCATTTGAGGAGGTATCATGGATATTTTTATTCATCATTTTGTGGTAATCCTAAATAAGGATAATTATAAGCTTTGAAAAAATGAAATCCTAACACATCTCAAGTGGCTTAATGTTTTTTCCTATCTTTATGTACTCATCCCTGAACCAAATACACCTAAGAGTAAATCATCATGGGGTAATAATATTGATCATGTTGTAAAATTAATTTGTTCTAATGTTGATCATGACACTATGTGTGCTATATTGGACCTTGATTTCCCATGCACACTATGGACCAAGATTTAGGAGATCTTTGGAGACCCACATATCTCTTCATGCCCAAATGATCTTGCTACAGATTGCCTCATTCCCCTTGATGATGTAGATAATATACCCTTCCATGATGATACTTTAGAGGAACTTGAGTATATTACAAGTATTGCATGTTTCAGTGATACAAAAACTTCTCTTGCTACTTCTCCTCTTATCAAGATCACATCTTCAATTGATGTCATTCCAGATGAAACTAGTATTGCTACATCCATGGCCCCTATTTATTTAGTGCAGCAGGATTGTAATGTCCCCTTTTTTCCGGGATCTGTATCAGAGCAATGGTTAGCCTACTATTTGGTGCACATAGGCTAGCAAGATGTGTTGGGGGCCCTTTGGAGGGTATTCAGGGACTTCAACAGGCTTGATGTTTTCATTCCGGCATCTTCAGCTCAGTGATCGAGTCTTTTGCTTGGTATGCCTTACAAAGGCAATTCAGGAGTTCTTTGTTCACACTTGCTATTTATATTAAGTGTTATCAAGTTCAATGGCGGCATGCATGCAGTTGGTATTTGTGTCAGAACACTCTCAAAAGGTTATTGCTAGATCATTGCCGGGAGTAATTAAATCATTAAAGTCATTAAAGTGACTTTATGATTTAATGTTATAAAGTTACTTTTAATAAAGTATTTTATAATATGGCATTATAAGGTGAATAAAGTAACTTTAATTAAAATGACATATTTTAAGTTACCTTATTATTATTTCATTAAATGGCACATGTTTCAAAAAGTTTATTTAATTAAAAGATTTAAAGAGGCCAAATGAGGCATTGGGTTTTGGAAAGGAATTACTTTATTATTTTAATAAAGTTAATTGCCAAGCGTAGGGTTTGGAGGTGAATAAAAGAGCAAAGAGAAGTCAATTTTCATTATCCAAGTTTTATCATTTACAAACAAAAAAGTTGAGCACAAGGTTGCAGGTATGAAGTTTCAAGCTATTCAGAGGATGGAAAACCTCGAATAGGATTAAGTCTACATGTGTGAAAGATCACCCAAGGTCTTCTCATTTGGATGGTTTCACACAGAGATCATCATCTGAGCATTCACAAATTTAATTCAGTAGATTCAACCAGCAATTTCAGTTTTTCATCAGCAGATTAGAAATAAGACAGAGGTCAACTCAGCAATTGCACATTTGGGGATTTACATAGTTCTCAAAGTACAAGATTGAAGATTGTTGATACTCACAACTGCTGATCAAGCATTCCCAGATCTGAGATTTATGTTGTTGATTCCAAGTATGGATTTTATGTATTCCTTGAATCATTAATAAAAAATTTGGTTATTTGTCTCTTGCATTTGTTTGGAATTGTTATTTTGCTATTATCTGTACTGTTGGCGAAATTCAAATAACATGGATCAAGGTGGGTTATTACAAGGGCATTCATTTCAATCTTCCAAATCCATCTCATTAGGATTCCCATTCATCATACATATCATCTATGTTTGTGGAGTTTCACATTACAGATCTTGAGGACACATTTGAGGACATACATTACCTCCTTGATGGCAGTGATATCATCACATCTTCAATGTTTCCAAATGTAGTTCAAACTCTTCCCTCTCCTATTTTTGCTTCTCTAATTGGGCATTTAGTTTGTGTTTTGGAGGAGATATCTTTTTCTAGCATGAGGTCACCAAAGTTGCATTAGAGACACGTTTGGATTTGGATTACCTATCCATCCAAATTATACAAATGGCTTCTTTAATCACTAAGGATCTATTTCTTCCTAAGGGGAAAAATGTTGTTTGTGGGCAATGGATTGTTTTATATCTTCAAGCTATCATCATTGAAACAAGAGCTACTTCTTCATGAGGGGAATTCATAGTCTCATTTTTTTTCTCCTATTAGAGGGATATACATTATACATTTGCGATAGAAGCATACTTGGGGGGTCATGTTGAGTGCTCCTTTATTCCACCACATATAAATGTTCATTTACTTTTTTCTCTCTTTTGGAGAGGAGATTTTATCATGAAGTTTTTTCTTTTCTCCAATTATGAGAGATTTATTTGTTTGTACATGGGTACCTCATCAATCAATCAAGACCCATCCATGCAACTATCACTCACCATCAATGCATCCTTGCATTTTATCATACTCCCTAGGTTGCACTTAAGGGGATATTAGAATGAAAAAGGTAAATCACATAATTAGTTCTTATTGGATCCTATTCATGCTAGTACACTTAAGCTTACTTACCTCATGTGTCTTTTTGTGTTTGAAGTCATAGGATCTAATTACATCTTTATCCTTATATCAAGGATTCATTGTGTATTGTAATCATTATCTTTTTGCATCTAACTAAATCTCAAGGTTCATAGCAAATCAATTTCTTTTTAATTGTGTGATAGGATATTTTGATTGCAGATAATCTTTGGTGTGCTATAGGATTTCAATCACCAACTCCAACATCATAAACTATCTTTTAAAAGAGATTATGGAGCCAAATTAGAGCACCCAATTTGACGAGTGGATTATAACACAATTATTGAGCATTACAACAATGTAAGAGCATCTACCATTTTTACCATGTTGACTCATCATGGAGGGGACGTAGGAGGTTGGGCCTTAGATTTGGTTGGCATATTTGGGTCATGGTATTGACCCATGTTTTGAGGTTTAGCACCAATGGTTTCATGTATCAAATCTCCTATATATCGAGTGCTCGGGTTGGAGCTATGTATGGGTTGTATAATTGATTTGTAGGTAGTATTATGCTACCAAAATTGCTCCCAAATCCAAATGCTAGCAATACTTTTGTAAAGGCGTAGCTTGAGACTTGTATTGTAACCTCAGTCATTGAATAATTAAAATTGGTTTTGCTTTGGAGTGTGGGGTTCTTCTCCCGAAAGGATTTTTTGCATGTAAATATCTTGTTATGATATAATCTTTAATCTTTCATATATTCTTTTCTATAACTATAAGATTAATTGATTTTGTACATACCTACCCTCAAATTTTAGTGTAAGAAGTGTATTCCACACCATTGCTTCCTTTCACAAAGCTCAATATGGCCATCATTGTCTATAATTCCCACACATTTATTCCCTAAAAGGGAACACCAGTTTGGCAAAATATAATTCCAAGCGATGTTTATCATTGAAATCTTCCCTTGGCATATCCTCATCGCTAAATTGGCTTCAAGAGCACCTAGATCGTTGAGCACTCACAGTATAAGTCCTAATAGACATATGACAACCAAGAATAATAGTTATCCATGAAGAAGAGCCAAGAGGACTCTTAGACATAATGACTAAATTTTGTTGGAATGAATAAGGGATTGACAAGGTAGGTATTTAGCACATGACTTTTTGTGTGAAACACAAACCACCTACTTGAATCTCTATAGATTCCTTCAGATCTAAGGTGAGGTCCACCTCCACACAAATACAATAGTGGGGTCGTGTTGAGAAGATATAATGTCCCCTTTTTCGAGATATGTATCCTTGCAATTGTTAGCCTACTATCTGGTCATCGTAGGCTAATGGGATGTTCAGGGGACCCTTTTGAGGGTGTTCAGTGGTTCATCAACAAGCTTGGGTATCCATTCCAGTGTATACAGCTTAGTGATTCAATATTTTGGTTGATAGGCCTTACGGAGGTAGTTCTGGAGCACATTGTTCACACTTACTATTTATAGTGAGTTATACCAGGATCAGTGGTCACCCGGCCAGTAGTTGGAAACTGTGTTTGGATCACTCTCAAGGGTTATTGTCAGATTATTATTGAGAGTTGGCAATTTAATTGAATTACTAAAGTCAATTACTTTAATAATATTAATTATTAAAGTGACTTTATAATTTAATGTTATAAAGTGACCTTTAATAAAGTAACTTTATAATTTGGCATTATAAGGGAAATAAAGTGACTTTTAATAAAGTATTATTATTTTAATGGTACTTTATGAAATACTTTATTAAAAAGTCAATTATATTAAAAAGGCAACATTTTAATATTATCTCAAAAAGCCTAATTTCAAAAGTTAGCGTTGGAAATTGGGAGAAGAATAAAAAGGAAAAAAGAAGTCATTTTTGGGATTCATTGTTTATTTGCAAAATTGGAGAGAGCTAAGCAACAAGGTTTGCTAGTTTGAAGATTCAATCCTTTTGAGGATGAAAACCCTCAGAGACGACAATGTCTACAGGTGTGGAAGATCACCCAAGGGCATTCTAAGAGATAATCTCATACAGACATTATTACAAAGCTTCATCGGTTTCCTGGATATCATCACTCAGAGTTTTTATAGAGTTTTCAGAGGTTATTAGCCAATAGGATTTTATTGTGGACTTGCCAGTCCACAGGCCATCGACATACCTGTCTTACACCCTACAAACCACATTACTACTCGGTAAACCACTTGATCACCTGTCTGCAGCCCTCTCCAAGCCAGCGCATGCATACCTAACAGCCATAAATATCTTTCGACAGGGCTTGAATGCATGTATGTAAAAAACTAGAGGTTCATGGATGCACGCAAAGTATTAGACATAATGCCTAAACTAAATGTTGTCTTTTGGGTTGGTTTGCTTTTGAGATATGCACTAAATGGTAGAATGGAGAATGCCTGCCAACTAAACTAGAGCGCTATGATTGCAAGTTATGCACAGAACAGATAGCGGAAGGAAGTATGGTTTTCCACGAGCCCTTTCCATTCTATTTAATAGACTATGAAAACGTTATTGCCACTTTTGATCAGAGACCTAACTATGGATTCATTCATCAAAGCGAAAGGAAGCCTCCAAGTTGTTTTTGCTTCTCATCATGCCTTCATTGAATGCAAATACAATCCAAACACTCCACCATCCAAACACTCCACCCTGCAATTTAATTTCTCAGTCCAATCTCATTATGAATATATCTAGCAAATATCTTCTTTGTTAGAAAGATCAACCGCCCTCCATCACCGCCTCTACTTATAAAGAGACTGTAATGTCCACAATTCTGTAACCTTTGGAGTTTAGTGTGCAAGGAGCGAGCTTCAAACGGTAATGCCCTTTTGTTTTCATGCGATTTGCATAGTTTTTCTGTTCTTTCGATATAGCGAGCTTCAGACTGCACATCATATAGAACTATTAGTTACTGCTCATTTAGTAAATTTCTGGAGAACTATTTGTAGTAAAGGGTTTTTGTTCTGTGGAGAGCTATAGCTGTAGTTTTATTTGTTCTTTTGTCGCCTGGCTTGCTCGTTCAAATTCCAAGAGATGGAAGGTTTGTCGAATTCACTCTGAGAACAGTCGATGCAGCTTCTGTATTTGTTCATTCCTTGTTTTCTTTGCTTGTCATGTATCTCTTCCAGCTTTCCTTGGGAATGTAATGCTTGTTTTTGTCATGTCTGTAATGAATTAAGGTAGTTTTACTATAGTAATATAATGATCAACCCCCAAATATAATTTTTCTCTTGGTATTTCACACTTTGGCTTCTTCCCTATTTTTAAACTAGCTGCTGAAAGTGTTTTCTTCCCTGAATGTAATCTTTTCCTCTATTTTTTTCTGTGATTTTGCTGCTTACTGTTTGTGTGTAAGTTTGATGTTTATGCAATAGTTTTATCATGGAGTTTGCATGGGTTATGATGCTCATCCATGAACACATGCAATCACATTATAACCAAGAAAGAACATGCATGAAAGCAACATCTTTCAAGCCATTTTGTAAACATATTACCAGCAGAAAAAATTACAGTCATACAATGTTTTTATTGAAACTCAGATAAGAGTTATATTTTCAAACCTTTCAACTAGCACCTAACAGCAGATAGACATCTTCAGAGCTCAACCTCCATCAATGGTTGCTACCATAGATAACAGAGATGACCTGACTTAGCGTCCCTCTTCCCAAACCATATGCTACATAAAAATTCTCCTCACATGGTCGTCCAAGGAGAAAGACCAAATCCAGCGTATTTAAACTCTTTTCAGCATTACCCAAAAGCCGTCCCTCCCTCCCTCCCTGATGAACTCGTCCTTCTCTTAAAAATTCCACAGTCCACTAAAAAATACGTTCTTGTACTTGATGGGATCGCCTTTCAATGAGGAAGCCTTTGGAAAAATACCCACAATGGTGTCTCTGTAAATCCAAGAGCTATGAGCAAAAAGAAGGTTCAGACCCAGCAAAATCAATGCCCTGGAAAGGTCTAAAAATTCACTCCCAAACTTGAAATAATCTCTCCAAACTGAAAAGAACATCAAACCACTCCAAACCAGATAGAACCAATCAGAAAAAATTGGTAAATCTTCAACACTAAACCCTGAAATCTGCAACCTGAAAGCAAATTTGAAGCTCCTAAATGAAGCTCCCCCAAATCCTCACTTGATGTGGTCTTTCACACACGAAGAGAGGCGATCATGAAGACGTTTTCATCTCCACAAGTCGAAATCCAGCTTAAAGCCAAGCTCCAAAACCACAGCATTGAAAAATATCAAACATCCATGATGAAAAAAGCCTCCAAACAAAACTTTTATTAAATTTTCTCCAGCAACCCTAAAATGCACCCCAAATTCATTTGCTTTTGATTTAATTTAATTTTAAATTCTTTTCCCTCCATAGTTTGGGCGCCCCAAGGAAATATAATATAATTTCACTTTAAAAACAACTTGAAGTGAATAGACTAAGTGCCCTTGGTCACTTTTTTTAATTGAGTCCCCTTATGTCCCCCTTTTTTTAATTAAACATTATAAAGTCACTTTTTTAAAAGCACATTTCCCAAAGAACCTCAAATATTAAAGTTAATCCCTCAAAGTGACTTAATCTAATGAATATGCACAGTGACTAGCCTGACCAAGGCTAGCTTGCCAAGTCCAATCAACCCTAATTGACTTACTATTTTTAGTAAGTACTAAAAATAGTAGTAATGCACCCTGAAATCGAAGCCAGAGAGATACTGAGATGCCCAAGGTGGTTCACCGAAGGCTGAAGCGCTGTGCCAGACCCCCTGCTAAAAATAGCACCTACTAAAAATAGTAAGTGTTCCCCGATGAACCCTAACTGACAGAAGATGTCATAAAATGGGGACATTACAAGTAATCTTGATGGAGGCCAAATAAAATACAAACTGATAAATGTATGTACACGTTCAGAAACTAAAGCTTTGACATCGACAGTTGCCCTTAACTGGGTTAGTGTAGAGCCCGACAGTTTCTGGGCTGGAGGTGTGTAATGTCCCTTTTTTCGGCATGATCCTGTTTGATGGCCGTTAGCCTATTTCTCAGACTCTCGTAGGCTAATAGGTTGGGTTAGAGGGTCAGTGGCATTATTTGATGAGTTTTGTCATTCTCAGTTCAGAGCCCAGTGATTGGTTCACGGCAGGCGTTAGCAGTTCAGGAGTCGATAGCTTCTGACGGCACAGGATTCTATGAAGATTTGTGGAAGTTATGCCTATTTGAGTGATTTAAGTTATTTATTAACTTAATATTTTATCATAAAGTCCAATTGACTTTATACTTTTTAAATCACTTAAATATTCTCTAAAAGTGATTTAATATTTTAATCACTTAAATTGATAAAGTGCGCCCAAGTATTTAAGTCAAATACTATTGAAATGACTTAAATATATTTTAAAAGATTTAAAATATAAAGAGGGGCGTATCTTTCTTGGAATTCGTGCCTTTTGCATATAAGGGCATTTTTGGCAATGAGAAACTCACCTTTTGATAATTTCGACTTTGCCTTGTGTTTCTTCTTGTGCATTCTCCTGTGATCAGGGTTTGAACAATCTTCCATTGAAGAACGATACCTCTTCAGTGTTGAGCACTCTTGAGATTGTGAGAGATCAATCGAATCAATGCAGTTGAGAGCTTCATTCAGAGGTTCTACATAATTCAGATAGAGTATTATATAAAGATTTACTGTTGATTGCAATAAAAAAGGGGTTTCTTCCTTGTGGCGCCTTCTTCATCAGATCTATGGCTCCAGTAGGATTAATACTCATTCTTCTTCTTGGCCGTACGACTTGCATTGGGATTTGTGCCTTTTAGAGAGGCGTGTGAAGGGATTTGTTGAAACGCCTTCCTTTTGGTGCTTTTTGACTTCCATCTTTAGCGTCTAGTGTTTTCAAAGACTTGTACCCAGTTTCGAGGTAGGAGAACTCAAATCTGGAGGCCAGGCGTCCTTTATGTCAGTTTTCAGCATTCTTGGCTGGCGAGCTGGCTTGCTGTTTTAAATTAAAAAACTAGAAACATTCTGGTATGTTTATCATTCATGATCTCATTGTTTCAATAAAATAGCGTCTTCTGCATTTCCATTCTGTAGGAAATTGCTCTGTATTTCAGTTTATAAGCTTTTATATGCTGCGCCCCTTCTCTTCTGTCTATGAACTTTTCTCTAAAAAACTAAAATAACACAATAAGACTTAAGAAATTACTGGGGTTTGAGTTGAGAGCCAGCAGGGCTCATCACAGTGGTATCAAAGTTCTGATCCTGCCAGCCTGCAGGGTTAGCAGTCTTTATGCAGCCTCACCAAAATAGGTTTGACAGGTACTACTCACGCAGGGTTCCTGGTTTGCAGAGAAGTACTTTTGAACCTTTTTCAGCATTTCCATTTGACGAACAGGAAGAAGAATTAGGCTTTGATAACATGGCTGACAGGGAAGCTGAAGGTTCTCGTAGGAATAATTTTGATGAAGAGGAAAGAGAGGCCAGAGATGTGCTCAGAGGCATGGTTGCAGGCCAAGAACAGGTGGCGAATATTCTCTAGCAACTCAGCACAAATGTTCAAAATTTGACAATTAATAGAGCTCAGAATCTAGATCGAGATCATGAAGGCAGTATTCATAGAGAACCTCAGAGAGTCATAGCTCCAGCACGCACCTTTGAGAGAGCTACATGTCCTACTTTTACCAGAAATGATGTTGATGAAGAGGAAGAGGTTGAACAGGGTGGTGAAGTGAACTTTGCTGATAACATCATGACTATGTATGATGAATGGGATGCATTGCCTCCGAGAGTTAAGGAGCACCTTAACTTCGATCGATTCATGAGCCAGAAGAGAGAGTATAACCGTAACAAGAATGACAGGAGGCCTAGAAACAAGCAAAGTGATCTCAAACAGGCTACCAACAAACTAACCTTAGTTCACTATGATGGCAGTGGTAGAGTTACAGCACGTGCCTGGGTGAGTAAGTTGGATACATTCCTGACACTACGTCCTATGCCAGAGGAAGATGCTATACGATTTGCAGCTCTCCACCTTGATGGCGTAGCACATGACTGGTGGATTCATGGCATGGCTACAATACACCATGATAGGATTACCTCGTACCAGGAGTTTACTGATAGACTTGTAGAGAGGTTCGATAGACGTGATCCTGAGCTATTCTTCAGAGACCTTGCTCAGCTAAAGCAGTTGGGTAGTTTGGAGTCTTATATTGGTGAGTTTCAGAAGCTCTCAGTTATGGTTATCGGAATCTCAAAGAGGAGACTTGTCATTCTATTTGTAGAAGGTCTCCATGAGCCAATGAAAGGTTGGATCAAGGCATTCGATCCACCTACCTTGCACGAAGCTATGAGAAAAGCTCGTAACATGGAACTTACAACTTCACGTGGTAAGTTCACTTCAAATGCAGAAGCATATACATCTTATACTGATAGCCATTCAAAAACTAAGGAATCAGAAAAAGTTGATGAAAAGAGGAAGTTTGCAGCTCCTTTGGACGGAGAGACAATAAATGATTTGCGTAGGAGGAAGCTATGTTTCTATTGCAGAGCTCCTTATGACCAGAACCACAATTGCCCTCTTAAGCCTAAGGGTACAAATAGACAAATGGAGTGGTTTTATGAGGGTGATGACATTGCTGATTTAACGGACCAGCAAGCTGGTTTTAAGGATGGGAGTATGCGATCTATCATTCTCGTCAACGCAAAAGGTGAGAAGATAGAACCAAAGATACTAGAGGAGGAGCATGAGATGATTCAGGAGGATTATCATTTTGATTCTAGTCCCATGGGATCAAAGGGGTTTGATTGGGATCAGTACAGTTATGAGGCTCAGTTTGTACAAAATCCTCTTTATGAGGTGGATGCTACATCTTCTTGTGATAATCCGCTCTTTGAGGTGGATGCTGATTCTACTCTTGACCCTGATTTAGGCAAGAGCGTTGATCATAGTATTCGAGATTCCATCAGTGCATCGAGATTTCAGACAGAGCTCGTTGAGGAGATTTCTAGTGTGTACATGGTCAGGAGTCTTCACAGTTTCACTTTCAGTCATCATGTACATGACCTATTTTAGATGCACAATTCTGGTATGCACGTGTTAGACATGTTCGATGATAGCATATCTCATGCGGTTTTAGGGAGCAAGTGTTGTCAGTGGTTTGACTTGCTTTCTTATGAGTTCCTCTCTCCTGTGACAAATGGTGTTGAGATTGACAGGGTACAGCATGATGATCCAGTTGATCAGATTTAGGAGTTACAAGAGACAGTTGATGACAGTAGGGACATTTCACGACACTATCCTTGGGATCATGGTGGAGTGGTTGGTTCTTTGCTATTGAGATTGCTTGCGGACAAGCAATTTTTGGGAGGGAGGACTGTAATGTCCCCTTTTTCGGCATGATCCTGTTTGATGGTCGTTAGCCTATTTCTCAGACTCTCGTAGGCTAATAGGTTGGGTTAGAGGGTCAGTGGCATTATTTGATGAGTTTTGTCGTTCTCAGTTCAAAGCCCAGTGATTGGTTCACGGCAGGCGTTAGCAGTTCAGGAGTCGACAGCTTCTGACGGCACAGGATTCTATGAAGATTTGTGGAAGTTATGCCTATTTGAGTGATTTAAGTCATTTATTAACTTAATATTTTATTATACAGTCAAATTGACTTTATACTTTTTAAATCACTTAAATATTCTCTAAAAGTGATTTAATATTTTAATCACTTAAATTGATAAAGTGCGCCCAAGTATTTAAGTCAAATACTATTGAAATGACTTAAATATATTTTAAAAGATTTAAAATATAAAGAGGGGCGTATCTTTCTTGGAATTCGTGCCTTTTGCATATAAGGGCATTTTTGGCAATGAGAAACTCACCTTTTGATAATTTCAACTTTGCCTTGTGTTTCTTCCTGTGCATTCTCCTGTGATCAGGGTTTGAACAATCTTCCATTGAAGAACGATACCTCTTCAGTGTTGAGCACTCTTGAGATTGTGAGAGATCAATCGAATCAGTGCAGTTGAGAGCTTCATTCAGAGGTTCTACATGATTCAGACAAAGTATTATATAAAGATTTACTGTTGATTGCAATAAGAAAGGGGTTTCTTCCTTGTGGCGCCTTCTTCATCAGAGCTGTGGCTCCAACAGGATTAATACTCATTCTTCTTCTTGGCCATACAACTTGCATTGGGATTTGTGCCTTTTAGAGAGGCGTGTGAAGGGATTTGTTGAAACGCCTTCCTTTTGGTTGCTTTTTGACATCCATCTTTAGCGTCTAGTGTTTTCAAAGACTTGTACCCAGTTTCGAGGCAGGAGAACTCAAATCTGGAGGCCAGGCGTCCTTTATGTCAGTTTTCAGCATTCTTGGCTAGCGAGTTGGCTTGCTGTTTTAAATAAAAAAACTGGAAACATTCTAGTACGTTTATCATTCATGATCTCATTGTTTCAATAAAATAGCGTCTTTTGCATTTCCATTCTGTAGGAAATTGCTCTTATTTCAATTTATAAGCTTTTATATGCTGCACCCCTTCTCTTCTGTCTATGAACTTTTCTCTAAAAAAACTAAAATAGCACAATTAGACTTAAGAAATTACTGGGGTTTGAGTTGAGAGCCAGCAGGGCTCATCACAAGGTGGTGCTTGTTAAGGTTTAAACTAAAATGATATGTTCAGAGATCTTGACATGTCCCTGTTTCAATTTAGTCAAGAATCTAACAAGGTACATGCTTTAGAGGAGTAGGATCAAACCTCTCTCGTCTCTGCACTCATACACATCCCTTCTGCTTTGATGGACGCACACATTCTCTTGTTGGATCCCTTTTATGAAATGATGAATGTGCATACTGTGTGTCAACTGCCAGGGCGCCCATACCTACCCTCTCTGTCCTCGACACCTATGTTATTTTATTTTTCCTTCACCCTGTCATCTGCTTTGGAAGTCACTTGTTGTGGGGGTGGGATGTGACATATTTGTAGTTTTAATTTTAATACTTTGTATACCAAAGAACAGAGGATACAGGGTAAATGATTCGCCTCTCTGTATCTACGTCTTCTGGTGACTATTGTTAGTTTTTAAATCAGAAATGCAAATAAGCAAAAATACAACACACAGATCAATGAACACAGCAATTTACCCTGGGAAAACCCTCCTACTCGAGGGAGAAAAACCCAGCAAAATGATCTCTTATATATCAAATGAAAAAGTGCAGAAGGCTGCATAAAAAAATCAGGCCCTACACAAGGCCACAAATGATGACACTTCCTTTGAAAACAAATCTGCTGCTAGGAGGCGAATTGTTGCTGAAGATATTCGAATTGGAATGGATGATTCGATGCTTGAATGAAATGACTCCAACCTCTTTATATACCAAGCTAGGTGGCCTTCTCTCTAGGGCCGACCTAGAGCAAATATAAGTTTATTTAATAGAACAAGGGCCAACCTGCCTTGTGGTGAATTTATAATTAAGAGAAAATATCTCCCACCGCTACAACACTAACACTCCCTCTTAGCTAGGGAGGTATTTTTCCAAATATCCTCATCATGGAGTCTCTCAACATGACGCCCACAATGGCTACACCCATTTGTGGAAAACCACATCTCAGTCTCAGAGATGTACAAGGGTTCATCACGAAGTCTATCAACGTGATGTCGTCATGGAGTCTCTCAACATGACATCCACAATGGCCACCCCCATGTGTGGAAAGAAACACATCTCAATCTTAGAGATGTACAAGGGTTCATCACAGGGTCTCTCAACATGATGTCGTCATGGAGTCTCTCAACATGACGTCCACAATGGCTACTCCCATGTGTGGAAAGAAACACATCTCAGTCTCAGAGATGTACAAGGGTTCATCACGGAGTCTCTCAACGTGATGTCGTCATGGAGTCTCTCAACATGACGTCTCATCTCAATCTCAGAGATGAACAAGAGCTTGTAACTCATATTTCTCCGTCTCAGAGAAATATACACTACAAGGGGGCTTTCACCTCATATTTCTCCGTCTCAAAGAAATATACACTACAAGGGCTTTCACCTCATAGTTCTTCGTCTCAGAGAAATATACATTACAAGGGCTTTCACCTCATATTTCTCCGTCTCAGAGAAATATGCATTACAACAAATCTTCATGATGATGTGACTCCCTCTAAAGCTCCAAGTACTTGCATCAACCTCCTAACCTCCTCATCCAAGATTGCCTGCAAAGCTTGCCTTAGAGGAACAATTTCCAACGCACACCTCTGGCACTACTGACTTGCGAGAGTTCAAGACTATCCTTCTCGACCTCATCCCAGATCACCCTATTCTGAATAGGTTTACGGAGGTACCAATGTCAAATCCAGATTGATTGTCTTGTGCAATTCTGTTCTCTGCAGCTGAAGAGGTCTTCCAAGGACTTTAGCACCTGGCCTTGCAACAGTGCAACCCACTTAGCTGACACCTTCACTTCTTCTTAGTGAGTCACCAAACTCCCTCTTGATCCCTGCCTCAAAGATTGCAAAGAAATCCTCTGGAAGTGAACTCCCCTCCATTGACTATGTAATGTCCCCTTCTCAGTAATATTTGAGTGATCGCTTAGCCTTTTAATTCCCAAGGCTAAGGTCGAGTTGAGGGAATCATTTAGTTAATTACTCACTTCAAGGCTAAGTTTCAAATTAAGTTAAAATGGTGATATTGAGCAATTAATTAAATTACTCATAAGGTGACCTAGTGCAATATTATTTAAAAGTGCCTTATGAAGTATTATTTAAGTGACTCAAGTTTATAAAGTGACTAAAGTAAACTTTTAAATAAATAAACTATTCCAAAGTCACTTTATATTTTGAAAGGTAAAGATTAAAATGAAAAAAGGGAAGTCACTTTATCGGGCTGAATAATATATGAGAGAGCTCATTTTTTTGGTCGGCACTTTTTGAGAACACATTTTCATATGGGCGCGCCTTCATGGTCGTGGGTTTTTGGAACCCTTGCTTCTGTTTCGGCTGTGTGATATCAGTCCTAGCAGAAATACGAGTTGTTTACAGGTTACCTTTGTGCAGATAAGTTTGGAATCAGCTTGAGGAAAGGAAAACGAAACACCGTCTCATGAGTTTTGATTATGATTTTTTTTTTTGCATTCTCCTAGAATCGTATGGAAGCTGTTATCATTTAGTATGGAGGCGCCTTATCCTAAGGAAACCCTAGTCAAGTTTATTATTGGCAAAAGACAACAGTTCTGGGTGGTTATTTGAAGGAACCGAGCATATAGAAGAAAAACGAGTTTGTCAGGAGGAGAAGCGCTTCATTTTTTGCCCTTCTTCTGAACTGAGGTTATTGTAGGGAGCTGAAGAAGTGACGTTGGGTAAGAACAAGGCTGAAAATAACATCCACCAGGAGATTTGAAGGTCAAAGGAAGATTTCCAGTTGCTGCAAGTAAAATCTGGGTTATTGATAAGACGTTTTCTTCATTAAGCAATTCAAATTCAAGCATCCAACTCAGGTCTGGGTATTCCTTGCATTTCTTGTGTATTCTCAGCTTGTTCATGCTTTCCTACGCTTAGGGAAACTATCATATATTGCCAACAAATAGGTGGTACTGCTGGTGTGTTTTTGCAAGACTGTAGTATCAGAAAATAGTGTTGCATATGGCAGTTACAGCATGGGGATATTTCTGAAAATGTTACTGCTGGGAATGAGTATGTTATGTGGTTTGCTAGGGTACTGTTATTACTAATGATAAATGAAGAATACAACCTCAAACATCTGTGCATGTATTAGTGTGTCTACTTTATTTGCTTTCAGCAGTAGCTAATTTCACTATATGCAAATACTGTAATTGGCATGCCTGAAAAGTGCACTCAACAAAGTTAGCCATCAGAAAATATCATTAAAACTACTGCTGCAGTCTTGTCATCCTTGTTGTGTGATGCCAATACTAGTATAAAGTGTTTAAACTGAAGATCCTAGCAAGTTGACAATGCTTCAGTCTTATGATGATGAGTGCAATTATTAAATGTAATACTGTTCTTGAATACAAGGAAACTGATCAGACCCAGTTAATGTTCATATCTTGATGTTCATGTCTATCGAATGTGTTAAGTCTTGCCTAACATTTACCACTGTGTGATGAAACGAGCTCCCTTCAAATCAAACAAACACAAAATTTCCACACTTTCCGGAAAGGCACATTTCAAACTAATCTCAAAACCTTAATCCTTTTCCCAGACATGCTCTCAACTCGTGCCTTGAATTCTCGGAATTTAACTCCCTCTGAATGTCATTTCCTCCTCTTCAAAGAAGCTGATTGCAATGACAATCTGTATAAGTTCTCCGTTGTTTAGTGTCTTCATCTTTGTCAATCTTATTTGTTGATGCACACTCTCCATCCAAGGCTGACCCAACCTAGTTCCCTCAAGAGATGTCTCTAGTGAAGAATCATGAGAGTTATGCGCCACCAACTCAGTCCCAAGGCTGCAAGCTATGTCTCCATGTTTGTTCATTTCTTTAGCCGGCATGACTTCCTCATAGGATGCACCAAGCTCTTCCTCCCTTGAATTCCTTATGCAATCTCTCATCATCCTTTTGCTCCTTGATCCGTCCTAGAAGCATCTTAGAGAGATTAATAATAGCTCATAGAATCAAATTACCCCAAAGAGAATACATACCAATGCTAGAAGCATACATGATTCACTATTCACAATGTTATTGCATGAATTATTATTAACTACATGATTATTTAAATCCATGATCATTATTCAAAAGTACCAAAAATACTTATCTCTTTATAGTTGATCAATTCAGCGATGCCTTTTCAGATTTCAATCTCTGTATCTTTCCCTGCTATTAGCACCACAGTCTCTTTCACCATATCGACCACCACTATAACAATCCCCTCCAAGACGTCTCCATGACCCATACCAACATGCAAGGATAGCGTGAAGAAAAACAGAAAGTTGAGAGTTGGACGCTATGTGTTGGTTGGTGATCATTGAGCATGCATCACAGCCTTACTGCCAACACCCAAGCCGCCGTCACCCAGGCAACTTGAAGCCAAACCAACAGTACCACCCAACTTACCACCAACGTGATCCACCATTGATGTTGTGTTAACCGAAGTGCTACCTCTATCCAACTTTTTCAAAAGACTAAAAAGCTTCAGTTCTCCACCTGTATTTTATACAGCTTCTTCCCTTGATTGAAAGGCAGCAACAACACTTATTTTATGCAGACTGTTACAGACCCTCAGTAATATCAACAGACTTAATTGTAATGTCCCCATTTTGGCCATACGCTCTTCATTTGGATTTAGCCTATTTTCGAGAATCCGTAGGCTACTCAATTGTGCAAAATTAGGATTTCTTCTTTCAAATACTGCTCAGTTGGCGTTTAGAGGATGTTGTGCAGACTTACTATTTTTAGCAAGTCTATCTTTTGGTAGTATCTATCTAGCAGCAGTTCAATCCTTTGTAGTTCAAAGGTTCAGTTTGGCTTTCTGTGTTTTGATGTGAACTTACTATTTATAGCAGCTGGCTATTTTTAGTAAGTCTAATTTTGGCAGTGGCATCATCAGCAGTTCAACTCAAGTCATCTTGCTATCCATCAGTTTCAGTATTGGCATTGGTTTTGGTTATCTCCATGGACTGAGTTTTTATACTTAGTCAATTTCATGTTTTTCAGTTGTACCCCACGCCTAGGCTTAATAACTTCATGTTGTTTTAAAGAGGGGTCATTAAGGGGTCATGTTGAGCATTTAATGATTTAAATAAATGCTTTATTGTTGCAATTTAGAAAAGGACGCCTAAAAGGAAAGTTGAATAATGTTTTATTATTTCAAAAAGTAAATGCTTAAAGGTGGCGTCCCTCTTGGAAGTTGAAGTGATTCGACTTCCTGGAATTTGAAGTGTTTCATTTGCCAATTGAAACTTATATATTGCTGTTGTTTGAAGAGCTGATTATCTTTGGAAAATTATAACGAAATGCTGCTGGTTTGAATCCAGAACCTGGCTAAGGGGAAGTTTAGCAATTTGTCTCCATTCTTCGGGCCTGAAACTATGGTTCCCTAGATCATGGATTGAGAGTGTGCTTCATTCAGAAGTGCACATTGAGTTTCATTGTTGGAGAATTTGAAGTATTTTTCAGTTTTTGAGCTTGCTGGTTCATTCATGGCTGAAGGTGATTTTCATTAACAGCTCTTTGTACGATTTTAATGTGCTTCTGAGTATTGAAGATATGGATTCCTAGCACATGGGCGCCCCTTCCCATAAAAGATTAGAATTTATTTCAAAGTATTTATTTTTATCTTGCCAAAATCGCACCAGCAAGGAGGCCATACCATTTCAGGAGGTATTGGACTTCGTGCAAAAATAAATGGCTGAGTTTTGATGCAATTTCAATGTAGCAATTTGGGCGCCAACCTTCACAGGAGCTTCAACAATTTATTTCATTCAATTTGGAGGTATATTGAAGAAGTTATAAGCAATTTATTAGTTTACAGTTGCTAGTTGAACAATTTCAGTTTGCTGGTTTTTAAAATCAGATTGCTAGAAGTTCAATTTTTGGCTTCAATTTCAGTCTTCAAGAGGTTTAGAACTTGAAAGAATCATCCTTTATATATTTGTAATCATTCTATCATTGTAACACTCGTAATTTGCAGTTTATCTTTAATTGTAAGGTTGTGAATTAGTAGTACTAATCCAACCATTTTATTACTGCATTTACCTGTGACTAATTGATGCAAATATTATAACCCCTGGATGGTTTACCGCCAGTGTGGACTAATCTGATTTGTAATTTCATTTACCACCCACTGTTAAGTGGAGAATTCCCACTCTCAAGTGGATGCCCGCCGCAGCGGATGAATTAGTTTTGCATTGTAATGTTTTCCCCCCACTATTCAAGTGGTAGCATGGAAATTCTCATGGCTGGTTATCCACCTAAGTTCATTTCAGTTTGTAATAAGTACTCCGCCATATGTTAGCACCTCGCCTTTCAAGGGATCTTGTGTGCACATTCTTGGAGTTGAGTCTTATCATTTACTTTCAGTTGTAAATCAATTTCACTTGTTGAGTTATTTAGATCCTAGGGATCCTCTGACCATATGCTCGCCCCTCTTCCTTCAATGGTTTTAGGGTGCATTCTTGGTTAGAGTTACCCTTCGCATCGTTTTGGTTTTGGAGCTAACCTTAACAGGTGCGTGTTGCAATTGTAAATGGTATGTAAAATCAAGAAAAATTTTAAGGGGCATATTTCATTAATCATTTTCTGCTTTGACCCATCTGATTCAAGCAGCTCCTTTATTCGTAATTATTCAAGCAAGTTGTTCCCGACTTAATTAGCAGTTCACTCATCAATACATATTGTCTCTTTATAAACTACTCTTGATAATCCAAGCTGCTCCCGATGAAATGGCAGAATGAAGAGTAGAAACGGCAGCTTAAAGACAACAACAAGCATATAGGGTGCTCCCGATAATAAGCGGCAGTCACATTGATAAGAATTTAAAACACCACCGAATATTTTCGCCATATAATATAAGTTTCCCGAACATTATCGAACCTTCCACGGTTATGCCACGGTTATGCCACAATTCCCAATTTGAAGACTTCCACGATTCTTTCCCCCTGGGGTCAATTGTCGCATCTCTATATTGCCACAGAGAAGAAATTGCCACAACACCATGAAGAATATCAATCACCGTAAATTAAGAAACTCCTTTAATTCCTGTAATCACTGTAAATTAAAGAAACTCCTTTCTTTAACCATGAGGTGGCACCAATAAATGCATTCATCCAATTTAAAACTTCCTTAAATTTCCTTTGAGATACTAAAAACCGACCACATCCATTAAATTCACATTACAAAGAATGAGGCGGCTTCAATAGTCTATTCTACTGTAATGACTTCTCAATGCATTCTTTAAGGGTTTGTATCTACTGAAGGTGCCTTCCAGCTGTGATTCATAGATTCATTCAATGGCCAACTCTTCACAATTCCGTCCCCATGCAAGTTCCGACTCCTTCAAAGAACCATCGATTAGTATTCAACATTCAATAAATTTGGCATTCAAAAATATTAAAATGGACTTCCTCCAAACTCGGTAATCTTCAACAGAAATTCCCATAAATCACAATACCAATTATGCTCTTATTGCAAACTGGGATATTAGCGACGGCTCAAAATTAACATTGCTCCCGCTTTCTTCAAATTTCCAAGATGATCCCTTTTGGACTTGTGCATTGTCAACAATGCCAGCGGTAGCTTTAAAAACTCGATAAAGTGGACGACACTTCTTAAAACTCGAATTAACGCTTCCCATTGATCACAACGCCTCCAGGAATATTAAAGGACACCTGAATATCAATAATCTTGAAGACATCCATAAAGAAGGTGGAGGGTTCAAATGAAGATGCAGCAGTTTCAAAACAGACAACTCAAACAAATGTGGCGTTGTCCATTCCTAGATTTCCTTGTTCCTCCACGTCACCTCTAATTCCCAGGTTTCTCTTGCAATCTTCGCTAGCATGAATACATATTTATATGGACACGAATCTGACTTCCTTATATTGCAGTTCTCTCTTGACTGCTTAAACAAATCTGATCAGATCTTTTCTTAAACCCGCTCTGATACCATGTTAGTTTTTAGATCAGAAATGCAAATAAGCAGAAATACAACACACAGATCAATGAACACAGCAATTTACCCTGGGAAAACCCTCCTACTCGAGGGAGAAAAACCCAGCAAAATGATCTCTTATATATCAGATGAAAAAGTGCAGAAAACTACATACAAAATCAGGCCCTACACAAGGCCAAGTCTTATACAATAAATAGAAACATTTCTCCTTGAAGCCCACAAATGATGACACTTCCTTTGAAAACAAATCTGCTGCTAGGAGGCGAATTGCTGCTGAAGATATTCGAATTGGAATGGATGATTTGATGCTTGAATGAGAGGACTCCAACCTCTTTATATACCAAGCTAGGTGGCCTCCCTAGGGCCAACCTAGAGCAAATATAAGTTTATTTAATAGAACAAGGGTCGACCTACCTTGTGGTGAATTTATAATTAGGAGAAAATATCTCCCGCCGCTACAACACTAACAACTATATTTTAAATTGTATATAATATAGATGTGCCCTTAGTCATTTAGTCATGTACCCTGATGTGAACAGTGTCCCTGTTCCTTTACCGGTACATTTATTCTAATTTCTCACATCTCCTAGTGACTAAGATAAACGGTGCTTGTGGTGATTTAAACAAAATTTTATATGGGGATAGCCTTGTTTTGTTTAGCGAATGCCTTTCAAGGATTTGAACTAAAGCCAATGCCTGTAGGGATTCAAACTAAATTGTTAGATTTAGATGCTCTTTTTTTGTTTCATAGATTACTTTAGATGATTGATTTTTTTATTATTGCACAAGGCAAATGGTGCTTTTGGGGATTTAGACTACAATTGTTTGTTGAGATCACTGCTTTTGTTTAATGGAATCCTTACTAGAAATTTGACTTTTGGTTAGTGCTTAAGAGAAATGGTGCTTGTGACGATCAGCAAAGCTAATTGTTGCATTGAGGCCCTTGTTTTTTATAAGTGGAATGGGATTCGAACTATTGACCGATGTTTAGGGTAAATGGTGCTCATGTGATTTAAGATAAAATTTTGTGTGAAGCCCTTAACAGTTTTATATGTTGGATACTCTTTAAGGAAACAATTGTTTTAAGGATTTTATCAGAAAATGTTGAATCAAGTATTGGTTGTAAGTGTCCTTCGCTGAAACAGAGACTTATTTGGGCCCTTTTGTTTTTGTGGAGCATCTTATTGTTTGAACTGTAGGACAATTGTTTTGATCAATTGGACTTGGGGGATTTAAACTAAATTTTTGTTAGGAGAAGTCATATTTTTTTTTTGAAGTACTTCAAAGGACTGTTTATGCAATATTAAAATGAAAAAAGTAATCCATCAATAAAGTGGTGGAACATATCTTTGAGTGCTTTTATAGGACCTTTGGAAGCCTTCACAAGAACTCCTGCACAAAATTCAATAATGAAGAATTTATGCACAAACTATCTTTTGAATGGTTTCAAATTGTGATCAATTTTTCTTCTCTGCTCCTCTTAGCTGCTCGCTTTCCTCATCTCATCTCTTCCCTTCTTGCCTTTTATTAAACTTTTAAACAATCTTATTTCAAGATGCGACCTGTTCATTAATTGAATCTGTGAGTGTATATTTTATTGAGTCTGCTGCTCTCTTTTTCATACGCATCTATACTGGTTCTATTCTTCATTCTGTTTTGTGCATAAACTAAACCTTAACCTTTATTGGATGTGGCCAGCACCTCTGTCTTCATCTTCTCACTTGATCGACCCCTTGTCTCTTTCTGCATTGCTCATTATATGTCCATGCTTTTTATCATTGATAAATATTTTTATCTTCCCATGGCGTAGTCTCTTCCTCTTCAATATGGCTGCATAGCTGTTCCCTTTATCAATACATTTTATTCTCTTTTGCTGTGTAATTTCCAGCTCTTCTCCTTTGGTCGAATCCTCCCTCCTACAGATACTATTGTTTTCAAAGAGGGGAAACTGGAAAACAATATGTAAACAAAAACCTTAAAACGTTGAGAGTAATAATGCCGGAAACTAAAGAACAGTTTTTTTAATAGATTGTTTTTATAGTGTGAAAGTTTTTGGCTGCAACCGTAATTTTTTTTTAAAGCAACGTTTCAGATCACATTCAGTGATCTATATCTATTATAGGCAAGAGAAGTGACTCAATTCACATTAAAAGAAGTAGTATTTGTTGTGCAAGGCCTCACAGCTTCCTTTACTTTTCATGAAAACTAAAATAACTAGAACAAAAGTTCATGGAAGGCCAATGAATCTAGCAGAGATCAACGTTTATACTCAAATCAGTTTGAGCAGCAGTTTACCAAGCTGTAAGAATTACTTATTTTTATTGAAACTGAGGTTGGAATTGGAATGTTGTTGATTTTTAGGGGAAAGAAATAAATCCTTAGCGATCTAATTCCACTTGTTAGAAATGTGTCTATTTCCTGTGCCTTGTGGAATGCCTGCTTTAAAACAACTACCACTCGAATTAGTAACTCCCGGTATGATAGTATGTTGAGTATGTATAATATGACTAGAAAATTGCAAATGCTATAGATTTTTTTACTCCAGTCTCCAAGTGCACGAGGCTAAAATTGTTATTTTGTGTCATCTCTGCAAGTGCTCAGAATCTGCTGTTTTTATGTGTTATCCAATAATGGTTCATTATTTAAAGTTTGGAATAATTACCTCATATGTGATTGAGGCAGATGTGTCGCTGGCAATTTGATGGTTGTAATTTTTTCCTGCTTTTTTTTATTATTTCTTCTTTTGATTGGTTCCAGTTGCTGAGTTTTAATTATGCATAATTTCAATCCTTTTGCTTGTTATTATTGTTATTTAACCTAAGATTTCTCTTAAAAGACTATTGATTCAATAAAAAATTGTTGTTGGGAGTCAAATTTGAAGAGCTTTCTGTCATTTACAATGTTTTATTGTTTTATGTCTGATTTAAAGCAGGAAAGTGTAGTAGTAGTACATTAATTTGTTGTATACTTGTAGGCCACTTTTCTGATTTGTTTGAGGTGTGTTGTAATGTGTTATTGTTCAACTGGGGGTTGCAAAGAATAATTCAGTTTTGCTATGACATAACCTTGCTTTGTTCTTGTACATTTTTTTCATATGTTAACTATTTTTTAAGTGCTAATATTTATAGTTATATAATGGCTTATTTTTTTGTCCTCATTATTAAATTTCAGTGGAATTAATTAAATGTAAGATAGGTTATATTTGCTTTTTACTGTTCAACTACTTTGATATATTGTTAAAACAATGCAACTTTATTGTATGTTTCTTAGGTATGTTTTTTTACATATTGTTATTAGTTTACACTAGGTACAATCTCAAATTTATTTAATTCAGGAATGGCAAACCCTGGTCGACCTGATGACATCATTGAGATATCCAGTAGTGATGGTTCATCCTACACTCCACTTGGCTCACCTCCCTCTACCAATTGGGGTGGACCTCCTCCAAGTGTCGTTCAGGATTTTGCATGTGATATCACCATCAACTACTTCAACATTGTGCAGAAAATACAACTTGTTCCAAACATAAATAATGTGCAAGATTATGAGATGTTTTCATTGGAAACAACACTCGAAGACTTCCATAGAACTTGTGACACATTGGCTTCGTTCTGCACTTTTCTGCGAGAAATGCGCACTGATGCACACTACAGACAAGGTGTCGCCCTGTACATAAAGCTTGCATTTCTGAACTATGTGAACAATGTTTGAAAATAATTTTGTCTCACATATGTGCATATGTCATCTACTTTTGTACTGTGTATACGAGTACTACCAACTATGTATATTTTGTACTTTTTTGGTGGAAGTTACTATGATAAATGCTCTTTTCCTTGTATTACGAACAAGGCAGTTTTCCTTGCACTGAAACTGCATTTCAAAAGTCCTTCGCTACTAGGTATTCTATACCTATGTAATGTCCCCATTTTGGGATTACCCTAAATCTGCCTTGATTTCGTGAAGATATCCTTTTATGATGGTCTAATGTTCATATTGCATTATTTTTCTCTTTTCCCTGATCAATCATAGGATAAAGACATTCATAAATTTATTCATTTTTCTATCAAATAATCACAATTACTTATAAGGCTCAATAATTGCTACAAATATTTTTATTGTATAATTGTATTATATATATATATATGTAATTACATACAATAACGTCAATGGAGCATAACATATCAGCAATGTTATAAGATAACTAGTAGCATGCATGATTTATTATTCCCCATGCAATCAATAAAAAAAATAGATAACATTAAATAAATAGAATCATGTATGAATTACTATTAATTAGACTATTATTTAAATCTAGGATGTATTTATCAACATCATTATTTAAATGTACAAACATTTATCTAACTTATTATTTAAATTCATAAAATACTTATCTACTTTCCATCCGCCTGTCTTTATAAATTTCAGATGATCTTGCAGTCTATATTTTATCTCTCGTTTCCCCTTCTTTTCTCTATTTCCTTCTTCCTTCTATATATATCTCATTCTTTGCCTTTTTATATCTTCACATTCAAATGAGAAGATGTAGCTTTTTGAAAAGAGACATTCATTAGAAAAGACACAACCCTTTGAAATGATTGCTGCCTTTTGAAAACTAATTCCAAACCTTTCTAATTTCTATTTTATTGTTCTCTACACACTATTGATAGATCTCTTTTTTACATCATCATTCCTTTACTCTTCTATCTTCTTCTTAAAATATCAAGTGTATTTTTCCGTCCCTCTTCCCACAAACTTATTTTATATCTTTATACCTCCATGAAGAGAGGCATCTCTTTGAATAGAGATAACCCCACAAATGGACATGACTTTTAGTTAAACATTCCTTAATGATATCTTAAATTATATTCATTTTATTATTTTGTTTTGATGTGTATGATATTTTACTATTTAATTTATTTGTATTATTATTTATATTTATTTATAGTATTATTTATATTTATTATTTAAATATGTATATTTTAATATTTATAATATTATCTCTTAATAATTATTTGATAATTATGATAATATTTATATTAATTGATTTTATTGTGTTATATTAATTTGATACATTTTTAGTATTTATTTTATTATTTAAATTGCCATTATTTACAATTTTATATTCCATAATTATCTTGTTTTTAATCCCTTATCTCTTTGCTTGCTCCATTTATTTCTTTCAATATAAATTATTATATTTTATATTATAATAATATTAAAATTATTAGAATTCATATTTTAATATTTACGATACTATCTTTGATAATTTAATTATAATATTATCTTTGTGATAATTATAATTACTAATGTTTATACTTTTATTATGTTTTTATCTTATTTAATTATTATCTTAATGTTGAGATTTTGGGGACATGACAACCTAATCCATATCTATGTAAATTGTATGTGATAAGCTAATGGTATTATGTCCTCTATTAACTATGCATATGTTTGATTTGCACTTGTAGCTTTTTAGGTGGAAATTATTGACACTTTCCTTTCATTCTTTCGTTTTTACACTTTATGCCGTCGAGTGCCATCAATGTTTCATTCCTACAACTAATTCTCCCAAAAAAACTTAGGCTTTTGTTTACATGTGCTTATTATTTATAATACAAATAGAAAAAAAACATCTACTTTCTTTTTTAGTAGGTATACATGTATTTTTTTCCTGTCTAAATACATACATACAAATAAAACATGTTGAAGTTCTCATCTAATTTGTCAATCATTATTTGACACCCTTAAACGTATAAGTTTCAATGGTTTATCGAATTTGCTAACCCTTATTTCCATTACAATCAAATTTAGATAAACCCTTTATTCATTTCGAATTTCAAACTTTTTTACTAACAAAATGTCAATTACTTTGCATTGAAACTCATCTTTCCTTTAAAATAATATTTGGACTGTCTACCCTGCTATCAAAAAAATAATTAACTAAACCATTTGTTTGTTCTATCAGGGACTTGTGCTCACTCCTTTTTTGCACTTTCATCCACAGGATCAAATTTGTTTCAGCCAACTAAATCCTTGTACGAACTACAATATAATCATTACCTACAGGTATGTTTTCCTTCTCTCAATTATCTTTAATCACCTTCATTCTATTGTATTTTGATGCTCCTACGTGTATTTAATCATTCTTATTGACAAGGCTAATAAAACCAAAGTACCTTTATGGTGCACACATCTTTTCTTAATACTTAATCCATTTTATATATAAGGAAAATTGCATGCTCTATTTTGCTTCATGCTTTTACAAAAGAATCCAGCTTTCAATTTGTATATTTTTACATATAAACCATACCCTACTTATCAACTCGTTGGGGTTATATACGGCTACTTCATCTCCCTTTAGTTATGTCTATCTCTTTGACACAAAATGCAATCACATTGATAAACACTGGCACCAAAGACATATATCCACATCTCCAAGTCTTCAATATTGCAACATTTGGCCATGACGATGAATCAACCATTAGATACAGATTAGATTTGTCTGATGGCTTGCATCTTCAAAAAGCAATCTTGCCAAGAAAGTATAACCATTTTTTAACTTCAGAGCTAATTCAAAAGTGTTCTATCATACAGCTAACAAGATACACCTGCCCTACTATTTGTAACTCAAGGTGAGCCAACCACTCCAATGTTGTTCTCAAATTGAACATTTCCATCTCTATTTGTTACTATGCATTACTAAAAGTGCATTTTGCTTTAATTACATGTAGATTTATTGTAATCTCTAAATTGGAGATTGCATGCACACAACATGATGTCATTGGGGATCCCATCTTCCTCTTCAAAGAACCAAAGCAACCTATACAAGAAACAGTAGGGATTTCATATGAATCATGCACAATTGTTGGTGAGAGTAGCACATCCATGCAACCAACCCCAAAAAAAATGTTGTTTGGGATACATGCATCTCTGCGCAAGAAAAGTGATACCTCAACTATCACTCCTATTAAAAGTTTGAATCCATTTCAAACAAGGTGGACAATAAAAGGTCGTGTAACTATGAAAAAAGAGATCCACCAATTCAACACAAAGAAAGGGACCGAGCAAATTTATAGCTTTGATATTGTAGATAGTGAGAACACTGAAGTGCATGTCACTTGCTTTAATGAACTTGCAAACCTCCATTTCAAAAATGTTCACATTGGGTCTATATATACAATCTCTGGTGGGTGTTAGCTTTAGATCAGATTTAACAGAAAGCAGAAAAGTAAACATAGAACAATGAACATAGAATTTTATCCTGGGAAAACCCTCCTACTCGAGGGAGAAAAACCCAGCAGCAATTTATTCACTTATAAATTAGAAATAATAGTGCAGAAGATCGCACTTAGGATCATGCCAAGAAAAGGCAGAATACAATAATATAATCCAGCACTGTAAGAATTCGAATCTCTAAGCAGAAATAGGTCTCCTTCTTGAGAAGCAAATCCTCTTCTTATTCACCAAGGAACGAATGAATGGAATGACCAAATGAGGAGGATCTTCCTTCTATTTATACAAGTCCAAGTATAAGCTTCCACTTGGGCCAACCTAACATGTATGATTTTTGTTTATAATTAATTTTTGTCAAGTCTTCTGACTTGAGCCGACCCAGCATGAATATATAGAAATTTATAATTAATTCTGATTTGTCTCTAGCCGACTAGGGCAATACCTTTTGAAGCTACAAACATCAATACTCCCTCTTAGCTAGGGAGGTATTGCAGAGTCTATCTTGAGTCCTACTCAAGGGTAACATGTCTTGTCACGGACTCTCTCGACATGACGTCCACAATGGCTACACCCAATTGTGGAAAGCACAACTCAGTCTCAGAGATGTGATTTGTACAAGGGCTTTCACCTCATATTTCTCTGTCTCAGAGAAATATATGCTACAAGGGCTTTCACCTCATATTTCTCTGTCTCAGAGAAATATACACTACAAGGGCTTTCACCTCATATTTCTCCGTCTCAAAGAAATATACGCTACAAGGGCTTTCACCTCATATTTCTCCGTCTCAGAGAAATATACGCTACAAGGGCTTTCACCTCATATTTCTCCATCTCAAAGAAATATATGTTACAACAAATCTTAATGATGTTGTGACTCCCTCTGGAGCTCCAAGTACCCGCATCAACCTCCTGACCTCCTCGTCCAAGATTGTCTGCAATGCTTGCCATAGAGGAATGGTTTCCAACGCACACTTCCGCCACTACTGACTTGGGAGAGTCCAGGACTTAGTCCTCCTTGACCTCATCCCAGATCACCCTATTCTGAATAGGTTTGCGGTGCTACCAATGTCAAAACAAGGTTGACTGCCTTGTGCAATTTCGTTCTCTGCAGTTGAAGAGACCTTCAAAAGACTTAGCACCTGGCCTTGTAACACTACAACCCACTTAGCTGACATCTTCACTTCTTCTCAGCAAGTCACTCTAGTTCCTCGAGACATAGGACTCCATTTTGCTGAACACAGAACTCCCTCTTGATCCTTGCCTCAATACAAAGATTGCAAAAAAATCCTTTGGAAGTGAACTCCCCTCCATTGACTGATCTTAGAACCTTAATCCTCTTCCTGGACATGATCTCAACTCATGCCTTGAATTCTCAGAATTTAACTCCCTCTAAATGGCAGGAGTGTAATTGAGGGATGAATCCATATCCATTTGCTCCTTGATCCATCCTGCATTTTTAAAGAGATTAATAATAGTTCATAAAATCAAACTACCCCGATACAAATGAAGCATGTAGTCATCTAGCAAATATCATTAGATACAACAATTAAATGAATGATACATAATAGAACCTATCTTTGTGGAATCAGAATCTCCTTAAATGTTGCACTTATATCCTCTTCAGATCTGCTCTTATCTTTCCTTTAGATCTGCTCATATGTATGCATTAATTCTCCTTCAATTTGCTCAATCATTCACTTTAGATCTGCATCTAAAGTCTGCTTCAGATCTGGTCGATGCCTTTGAAGAGCAAATCTCAAATTTGAATAAATTATTTTGGACAGTCAGCTTAGCTCTGTAAATTTTCGCCCCTAGACTAAAACCACAATTTGCATCCAAAATGTTATATAAGACGCCTCCACATACGACTTATTTAAATAATATTTGTTCCTTAATCATGCACCCATAAATTCTGAAATTACTCCTAGATCGAAATAAGCTCTCCAAACGAATAAATTCTCCACAAAATTGAATTTATCATCACCCAAAGTGTTGCACTCAGTAGTAATGTTTCTCCACAAGAATTGCTATATTATATATCCTTTAATTGGTTGTGCCACTGCCCTTGAGGAACCATGACCTGAGGTAGTGTATTCGCCCTTCAAAGGTGCTAGTCAATGTACCACTATGTTGAATCGATCCTTCTAAGCTCAAGTATTTCTTCTTCAAAACTATCAGTTCTCTAATAGCAGATAGTCAGCAATTCGTCCAACCTTCATATAAATAGTGAAGATCTGTACTACCGTTGAATGCCCAATCAGGATTCACAATATGCCCGATGTCTCCAAGTTGTAAACCACGGCTCTTAGAAGGAAAGACCGGTACAAACTCATTCAACAAGCCATCAATTGATTATCTCAATCAGCAAATAGCCAGAGATATATCGGAATTCCTCTTAAAGATAGATGACACTAACAACATTAATGGTGATTGTCCAAGTCCCACTGATATCATTCAAAATCTCGATTATTAGATGTTTCCTTGAATATGATTGCGCTCATGCCATATCAAGACTCCCTTCAGGATATGACAGACCACAATATCATACAAGGCTGATATGGCGCTAGCGCTGTTTCACAAACTCGTCAATACCTTTGTCTACTTTCTCTGTTCATGCTAACATTGGCTCGTTGGTATTGTATGAGGGAAGAATACTTGGATCGGAAACTATAATATTGCAGCAGAAACCATCGCAACTTCCCTTGTATTGCAATAACCAGTGCTTAGTATAGGTACCCCCGATAATTACAAGCAGTTTTAGAACATAGACGGCAACTGCATTATAAGACGTCCACCATCGAGACTGAATACTCTTCTCGGTGCTAATATAAAGTAATGAAAAAGTTTCAAACAATACAAAGTATCGGGTAATGTATTCCCGATAGCTTGTTAATGATACTACCTCCTGTGATATGCAGGAAATGCCAAGCCTCCATCGGTAACCTCAATAAATACTGCTTGCAGAAGACACAGGCCCGATGTCAAAATGATAGAATTCCTCCACATCAATGAACTATTCGATCAATGACCATTACGAGCACACTTGATCATCATATAAGACCTTCGACCAGCACTTACACAACACCGAATAACATTGAGTCGCCATACTTGACCATCCCAATTCTCTCCCAATCATTTCTATTAATCGCTCATACAAGAACTATGTTACAGGAATATCACCCGTGGACAAAACCCCTATCTGTATTTGAAAGCAAGTCCAACATTGTGCCTTGTTTGATTACTATGTTACAATCCGACAATGAGAAGAAATTTATATGACTATGAAAAATTGCTCACACCAGGTTTTCATCCAGCATGACCCCTGATCTCTGTTAGTTTTTATGATCAGATGTAAAGCACAGAAATTTAACTCAAAATCAGACACAATAACACAGCATATACCCTAGGAAAACCCTCCACTTGAGAGAGAAAAACCCAGCAACAAATAAATCTCTTATATATATAAACAATGGCAACAATTCACTTTACAATGAGGCCAATCTCAAGGCCTATATTCAGCACCAACAATGGCGACAATAATAGATAGCAATCTGCCCTTCCTTAAACTCAGATCTGCACTTGAAGGAATTTGCAATCAGCTTCTTGAAGAAATTCGCACTTGAGAGAACTCTTGATAAAATTCGTACTTGAGAGAAGGTGATAAACAAACTTGCTTGATATCAAATGAAGTGGGAAAGACATTGTATATATATACATTTTGATAGAGAGGTCGCACCTCTTCAAGAGGAAGGTTGGCCATCATAAGAAAATATAATTACAAATAATAATTGCTAATTCAAGGAAGGTCGGCCAAGATGGAAATTACATTGTTGCCATGTGAAGCACCACTTCACATTAATTATCACAAATAAATGAATAGCCGTTAGGCTATATGAATTTATGTCTTCACTAGTGGCTGGAAGGATGAGCCCGAAGCTGCTATAACCTCAACACTCCCTCTCAGCTAGGGAGAAATACTTCCAGCTGCATAAGACATATCACCTCATCGTGATGTCAACCACAATGGCTACTCCCATATGTGGAAAGAAGAGATATCACCTCACCGTGATATCAACCATCATGGCTACTCCCATGGATGCTAAAAGTGCACATGTGCTCATCACTCAACGTGATATTGTCACCTCATCATGGCATTCACCATGGCTACTCCCAGAGGGTGAAAAAGCACAAGTACAAGAAAATTATCATGGACTCTCTCACGTGATTCTATCATGGAGTCACACACATGACATCCACCATGGCTACTCCCAGAGGGTGGAAACAAGGGCTTTCACCTCAAATCTCTCTCACAGACAGAAATGCATTAACAAGGGCTTACACCTCAAATTCCTCCGTCTCAGAGGAAAATGCATTAACAAGGGCTTACACCTCAAATTCGTCTGTCTCAGAGGAAAATGCATTGACAAGGCTTGCACCTCAAATCTCTCTCATAGAGAGAAATGCATTAAGAAGATCACTAATACTGAGACTCCCTCTCAGTTAGGGCTTCATTCTCCACCATACCAAACTTGCCTTGAAAGTACACAAACTTTATCCTAGAGAGAGGCTTGGTGAGAATGCCTGTCATCTGCTCATCAGTGTTGATGTACTTTAACTGGATCGCTTTCCTCAATACCATATCTCTAATATAGAGGTATTTGATCTCAACATACTTAGTTTTGTCATGAAACACTGGATTGACAGAAAGCTTCACACAGCTTTGATTATCACAATGTATGACAGTCGGCTCCAACGATTGTCCAAACAATCCTGCAGGAGCTTCCGAAGCCACACTGCTTCTCGAGCTACCACACAAGCTACAATATACTCGGCCTTTGCGGTGCTTAGTGCCACTAAAGACTGCTTCCTGCTACAACAGGATATCATAGCAAACCCCAAACTGAAGCAACATCCAGAGGTGCTCTTCCGATCAGTAACACACCTTGCCCAATCAGAATCAGGATGTCCAAGCAACTTCAAGTCCACTCCAGAAGAATATCTCAAGCCATACCCAACTGTGCCATGCAAGTGTCTCAAGATATGCTTCGCTGCAACTAGATGAATTTACCTTGGTTCACACATGAACTAAGTAAGTGCACTCACTGCATAGCAAATATTTGGTCTAGTATTGTCTAGATACATCAATGATCCAATCAACTGCATGTACATCGAGGGATCCACCAGATCTGAACTAGTTGCAGCCTCTTTCAACTTCTACAAGTTGGTCTTCATGGGTGTAGACATGGATTTGCAATCCATCATACCAAAACTTTTCAGAATGTCAATATTGTAATTCCCTTGACTCAAAATGATCTCATTAGGCCTCTGCCAAACTTCTAAACCAAGGAAGTAAAACATATACCCAAGATCCTTCATTTCAAATTCAGAAGCTAACTCCTTCTTGCATTTGATAATGAGGTGTTCTTCTCTAGTAAGAAATAGATCATCAACATAGAGAACCAGAAGCAATTCCTTACCACCAGTTGGTTCCAGAGGCTCAACTAGATCATCTTATTCAAGTTCAGTAGGCTCCGTCTAAATCTTCAAGTACTTGCATCAACCTTCTGACCTCTTCATCCAAGATTGCCTGCAATGCTTGCCTTAGAGAAAGTTTTCTAGAGCACACCTATGATATTGTAGAGAGTTTAGGATTGTCCTCCTCGACCTCAACCCAGATCACTCTATTTTGAATAGGTTTGAGGAGCTATCAATTATCTTGTGCAATTCTATTCTCAGCCGCTGAAGAGGTCTTCCAAGGAATTTATCATCGGCCTTGCGATGCTGCAACCTTCACTTCTTCTCAGTGAGTCACAGAACTCCCTTTTGATCCCTCCCTCAAAGATTGCAAAGAAGACTTTTGGAAGTGAACTCCCTCTAGCCACCAACTCAGTCCCATGGCTGCAAGTTGTGACTCCATGCTTCATCATTTCTTTGGTCGGCATGACTTCCTCGCAAGATGCCTGAAGATCTTCCTCCTTGTGCAGATCTCTCATTACTTTCTTGCTTCTCGGTCCGTCCTGGAAGCATTTTAGAGAGAGATTACTAACAATTTATAACTATCCAAAGAAATATCAAGGCTAGAATCATACAAGATTTACTATCTCAAGTTATAGCATGAACACATAAGAATTTATGAACAATATTAAAAACATGAATAAAAAAATCAACAAATAAGAGAAATGTGTAGCAAATATCAAAAGATCAGAATGAAAGGATAAAGAACTTATCTTTATTGAATTCTGATATAACTCTTTCTTCCATCTTTTACTCCTCTTGAGGGTGCTAAACTCAGCACAACAAAAGACAATTTGCACAACTATAGATTTCCTGAATGCATTATGCAGTTAGCATGTAGAACCAACCCTCTCCAAGAGTCAAGGCTCTATCACAGTTCATGCATTAGAGAATGATATCAATGTGACCAACTAATCACCATCAAAATTGTAGTTCTCTTTTTATTTCAGAGTCACACTCAGAAATCTTCACAATTAGCATGAAAAATAACTTGCAAAGAATAATTTGAATCTTCAAAGGATCTTATGCCAGTGAACACAATTCAAGAGAAACCACGATTTCTTTTTACTAATCACACATGATCAAATGAATGACATCAGATCTGCACAACTCAGCAGACTAAATTTTTTAGCCTAGACAAAAGTAATTTCAAAGGCACAAACAACAAGGAGAAATACTTATCTCTTTATTGAATTGTTGGTACACCAATGAGCTAGGCTTGTGGCTGTGTCTCAACTCTCATCTTTGCCACCTTTAGTGTTGCCATCCCTGAGCTAGGCTTGTAGCCGTTCTAGTTAGCACACCAGTTAGACACGATGATGACAGAAGTTGCAACTTCATAAAAAAAATAAACTCCCACAACCTTTATGAGTATGTCAAATATTAATGTCTAGGTATTCAATCATGAAATTAGCCCCCTGAGAGTTGACCGTGCCTCCTATTCAACATCAACGCAATGAACACTAATGATATATACGCATGAATATCCAGCGACGGCCTCCAATCGTTCCAATGATATGATAAATTTGTTATCAACCGCAGATATAATTACGGAATACAAGATCCAACATCGATGGATTTAAATACAAATCAAGAACACATCCGCAATAATTCCAAAGGATGACACGACAGCTACAACCACAATTTCATAAGGTGGAGTAGTCTACTGATTCAACACAACCAATAATCAATATCATCGGACTATTTAAGTTACTCTCGACTCCTAGATACTCCAACATACATTTCACATCCTGGACTTGGTCAAATACTCCACGCGCAGACCATAGCAGTATTGAGTGCCGCAAGGAACCACGAACTCCACAAGACATACGGTGGCAACAAACGTGACAAGGGAAGAAGAAATAATCTTGCAACAATAGCAGAGTATATAGACCCGTCATCACTCAGCGCCAGGAATTCCGCGAAATGACATTCACGTGAGTTGGCGGATTCTTCAATACACAGTCCGCTTTATAAACCCGCGATGAAGATCCACATACCCGATACTAGCAGTGGATTTTGCCTAAATTTCCAACACCTTATGCGCCCAGATCAAATCATGATATGGCGATAACCAGAAATTGAAGTGAGTGTCGCATGAGGCTGCTCCGTCTCTGCTGGCAACAACCCGACATAGAACACAGATACTTGGAGAGCCCCACCCGATACAAGGATCCATCCAGTATTCACAAAAATTGCTCGATTTTCAGAGATTGCGAAAGCAATGAGAAACCTCTGAAGGTGACAGCGCATAATATCCGGATTGATGATTTCCTTCTCAGGTCCATCTTCGGCTATTCGTCATTTAGGATTACTACAGATTCACTGTCAACTACCAATAAGTAGCAATTCTCAGATCATATAAGATGTGCCTTTGTGGTTGCTCCCAGTGCCTTCATGGTTGCTCCCAATATCGGTATCCAGGAACTTGCCTGTGCGACGATCTCAATGTCGATCCTTCACATCTTATTTCAACCAATCAAGGTCAAAGACTCCCGACCCTATCTTGCATCTGAGCTTTGCCTCCATCAATGGCAGTAATAAAGACCAAAGGTAATGAACACGACTACCAGTCAGAATAAAAAATTGATCACTTAAATTCTTCCACAAATCTGATTGGATCTTCACACAAAACCCACTCTGATACCATGTTAGTTTTTATGATCAGATGTAAAGCACAGAAATTTAACTCAAAATCAGACACAATAACACAACATATACCCTGGGAAAACCCTCCACTTGAGGGAGAAAAACCCAGCAACAAATAAATCTATTATATATATAAACAATGGCAACAATTCACTTTACAATGAGGCCAATCTCAAGGCCTATATTCAGCACCAACAATGGCGACAATAATAGATAGCAATCTGCCCTTCCTTAAACTCAGATCTGCACTTGAAGGAATTCGCAATCAGCTTCTTGAAGAAATTCGCACTTGAGAGAACTCTTGATAAAATTCGCACTTGAGAGAAGGTGATAAACGAACTTGCTTGATATCAAATGAAGTGGGAAAGACCTTATATATATATACATTTTGATAGAGAGGTCGCACCTCTTCAAGAGGAAGGTTGGCCATCATAAGAAAATATAATTACAAATAATAATTGCTAATTCAAGGAAGGTCGGCCAAGATGGAAATTACATTGTTGCCATGTGAAGCGCCACTTCACATTAATTATCACAAATAAATGAATAGCCGTTAGGCTATATGAATTTATGTCTTCACTAGTGGCTGGAAGGATGAGCCCGAAGCTGCTTAACATCAATAATCTCTGCGAGTTTCCGTTCTCAAAATCTGCAATATAAATACTACACAATCTTCAATCTTCTATAAGTTGAATTGCTTAGTCAAATCTGATCGGATATTCCTGAACCTTGCTCTGATACCATGTTAGATTTAGATCAGATTTAACAGAAAGCAGAAAAGTAAACATAGAACAATGAAAACAGAATTTTATCCTGGAAAAACCCTCCTACTCGCACTTAGGATCATGCCAAGAAAAGGCAGAATACAATAATATAATCCAGCACTGTAAGAATTTGAATCTCTAAGTACAAATAGGTCTCCTTCTTGAGCAGCAAAACTTCTTATTCACCAAGGAACGAATTAGTGCAATGATCAAATGAGGAGGATCTTCCTTCTATTTATACAAGTCCAAGTATATAAGCTTCCACTTGAGCCGACCTAACATGTATGATTTTTGTTTATAATTAATTTTTGACTTGTCTTCTTACTTGAGCTGACCCAACATGAATATATAGAAATTTATAATTAATTTTGATTTGTCTCTGTCCGACTAGGGCAATACCTCCTGAAGCTACAAACATCAACAATGGAACCATCAAAGCTGCTAATAAGTTTTACAATAAGTTGAATAGTCAAATGGAAATTACTTTGATGGATGATTCAAAGATCACTCTTTTTGATGATGACCACTTAATTCCAATGCATCAATTTTCTTTCCCACCCATTAATGAGATCCTGAATACAAATAACAATTCTTTAATTGATGCAGTAGGAGTTGTTATATGTGTGGACCCTACCTCTACAATAAGAAGAAGAGATAGGACAGAGGTTCTTAGGAGGAGCCTCAAGTTGCTAGACATGTCTACCTTCACTATAAATGTGACTTTGTGGGGATGAACGACTCAAAAGGAAGGAGCACAGCTCCAGGAACTGTACCATGCACAAAAGTCACCTGTGTTTGCCGTTAACAATGGTCGTGTTACAGAATATAATGGTAAGGTTGTGAGCACTTTAGTTACCACCCAGTTATTAACCCTGAAATCGAAGAAACGGCACAACTACAAGCTTGGTTTGCGCAGGATGGGAATAGTAATTACTGGAATTATATTGTGAAAAAAATCCAAAAGAAGTTGGCTGGTTGGAAGGGTAAATTACTAAGTTTTTCTAAGAAAGTTCAGCTTTTAAAAGCTTCCCTACAGAACATTCTGGTGTATTATCTCTCTCTCTATAGCATTCCAACCTACATTGCAAAGAAAATTGAAATGATACAAAGGAGATTTCTTTGGTCGGTTTTGGAAGAGAGAAAAAGAATAGCGCTTGTAAGATGGGATACTATTTGCACTCCGAAGAGGAATGGTGGATTGGGTATAAGAAGAATAAAAGTGTTCAATAAAGCTCTTGCGGCAAAAATGGGATGGTTTTTTCTGGAAGAAGAAAAGGATTGGGTGCAGATTTTACAGCCTAACTATTTTGGAAATAAGGATGCAAGCTATTTTCTTAGGAAAAAGGAACTTCCTTATGGTTTAGTGTTTTCGAATAACTTGCTAAAGATCAGAGGTACGCTAACAAAAGGAGCGAAATTGAGAATTGGAAATGGCCATAAAATAGAATTTTGGATGTGTGGGCTTCATGTGCTCCCTTGTTTGCAAATAACATGTAATGTCCCCGTCTCAAGCCTGATCTTTTCAGTGACCGTTGGCCTATTCCGGAGACCCGTAGGCTAGTCGGAGGGTAAAATTAGGGTTTCCTATTTTGAAGGATGTTATGGCTCGGAGTCAATTGTTTCAATAGCGGATTCTTTCTGGGTTTTCAGAGAGCTTCGCAATGGTATGTTCTTCTTGGCATTCTGAGCATCTTCGGGAATTTACTATTTTTAGTAAATTCTATTTCTGGCAGTTTTACAGTTGGTTTTGGCATGGTTGACTTCCTACTTCAGTTTGATCAGTTGGCTTGCTCGTTTATGGCTTCGGGGCACAATTGGAGAGATAAGTTAAGCTATTTAATTAAAAGTCACGTTTTAATGTTATATTTTAACGTTGACCCCTTGGCCTAGTCTATTGACTTCATGTTGTTTTGAAAAGTGGTCTTTTGAGGGTGGCGCCTTCATTAAAGATTATTTTATAATTTGCCAAAGTCAAATCAAGCTTTAAAGTGGACGCATTTATTAAGGCATTGAATTTATTTAAAAAGTCAATTTTGAGCTTGAAGGAAAAGGACGCCATCTTTGAAAGAGATTAGGGTTTTGACTTTGAAGAGGAGTTTAGGGTTTCGAGAAGTCAACAGGAAATTATAAAAGGAAGACTTTGATCATCATTTCAGCATCTTTGGTCTACAGTATTGTTACTCTGCCGGAATGGTATTGGATTGCTTCGAGGAATGAAGGCCTCCTAGCTCGGGCATTGCTTCTTGCTTGCAATACAGCAACTAGTGATGAGATAGCGTAATTTGTGAGTTTTGCATTGGTTTTTGAGCATTGTAATCAGCTTGTGCATTGTTAAATCAGTTTTGCATGTTAGAGGTTTTTCAGATATTGCATTGTTTAGCTACAGCAGATTTGAGTTTTTGCTCATAAGTCAAAAAACAACAAAAATATTGTTATGGGTATTGTCTTATTTTCTTTGTCAAGGCTAGGCGTCACCTTCCTCTAGTTTGCAGCTTTTTTAGAGAAGACAGTGATTTTTAAGAGCAGATCGCCCTTCCTTGAGGGCCGTACCACTTGCTGTTGCATTGAAATCCGTGCATAAATAATATATGGCTGTTTGATCTGTTTTCAGTGTCTTAGTCTAGGTGCCATCATTCTTAGGGAATATTGCACTTTGCTTCAAGTCAATCAGA
Source organism: Sequoia sempervirens (assembly GCA_007258455.2). Classification (NCBI taxonomy): domain Eukaryota; kingdom Viridiplantae; phylum Streptophyta; class Pinopsida; order Cupressales; family Cupressaceae; genus Sequoia; species Sequoia sempervirens. Next base: position 2,914,174 of record VDFB02000012.1, read on the forward strand.
TGAGTTATGTGAGAGATATGAACATATGAGTGATTTCATAGACTGCTGGTTATTAATTTAAAAGTGCAGATTTGTGAAAAAACAGAATTAGTATTTTGATCATTGAGAGGTTTATTGTTTTGGCACTTCTAACCAAACTAAGGAGAGTTCTTTATGATGTAATGTTAATCTTTCAAATTCCTAAGCTATTGGCAGGCGAATGATCATCACTTTGTAAACTGACAGTAGTACTGGCAGTAATTTTCAGTCATGTTCAATTCTGATTTGTAATGCTCTCTTTCATTGTGAAGTTGTTTTGTAATAGATACATCTCCGCCCTATGGTAGCTACTTTCCCACTCTGGGTCAGAAAGCACATTCTGGGTGTTGAGTACTTTCAGCATTTTCAGTTAGTTCTTTCAAGCATTGTAATTTTGTAATACTCCACCATATGGTTGCCTCAGCTCCATACGGGATTGGGTAGCACATACTTGGTGTCGAATTCCCTTTTAGTACTTAGTGTAGAAGATCCTCTGACCATATGCTCACCATCATCGGCACCATTCTTGGTTAGAGTTCCTGTATAATCATTTTGATTAAGATCCTCTGACCAATGCTCACACCTTGCCCGCATTGGGATCCTGGTGTACATTCTGGTTAGAGTTGCTTCAGCACGTTTTGGTTTAGCTGCTAACCTTAACGGGTGCATTGATTTGTAATTTGAAATTTGAAAAAACGAAAAAAATTGGCTCGGAATATTTCAATGGTATCAGAGCCAAGATCTTGCCATCCTGTGAACAAACTGTCTATGAGTGACAGAGAAAAGAGGTACATTGCAAGGGAAGACAAGAAGGTTGGAAAACAGTTCCAGCCCTATCAGGCTCCAGAAGGTCAGACAGCTTCAGAGGTTTTGAGGGCTCATTGGGAGTCTTCACAGGAAACAAACATGGCAGAAGGTGAGAGATCAGTTGGGGGTAACGAGAGGTTTACCAACAACAGAGATGACAGTGGGAAGGGAAGAGAGAGATCGATCAGTCCCGGAAAGAGATTTGAAAGGAAGATGGATGCCTTAATGGATATGGTTTCGCTCATGATGGGGAAAGTGGGTCAGAACACCACTCCACAAAACAACTCAGGGCATAGAGGAGAGCATAGTGCCTCCAACCAGCATGATGGACATGCTACTCAGCATGCTTCAAACAACACATATATTTCTTCCAGGCCTTTCAAACCCACCTTCCTGGCACCTGTAAACACTCAGCCAGATCCTGAAGAGAATGCTTCATTCGTGGAGCAATTGAGACTTGGCCGAGCAGAGTATGATTCTCTCCCTGGCGACATCAAGATGGATATGTCCTACAATGACTTTATGGATCATAAAAGGATAAATAAAGGACAAGGGAGACATTATGATCAAAAAAGACCATCAACTCAAGGAGACTTGTACCAAGCTGTCAACAAGGTTACACTTCCACACTTTCACGGGAGTGATACCAGTTCAGCCCGAGCTTGGATACAGAAGCTGGATAACTATCTAGCTCTCAGACCCATGGCAGAAGAAGAGGCGATCAAGTTCGCTACGCTACACCTTGATGGGGTGGCGCACGAGTGGTGGTACCATGGCCTCGTTACTTTGGGACATCGGTCAATCACAACTTATGATGAGTTCACCACCAGACTCATCGAGAGGTTTGAGAAAAAGGACCCTGAAATACATTTCAGAGAACTTGCACAGTTGAGGCAGTATGGCATAGTTGATGCCTACATAGCTGAGTTCCAGAGATCTCAGTCATGGTTACTGGAATCACGGAGAGGAGATTGGTGATCCTTTTCAGCGAAGGTTTAACGGAACCACTGAAAGGTTGGATTAAAGCCTTCGATCCACCAACCCTATAGGAGGCCATGAAGAAGGCAAGAAACATGGAGTGGGCTGCTCCTAAGGCGAAGTTTCAATCCAATTCCCCTTTTAGAAAAGGGATAATGGGAAAAGACCTCAGCATTAGACCTCCTTTGAGACCTTAGCATAAGGAGTTCAAACATCATAATCCCCATGTCACAAGATTGGATCCGGAGACCTTGAACGAACTCAGAAGAAAGGGGTTGTGTTTCCGGTGTAGGGAAAAATGGTCTCAAGATCATGTTTGCCCTAAGGGAGTTAAATTTAATCAGATTGAGTACTATTCTGCTGGTGAAAGCAGTTCTGATTTTTCCGACCAGCAATCTGATTTTGAAGAAAATGAAGTAGAAAGAGCTCCAGAAGAGTCTGAAGATGAGAAGGAAAGTGGAGGAGTCTTGGCTCAACTTTCGAGCTTCCAAAGAAACGAATCCTTCAAGGTTCGAGGGATTATCAAAGGGCAGCGAATCGTTGCTTTGATCGACACTGGAGCAACACATAACTTCATTGATGAAGTTGTGGTGGCAAAGAAGGGGCTGCAAACAGAAGAGTTTGAAGGCTTCAAGGTCATGGTTGCCGATGGATTCCACATCTCATGCACCAAGAAAATCTCGAACATGACCATGCAATTGGGAAACTACGAAGTCAAGGATGACTTCTATGTAGTCCGCATAGGAGATACTGATGTCGTTCTAGGCATTCAATGGCTGCGTTCACTTGGGGAGATCTCCTTGAATCTGCAAACTATGGAGCTCAAGTTTCAATCCGATGGGAAGAGGATAGTACTAAGAGGAATGTCCAATGGGGGCCCTCGGGTTGTGTCATTCAAAAGAATGGCAAGGCTGATCCGTCACGATCAAGCTGAGTGGGTTGCAGAATGCATGATCCTTCCTGATAGTCCGGTTGAGACTAAAAGAGACTATCCTCCTGATGTTCAGTCTCTACTCACAAAGAAGAGCAAAGTCTTTGCTGATTTGCCTCCTGGACCTCCACCTGAACGGGGTTCAGAACATATCATAGAGCTCAAGGAAGGAGCTAAACCGGTGATTACAACTCCATATCGGTACCCCAAGAGGCAAAAGGATGAGATTGAGAAGAACATTCAAGAACTCTTGGAGATGGGTTTCATTCGCCCAAGCAAGAGCCCCTTTGCTTCTGCAGTGGTTCTTGTGAAGAAGAAGGATGGTACCATGCGCATGTGTGTGGACTATCGTGCTTTGAATCAAAGCACAATCAAAAACTGATACCCCATTCCAAGGATAGATGAGCTCATTGACGAGCTACATGGGGCCAAGTTCTTCTCGAAGATCGATTTGAGATCGGGTTACCATCAAATTCGAATGAGAGGATCCGATGTTGAGAAGACAGCTTTTAGATGTCACTATGGCCATTTCGAGTTTCTAGTCATGCCATTTGGGTTGACTAACGCTCCTGCTACCTTCCAGTCTTGCATGAACAGAGTTTTTCAGAATCAGTTAAGGAGGTTTGTGTTGATATTTTTCGATGACATTCTGATTTATAGCAAGACTTGGGAAGATCATCTCAAGCACTTGGAGGAAGTGCTTAGCATCCTGGAATCTGAGAGTTTGTTCGCAAAAGCATCCAAATGTGAATTTGGAATGGAGGAGTTACTGTACCTTGGCCACATAATCAGTGCTGAGGGAGTGAAGGTGGATCCAGAAAAGATCAAGGCAGTAGTTGATTGGCCACCTCTTGAAAACTTGACTCAGTTGAAAGGGTTTCTGGGTCTTTGTGGTTTTTATCGGAGATTTGTAAAAGGGTACTCGCAGAATGCTGCTCCTCTTACTGATCTCACCAAAAAGGGAGCCTTTTGTTGGACAGAAAAGGCTCAAACTGTTTTTGACAAGTTTAAGAGGATCATGAGTTCTTGTCCGGTTCTGGCTATTCCGGATTTTTCCAAACCCTTCGAGCTGCAATGTGATGCATCCAGTGAAGGAGTTGGGGCTGTCCTGATGCAAGACAAACATCCTATTGTGTTTGAGAGCAGAAAACTGAGGGGTGTTGAAAGGACATACTCTATCTATGACAAGGAAATGTTTGCCATTATGCATGCATTAGCCAAGTTCAGGCAATACTTGGTGGGGAACAAGTTCGTGGTCAAGACTGAACGAGAGGCAACAAAAGTGGGTGAGTAAGCTTCAAGCTTACGACTTTGACATTGAGTATGTCAAAGGGAAAAATAATGTTGTGGCCGATGCTTTGTCAAGGAGACCTCATCTTAGCTCATTGTGTGAGCTTACTGCGGATTGGAGGGACATGTTGCTTGCTGATTATGCCAAAAATCAGTTTGCAACCAGCATTATTGAGGGTATTTTTCATGATGAAAGGTGCAAGGTGATTGAGGGGTTGATATACTATAAGGGGAGAATCTTTCTGGTGGCTGATTCTAAGCTTAAGAAGAAGATTCTTTTGACATTTCATGACATTCCGGTTGCTGGTCACCAAGGATTTTTCAAGACATATAGGCAGATCCGAGAAAAAATTTCTTGGAAAGGATTGAAAGGAGAAGTACAACGTTATATTCAGGAGTGTCCTGTTTGTCAAATGAACAAAAATGAGCATACACTGCCAGCTGGTTTGTTGCAACCACTTCCTATTCCCAATCAAAAATGGGAAAGCATCTCGATGGATTTCATCACAGGGTTGCCCAAGGCCCAAGGGAAGGATTGTATCTATGTGGTAGTGGATAGACTAACCAAATTTGCTCATTTCTTCGCCATTACCAGCTCTTTTTCAGCAGCCCAAGTTGCAGATCTGTTTTTTCATGAGGTGTTTAGGCTGCATGGGTTGCCAAAAAACATTGTGAGTGATAGGGACAGCAAGTTCCTAAGCACTTTTTGGCAAGAGGTCTTCAGAATGAGTGGTACTGTGCTCACTCCAAGCACTAGTTATCACCCCCAAACAGATGGACAGACTGAAATAGTGAACAAGTGGTTGGAAGGCTACTTGAGAAACTATGTGTCAGAGCAGCAAAGAGCTTGGGTTAAGTGGCTTCACATAGGGGAGTACTGTTATAATTCTTCCTTTCATATGTCAATTAAGATGTCTCCTTTCTTGGCTCTCTATGGGTATGAAGCACCTAGCTTTGCCGATTTGGTGTTTGGTGATAGCAAAGCACCTCAAGCCAAGGACTTGTTGCAGCAAAGTCAAGACATCATGAAATCATTGAAGAATAATCTGCAGATTGCATAGAATCAGCAGAAGATGTATGCTGATCAGAGGCGTGTTGAGCGTTCTTTCAAGGTTGGGGATATGGTTTATCTCCGATTACAGCCTTACAGACAGTCTACTCTCAAGAAGAGTGGAGCTGAGAAGCTCAAACCTCGCTTCTATGGACCATTCAGGGTCATCAGAAAAGTTGGGGCAGTAGCTTATGAGTTGGAGCTACCTTCTGACAGCAGAGTACACAATGTCTTCCACGTGTCTCGCCTCAAGAAGGCACTTGGACATAATGTGGTTGCTTCATCACAGTTGTCACCTTTGGATGAAGAAGGACAGTTGGTTCTAATTCCAGAGGAGATACTCGATTTCAGAGAACGTTCTTTGACGAAAAGAACAATCAGAGAATACTTGGTGAAGTGGAAAAATTTGCCTATGGAGGATGCAACTTGGGAGAATGAGGAGGTTCTGCAGCATCCAGGTTTGCAATTGCTTGACGACAAGCAATCTTGGGGAGGGCGGACTGTAATGTCCCCGTCTCAAGCCTGATCTTTTCAATGACCGTTGGCCTATTCCGGAGACCCGTAGGCTAGTCGGAGGGTAAAATTAGGGTTTCCTATTTTGAAGGATGTTCTGGCTCGGAGTCAATTGTTTCAATAGCGGATTCTTTCTGGGTTTTCAGAGAGCTTCGCAATGGTATGTTCTTCTTGGCATTCTGAGCATCTTCGGGAATTTACTATTTTTAGTAAATTCTATTTCTGGCAGTTTTACAGTTGGTTTTGGCATGGTTGACTTCCTACTTCAGTTTGATCAGTTGGCTTGCTCGTTTATGGCTTCGGGGCACAATTGGAGAGATAAGTTAAGCTATTTAATTAAAAGTCACGTTTTAATGTTATATTTTAACGTTGACCCCTTGGCCTAGTCTATTGACTTCATGTTGTTTTGAAAAGTGGTCTTTTGAGGGTGGCGCCTTCATTAAAGATTATTTTATAATTTGCCAAAGTCAAATCAAGCTTTAAAGTGGACGCATTTATTAAGGCATTGAATTTATTTAAAAAGTCAATTTTGAGCTTGAAGGAAAAGGACGCCATCTTTGAAAGAGATTAGGGTTTTGACTTTGAAGAGGAGTTTAGGGTTTCGAGAAGTCAACAGGAAATTATAAAAGGAAGACTTTGATCATCATTTCAACATCTTTGGTCTACAGTATTGTTACTCTACCAGAATGGTATTGGATTGCTTCGAGGAATGAAGGCCTCCTAGCTCGGGCATTGCTTCTTGCTTGCAATACAGCAACTAGTGATGAGATAGCGTAATTTGTGAGTTTTGCATTGGTTTTTGAGCATTGTAATCAGCTTGTGCATTGTTAAATCAGTTTTGCATGTTAGAGGTTTTTCAGATATTGCATTGTTTAGCTACAGCAGATTTGAGTTTTTGCTCATAAGTCAAAAAACAACAAAAATATTGTTATGGGTATTGTCTTATTTTCTTTGTCAAGGCTAGGCGTCACCTTCCTCTAGTTTGCAGCTTTTTTAGAGAAGACAGTGATTTTTAAGAGCAGATCGCCCTTCCTTGAGGGCCGTACCACTTGATGTTGCATTGAAATCCATGCATAAATAATATATGGCTGTTTGATCTGTTTTCAGTGTCTTAGTCTAGGCGCCATCATTCTTAGGGAATATTGCACTTTGCTTCAAGTCAATCAGATGAGTTATGTGAGAGATATGAACATATGAGTGATTTCATAGACTGCTGGTTATTAATTTAAAAGTGCAGATTTGTGAAAAAACAGAATTAGTATTTTGATCATTGAGAGGTTTATTGTTTTGGCACTTCTAACCAAACTAAGGAGAGTTCTTTATGATGTAATGTTAATCTTTCAAATTCCTAAGCTATTGGCAGGCAAATGATCATCACTTTGTAAACTGATAGTAGTACTGGCAGTAATTTTCAGTCATGTTCAATTCTGATTTGTAATGCTCTCTTTCATTGTGAAGTTGTTTTGTAATAGATACATCTCCGCCCTATGGTAGCTACTTTCCCACTCTGGGTCAGAAAGCACATTCTGGGTGTTGAGTACTTTCAGCATTTTCAGTTAGTTCTTTCAAGCATTGTAATTTTGTAATACTCCGCCATATGGTCGCCTCAACTCCATATGGGATTGGGTAGCACATACTTGGTGTCGAGTTCCCTTTTAGTACTTAGTGTAGAAGATCCTCTGACCATATGCTTGCCATCATCGGCCCCATTCTTGGTTAGAGTTCCTGCATAAGCATTTTGATTAAGATCCTTTGACCAATGCTCACACCTTGCCCGCATTGGGATCCTGGTGTACATTCTGATTAGAGTTGCTTCAGCACGTTTCGGTTTAGCTGCTAACCTTAACGGGTGCATTGATTTGTAATTTGAAATTTGAAAAAACGAAAAAAATTGGCTCGGAATATTTCATAACAATCTCCAACAAATCAGAATCAAGCTGAAAAGAAATATTGGTAAAAAGGTTTCTAATTATATAAATTGGGAAGGATAGAGACCAAAGTGGAAGGACTTTAACAACTTTTTATATAATGATGTCCTTAGGGGTGGTAGATAGCAGAATTGGGATGCTGCTTTGGATTCCCTCTTGAGGCAGATTGGTGATCCTAATCTCTTCTCAGTCTATAGGGATGATGAGTGGATTTGGACAAAAAGTACTTCGGGGAGATTTTCGGTTAAATCTGTTTGTGAATTGATGGAATCTGAGCTATTCCAAAAGGAGGCTTTTAACTGGAACACGGTGTGGAGCAAGAATTTAATTCCTAAGATTAATTATTTTCGATGGACAGTTACGCATGGCAAGATATTGACCATTGACAATTTGAAGAAGAGGGGGTGGGATCTGATGAATAAATGCTACCTTTGTAATAGAGAGGAAGAAACCATTATGCACTTGCTATTTCAATGTCCTTATGCTCAAGAAGTTTGGTCTTTTTTCCTAAAGAATCTAATGATTAATTGGGTCTTCCCTCCCCTAATTAGGATGTTTGTTGATGGTTGGAGTATATGTCCCTATTCTCACAATATTATTGTTCACCTCTGGAGACAAGTTCCCCCATTCCTCACTTGGGGTCTATGGAAAGAGAGGAACAATAGGGTTTATAGAGATATTGCTAAGAATAGTAAAGAGTTATGTATGTCCATCAGGAAACAGATTCAAAAAAATCTTGAGAGTTGTAAGTATCCTACGTCAAAGAAAAAGCCTTCATATCAAGAGATGCGAATCAAACAACTATGGGGATTATCTCATGACCTTAACAATGTTAACTGGGCTAAATAGCTAATAAGACAAAGAACTATTTGGATTCCCCCGAATCCAAGGTGGATTAAATGCAACTTTGATGGGTGTTCCAAGGGAAATCCTAATCTGGCGGGAGCAGAAGGAATTGTTGGAAATCATCAAGGCATTTATGTGGTAGGGTACAGCAAGGGTCTGGGAACATCAACAAATAATTTGGCAGAGGCTTATGCTGTTTGAGCTGGAATATGCTATCTAAAAGATAAGGGCTATACTAAGGTGATGGTGGAAGGCGATTCGAAGTTAATAATTGATTACTTAAATAATAAGGCTGATGCTCCTTGGGAAATAAAAGATATCCTAGACAATTGTAAAAATATGCTACAATCCTTTCAAAGTTATAAGATAAACCATATTTATAGGGAGGGCAACAGGGTTGTCGATGCAATGGCGAACTTTGGCTTACAATATTTGGTTTGGAAGTACTAGGAATACACCCATTTACCAAATCAAATTAAGGAAATTATATCTAAGGATAGGTTGGGAGATCGGATTAATTCTTTATGGGTAAAATGATTGTATTAGATATGAGGAGTTGGTAGTGTTGTTCAGTTGTCATAACTACCGCCGTCTTTCTCTTCTGGCTATTGGGCATGCTGAAAAGACAGGAGGGGAGGTACATTTTTAAAAGGTGTACGCTAAATCTAAAAGATTTAAAAAGAAATAAAATGAAAGGACGGACTTATTTGGAAACCTTGCGAGATAACGACAAAGAAATAATGGTGATTATGGTGATTATTGTTCATATCTCTAAAAATTTGGCGATTGATGTGAGAAAAGACATTTCGACATGTGTTAACGATGACATGAAGGTGGGCATTAAAAAAAGAGTAATTATCATTTGTAAAGGTGGCGGAGCTATTATTTCATTTAATGACATGCTTCAAAAATATGAGACTAGGAGTTGTATGTAGATTGATTATTTTAAACACATCGCCAGAAGGTTCAAACCGTTGGCCACACAAATGAAAAACCACCAAGGCTCTATCAAAACCGAGATTTTTGAATTGCCTATTGCATCTGTGCTGAATGAGGAAGGCCGAAGAGCCAAGTATTTTCTCCTTCCTAAGGATCTTCAAACTAAAGATAATACCATGGGAGGCACGAGGAAAAGGACAAAACTGAGTCAATATGACTCTCTAAAAAGAATGTGGAATTGTGGGGCTTGTTTGAGCGGGTTGGGTTCACTCCGTATTTTGCTGCCATGGAAGGTTAGAGCGAATAGCTCAGTTATAAGTTCGCAAATGCCTGGAAAGACTGTGAAGTTGAATTGGGCGGTATTCGTTTTACGGTTGATGCAAAGCTTATAGCTAAGGCCACGGGTCTAGCGTATGAGGGGAAGAAGATTGCAAAGGTAAGTACTGGGAACTATCAAACTTATATTGATAAGTTTTTCGAAGCTAAAGAAAAAGCCCAACATTTTCAAAATGGTTACTCTAGGGAACTGCTACCACCCCCTTACCATAATGTCTACTTTTTTGTTGTGAAATATTTTACATTAGAAGGTCGTTTTCAGTCTATCCATGGTTATTATTTTCCTATGTTGAATCATATCAGGCACCAGGAAAAAATAAATCTACCTTTTTTTCCTCCCCTCTTCACTGAAACAAAGTCTTACCAACAGTGCTAACCCTCCTTTACACCAGGGCTTGAATCATGCCATATGCAAATATATCCTTTCTACCACCCCACAAAGAAATGTTTTCCACAATTTGATCGAGAACCCTAATCCTAAGAGCTCTGTAATTGAACTTATTGAGAGCCAACCCCACTCCCCGGCCAAAGAACCTATGAAAACCTCACCTAATATTAAGGACCCCACTTGGTTGGCTCTTCTTAAGATAACCCCAAAAAAAAGAAAGGCCACCCCCTTTTCTCCTATTACTAATAAAAAAGGAAACTGTTGATTCATGAGCTGGGTGCTGACCCTAACACAATAACCATACCGGATGACAATGAAAACAGCCCTGAATGCAGGTCTACAACCCCAGTGGGTAGAAGATCCACTCGCCTTGCTTTGGCTGCATCCAAGGGGTCAGACAACAATAAAAAATCCAAAACTTTGAAGGATAAGAATTTAGAAGAGGATTAAAAGGGGAAGAAGAATGTTGGGGTGGAAAAAGATTCCTCCTCTAAAGAATGTGTGCCAGATAGCCTGGATGGTGCTGACTCTCCAGAGGAAGTGGAGTCGAGATTAGAGGAGGTGGATGGCTCGATTCAAGAAGAGGAGGGTATCAATCAGCAGGACGAGGTGCGGGAAGTTGAGGACACTGAATTGAATGAGGATAAAGGAACAGGTACAATTGAACCGGAGAGCTCGAAGGATTATCAAACAAGCCTCGAATTAACCAGAGTGCAAGGCTTGAGGAAAGATTGGTGATCCTGGAAAAGATGGTACAGAATGAGGGGCAATGCAAGCAAGTTTCAGGCTCTTGAGTATGTTGCGCGGAACATGTGCAAGGTTGTGGATGCGGTTATGAAAAAAGTTGTTATGGCAACCATCTCGGGACAAGGAAAAACCAAGAAACAGCAAAGGAAGGAGTATAAGGATGATGTCGATCTTTCAAGAAAGATGGAGGTCAAAAATAGTGTTGAAGATTATGTTGAGGACCTGATGAAGGCGTGGAGCCTAATTGAGGATGCCTAGTCCTCGGCTCCTATTTTTTTTGCTTTCTGTTGCTTGTTGTGATGATGTCTTTTTGTTTTGTTAAGTGGTATTTCAATGGTAACGGCCTTATGTGCCAGAACTGTATTAAGTTAGTTTTTGTTTGGAACTTTAGTAACTTATTGGGTACTCGTTATAGGTTATGCTTATATAACCTTTTTTTGTGGATGGTTGATAATATGGACTGGTTAAATCATTATTGGACACTTGATAGATTCATAATGTTTGATGCGGTTGGTCTAGGTTAATGTGGTGTTTTGTTGGTTGGGTTTTGGGGGAGTGGTTCTCTTCCTGTTCTGCTTCCACAGTTTTGTTGTTTTGTCCAATGGTTGTTTGTTGGACTGTTGTATTGCTTTTGTTAGGGATTAGGGCCCTTTCCCTACTTAATCAATCAAAAACCTACATATATCTGAGATTAATCATCAAGCCATTAGATTAGTTTGACAAATAGCATTGTCAAACTGGAAAGAGAAACCGACTGTAACGTACATTTCTAGTAAGGGGCACTCATTGTTCAGCTTCAGGGTTAAAGATGGCTACAGATAAATCCATGTATGAGCTGATGCAAGATTTGTATATGCGACTGAAGGACCCCAATATTAAAGCATATTTAAGGGAGGTTGCAAAGCCAAAACATTTGGATAAGGAAGAAAAAGCCTTGGTTTGTAACTTGTAGCTTGTAGGTGTTCATGAGGAAAGTAATTTTGAAAACCAAGCATCTATTGCAGCCACATCTAAGGAGCAACTTGCAGCTGGAAGTGCATTTTTCAGTCATTGAGTAGACGTTGCAGCAAGAAATGAGGTTGGATTCCAATGTGATACACTTCATGGGTCAACACCTATTGATGAGAATATTGTGAGCGATTGTATTAGAACCTACAAATCAATTGACGGTGATGATTGTACATTCCCTTTCAGTTATGATGTTACAAGTAAAGGTTACACAAGTCTCCTAGTGGGTGATTTGGAGATTGTGATTGATAAATCTTGTGAAGAATTGGTTCCTTTTGATGATTCTATGTGTGATTCTAATGCTGCCCCAATTCTTCTACACAAAGAAGGCATGTCATCATCCAATGAAACAGTTAAGTGGTATGATGATGATGATTTTGTCTTTGGAACTAACACTGCCCTAGTTCCAAATCAGAAAGTATGCAAAGAGATTATCATAGAAGAAAATTTTGGGGAGAATCAAATTCTCCAAGATCAATCAGCTACTTCATCAAATGAATCCAACATTGTTCATAAGCGTAATTTGGAGAACCAATTGAAGGTTAGTGAAAACAAGATTGTAGCAGCATTATCACATTTCGATAGCTCTCACAAGTTGATTGAAAATCACCTTTGGAAGGTTCAACGTGAAGGAGGGAAAAAGGATTTTGAAGAGGAATACTCTCATGTTGATTTACACAAAATCAAAACAGTTATGGAGGCAATTAAATCAGATTATTTAAATTTGCTTTCAAATCGAGATCTTCTCCTCAAACTAGCTATAATCTATTTGGATGCATGGAGAAGGAAAGAAGAGGAAGCTCACAATCTTACTTCCAAGCTTTGGAATACTAAGGATTCCTTGGAGGCTGCTCAAGTAGCCCTTCAAGAAACAAAAATTCAGATAAAGGAGATTTGTTTAGAACTGAGTTCGGCACATTCTACATCAGCCCTTAAGGATGAGTATTCAACAAGAAAAGAGATTGGGCAGGTGATGGAGGAGCAAGACCACTTTCAGGAGGAGTTCGATCTTGTCCATTACCCCGAAAATTCAGAAAAGTGGTAATTCAAATCAGCAAGAAGATAGTTTACAATTTGTTAGTAATCCATTGTTTGGGGTTGATGTTGATTTGTTTTATGATAATCCACTCTTTGAGTTGGATAATGGTGCCCTTTCTGATCTCTGTATGGAGTTTGGCAAAATTCGCAGGACTTGGGATCCTAGTAATGGATCTGGACTTTTGACAAGGCTTACTGATACATTCCACAATGTGCATAATGTACAGTGCATATACAACTCTACTTTCAGCCCATTCGCATTTGATTTGACTATGATGCAGAAGACACACAACTGTAAGATGGATGGTTGGTATGAGATGTTTCCTTCTATGGATAAAGGGGACAAATATTATGGGTGTTCTGAGCTACTTCTACAGGATGTTCATGCTATCGGGACACATGATATAGGAGCAGATTTTGAGCAGTTTGGCATTCCTGGTGCAGTTACAATGGTGCAACAGTAGCCATGAGAAGACAAAAAGGACAAATTCCAAATTTGTCCATGGGATCTAGCTAGAGTACACCCATGGAGAGCTATGCTACTTGGAGATGATTACACCATGTTGCTTCACCATCTTCAGCTTGGTAAAGATTATATTAGAGTCGTCCAGTGGAAGCCGGCAGGTGATGAGTATGGCAGGGCCGGCAAGTGATGAGTATGGCAGGCTTTTGGTTGGGTTCCAGGCTTTAGAATCTACCTTGTTGGGCAGTTTGCTTCTTCTTCAGACAGTGTTTGATACGGCTGCCGAGTTTAGCTCTATCTTTATCCAATGGTTGCAGTGTTGTTTTGGTAGAGTGTGGTACAGATTGGTTACAGCATTCAGGATAGGCCTGGTTATTCAGGTAAGGATTGCTTGGAGAAAAGCAATCCCGAGGAGGGTGAACTATAATGTAATGTCCTCATTTTACAACGTCCTATTTCAGCTAGGGTTGATTTTGGTACACTTAATATTTTTAGTAAGTGTTATTTTTACAAAGGGGTCTGGTACGGTGGTTCAGTCTACGGTGAGCCTTCTCAAGCGTCTCAGTCTCTCTCCGACCCATGCTTCAACGCAATTTACTATTTTTAGGACTTTTTAAAAATAGTAAGCCAATTAGGGTTAGCTGGACTTGGCCAGGCTTGTCATCACAACATATTTAGTTGATAAAGTTACTTTGATAAAATCATTTAAATAATTGAATTAAGACTCGAAATGTGTGCTTTAATAAAGTGAATTTATATCTTTTAATTAAAGGGGACATAAGGGGGACACTTAAAAAAAGTGACCATGGATGTGTAACTCAACAACTTTAAGTTGTTTTTTAAAATAATATCAAATTATAATATTTCTCTCCTTGGGCACCCAAGTTTATGAAGGCTAGTATTTAAAATTAAATTAAAATCAAATGCTTGAAGATTGGCGTGGGTTTTAGCGATTTCCTAGTCACCCTAAGTTGAAGCTTCTTTAAAACTTCATTTGGAAGCTTATTTTCTTATAGATGCTTTTGATATTGTGGTTGGTGTGGATTCTCTTGAAGCTTTGGATGCTTGAGCGTTTGAACCAGACATTGCTAAGACGAAAACCTCATCAAAGATCCCTTCTTCCTGTGTCAAACACCACATCAAGAAGGATTATTGGAGGCTTCACACAGGAGCTTCATTTGTGCTTCAAAGTTGCAAGTTCAGTCTTTTGAGATGAAGATTTTTTAGCATTTTTGAAGTGGGGTTGAGAATTTTTGGCTTGTGATGGCATTGCATCGATTAGGTGAAGTTTAGTGGCTATTTGGTGATGATTTTAATGATTTTTGGGCACTCTGTTTATGCACCTGAAACTCATATTTTGGCCCATAACTCTAAGAAGAATTTTTATATCATTATGGGTATTGCAGCATAGAAGAACCCCTTCAATGGCAATTCTAATGAGCATTGATTTGCTACTTTTAAGTGAGTTTATGAATTTTTAGAGAAGATCGAACTTCTCTAAGGTGGACAGCTTGGCTAGTGAGAAAATCACAGTTCCTTTCATGCTGGTATTTGCTGACTTTGGGCGCCTTCTTGGTGTGGACTTAAGACTCTTACCTGTAGCTGTCGCGTTGATATTTGGGTGGGTATGCTGGAGTTTGTGAGCCCAACTTATTGGTGAAGAAATTACGGTAAAAGACTTCAATCTGCTGTCTTGGAGCATTTTACAGTGAGGATTGGATTTTTTAAAAAAGGGGTCGAACTTTCTAAGGGGATTGCCTTGCTGGGTGGTCAAGACTTATCTTATAGCTGCTGGTAAAGTGATTTTCAGATGCCTTTAAGACTGATTTTCAATGTCTCTTGAAGCTGGTAAATGTGGAGGTTTGAGGTGATATTCTTCTTGCTGTGCGTGGTTATTTGAAGAACCTTTTGTTGCTGTTATGACTCCTTTTCCAGGTCTGAGGTCTCATTCAAACTCTAATATTAAAGTTTGTAATCTGCTATCATTTTAAACAGTAATTATTCTGTGCATTGCTGGAAATGAATGTTATTTTATCTATTAAAATCCTGGTATGATTCCTATGCAATTGTTCTATATTGTTTGGCAACCTTATCCATCTATGCCATGTGAAAACTTCAAAACAAGTAAATCAAAGAACAAACACAAAACCTTGCAAACTGCAGTTGGGGAGAATCAACCCAAAAAACAAAAAACAAAAAAAAAAGGGGTTGTTCATTAAAGTGGTATCAGAGCTAAATCAGTCCTGCTAAGCCAGTGGGTATAGATTTCTATGAGCTAGAATGATAGAGAAAGAAGTAGGAGAAAAGGAAAAAGCTTTTGGGAACATTGGTCATCTTCTGAAGAAGAGCAGCAAACAGAACCATCATCCAGTGGGTCTTCTAACACAAGAAACATGGGAGATAGGGGTGGTGATCATGATAGGAATGATAGGAATGAAAGGAACAAGAGAAATGAGGCACCTCCAGACAGGTCAATGCTACTTCTTGATGCTATGGTTAGGGGTCAAGGTAAGGCAACACAACAACAGCAGGAAACTTATGACAGAATAGCAGATTTGATAAAGCTAATGGATCAAATGGGTCAAGGAAACAGGGTAGGACAGCAAGGAGTTGGTAACCAGGGAGCTTTGGCAAGGCCTCTTATGCCAAACTTTCCACCAAGGGTAGAAGCACCTGTTAATACTGAGCTTACTTTGTTGGAACACTAGGATCAGTTTAGACAGGATTGGCTCAATGCAAGAACTGGTTTTCAGATGGACATATCTCTCAGAGATTATATTGACTTGAGGATGAGACACTCTAACCATAGGGGAAATAGAGACCACCAAAATGAGCTACGAAGGAAAGTAGGGAAGCTCACACTTCTTTATTTTGATGGGTCCGGAAAGATGACAGCAAGGGCATGAGTACAAAAACTAGATACCTATTTCACATTAAATCCTATGCCGGAGTTTGGGTCCATTCAGTATGCATCAATACACTTACACGGCACTACTCACGAGTGGTGGTGTAATGGAATGTTAACCTTGGGGCATGCACAAATCACTTCTTACAGGGTGTTCACCGAAAGGTTGATTCAAAGATTTGATAAAAAGGGTCCTGACCTGCACTTTAAGGAGTTATCCCAACTCAAACAATGGGGTTTTGTAGACTCATACATTCCATATTTTCAAAAGCTTTCAGTGTTAGTGACTGATATTTCTGAGAGGAGGCCCATAGTATTGTTCATTGATGGACTTTTTGATCCATTAAGAGGCTGGATTAAAGCTTTTAACCCTCCTAGCCTTTGGGAAGCCATTTAAAAGGCTAGAGATATGGAGACATCAGCTTTCAAGAACAAATTTCAATCCAAGGACTAGCAGCCCAAGAAGGAAAAAGATAAAAAAATTGAGAGATTATATTGACTTGAGGATGAGACACTCTAACCATAGGGGAAATAGAGACCACCAAAATGAGCTACGAAGGAAAGTAGGGAAGCTCACACTTCTTTATTTTGATGGGTCCGGAAAGATGACAGCAAGGGCATGAGTACAAAAACTAGATACCTATTTCACATTAAATCCTATGCCGGAGTTTGGGTCCATTCAGTATGCATCAATACACTTACACGGCACTGCTCGCGAGTGGTGGTGTAATGGAATGTTAACCTTGGGGCATGCACAAATCACTTCTTACAGGGTGTTCACCGAAAGGTTGATTCAAAGATTTGATAAAAAGGGTCCTGACCTGCACTTTAAGGAGTTATCCCAACTCAAACAATGGGGTTTTGTAGACTCATACATTCCATATTTTCAAAAGCTTTCAGTGTTAGTGACTGATATTTCTGAGAGGAGGCCCATAGTATTGTTCATTGATGGACTTTTTGATCCATTAAGAGGCTGGATTAAAGCTTTTAACCCTCCTAGCCTTTGGGAAGCCATTTAAAAGGCTAGAGATATGGAGACATCAGCTTTCAAGAACAAATTTCAATCCAAGGACTAGCAGCCCAAGAAGGAAAAAGATAAAAAAATTGACGTAAAAGAGCAGGAGCAGCCTAAGAAAAACTACACAAGGATAGACAGTGAGACTTTGAATGAACTTAGGAAGCAAGGGTTATGTTTTACATGCAAGGAACCTTACACCAAGCATCACAAATGCTCAACCAAGGCTAAGGTATGTAATCAACTACCCCAATTTTTTTTTTTTGCTTTTCCCTTTGAATGTTGTTTGCTGTTTGAGTTTTTTGAATGGTTTCTTTGCAATGTTTGAAGTGTTTAACAGTAGCTAAAGATATAACAATTGGATGCATGAACAAAAATAGAAATATATGCAAATATTCAAGTCAAAACACTTCCTACAACAATAATAATTTATGTTTTCTTTCTGGTGTAGTTTCAGACATACATTATCATTAACAACAGCAAAATAAAATTATTTCAGACCTGGAAAAACTCCAGAACAGCAATATAAGGAGCCCTCTTGAAAACCACGCCACACCCAAGATGCGAGATGATGCGACCCAGCTGTTTAGAGTTGTAAAGCAGGCAAATGGGTCCTAGAAATTGCTGATTAAACCTCCTTCCAACCCAGCCAGCACTGTGCACATTTCCCAAGGAGGTCGTACCACTTCAAGAAGGGCGATTTTGATGGGAAAAATAGTAGACTTCACCAAAAATTATGATATTGTGCCAATTGGGTCGCCCTAGCATGAGAAGATGATTCATCAAATACCCATTTTAATATCTCCTGTCATTTCTGAGTTGAGTAAAAACTTGGGTCACCAGTCCTACAACAAAAACTCCTGAAATCATGCAAAACACACCCAAACTAAAAATATAAATCACACCACACTAGCACACTCACACCAAAATCCCTACTGCAAACCAATCAAAAGTACTGAAATATCTTCATCTTTGCAAGCCCAGTTGTGTTCTCTGACTGAAAACACCCAACACCAGCCTGAGCAAGATCTTTCACCGTCGGGGCTAGTCTTAAAACTAAGTGGTATCGTCCTCAACTCCGTCTACAAACCTCTGGCTTCAAACCAGCAGCATGTCTCCACAAACAATTTCCAGCATAAACCCAAAATGAAGCCTCCAAAGTGTTTTTATGTTTTCTCATGAAGTGGGCGCCCAAAACCCTAAACCCATGCCTTGCTTTTGACTTGTTTTAAAATTTAATTTCAATATCTTTTCTTTCTCCAAAGTGGGACGCCCAAGGTGAGGAAATATATATTAAATTTTTAAAAACAACTGAAGTGAAGTTACTAGGCGCCTTGGTCACTTTTTTAAGTCCCCTTATGGCCCCCATTTTAACTTTATAACATAAAGTCACTTTATTTGCACACTTTTCAAAAACATTAATCAAATATTTTAATATTTCCTCCATAGTGACTTTAATCATTAGAAAATGCTAATACTGTCAAGCGAAACCTAGTCCATGCATCGAAAATGAACTTACTATTTTTAGTAAATGCTAAAAATAGTAAATCATCGTCGAAAGGCTCAAACTGGAGAACAACTGAAATGCACTGAGGCTCATCACAAGCAACCCTCAAGTGCTGACCCTTGATAAAAATAGTAAATGCCCGGCAAAAAACACCAACTCAACTGGAACTAAGACCCCTAACTAAACCTCCTAGCCAACAAGAACCCGAAAATTGACTAGAGGTATTGTCCACTGATCAGAAGCTAGGAGGGGACATTACAATCCACCCTCCCCAAAGATTTCTTGCCCTCAAGCAATCGTAACGCAGGATGTTGAAGTATCTGCTCGCTCTCCCATGTCACATCCTCAACTGGTAGATCCCTCCACTTCACCAAGTACTCGGTAATCACTCTCCTGATGGTCCTCTCCCTGAAATCAATAACTGCCTCTGGTACAAGCTCCAATCTCCCCTCCTCATCCATTGGGGGTCACACCACTGAAGGTACCACATAATGCCCAAGTGCCTTTTTAAGGCATGATATGTGAAAAACATTGTGTATCCTACTGTCCTCCAGTAACTCCAGCTCATATGCAACCTCACCAACTCTCCTGGTGACTCTAAAAGGGCCATAGAATCGAGGTTTCAACTTCTTTGCTCCACTCTTTTTAAGAGTGGACTGCCTGTATGGTTGTAGCCTGACATAAACCATGTCACCCACCTCAAATTCTCTCTCAATCCGATGTTGATCAGCATACAACTTTTGTTGATTCTGTGTCTGTTGTATGTTTTCTCTCAATGATCTCATGATATCCTGACTCTCCTGTAGGAAGTCCTTAGCCGTAGGCACCCGACAATCACCAAATAGTAAATCAATGAATCTAGGAGGCTCATACCCATACAGTGCCATGAATGGTGACATCTTGATGGACATATAAGTGGAATTGTAGCAAAACTCCCCTAGATGCAGCCATCTAACCCAAGCCTTTTGCTGCCCTTGAACATAATTCCTCAAGTAACCCTCCAACCACTTGTTGACTATTTCAATTTGTCCATCTGTTTGGGGGTGGTAACTAGTGTTGGGAGTCAACTCTATACCACATAGCTTGGATAATTCTTGCCAAAACAAACTCATGAATTTGTTGTCCCTGTGACTTATGATATTTTTAGGTGCCCCATGTAGTCTAAACACCTCCTTGAAGAACAAATCTGCCACCTATAATGTTGTAAACCCTGCTGATATAGCAAAGAAACGTGCAAATTTTGTCAACCTATCCACTACCACAAAGATACAATCCTTCCCTTGCACCTTGGGAAGTCCTGTGATGAAATCCATAGTTATACTTTCCCATTTTTGAGTGAGAATGGGTAATGGTTGCAGTAGACCAGCAGGAAATGTGTCCTCATTTTTATTTTGTTGGCACACCTGACACTCATGAACATACTTGGTTATGTAATCTTTCATCCCCTTCCATGAGAACCTCTCACGAATCTGCCTGTATGTCTTATAGAATCTTGGGTGACCAACCAATGGAGTGTCATGAAATGCCTTCAAAATTTGTTCCAAAAACTTAGTTTCAGCCACTAAAAGTATTTGTCCCTTATACAAGATCGATCCATCCTTAACACTATACGTCTCATCATTCAATGATCCATCAAGTATGTTGTTCATGAATGAGTTCTTTGCATAATCAGCTTGTATTGCCTCTTTCCAATCAGCTGCTATCTCAAAAATTATGCACAAATGTGGCCTCCTAGAGAGTGCATCAGCTACTACATTTCATTTTTCCCTTCACATATTCAATGTCAAAGTCAAAGGCTTGAAATTTGTTAACCCATTTTTGCTGCCTTTCACTAAGATCTTTCTGATTTAAGAAATATTTGAGGCTGTTATGATCTGTTTTGACTACAAATCTGCCCCCAACCAGGTACTATCTGAACTTTGCCAAAGCATGCATAATAGCCAACATTTCTTTATCATATATGGAATAAATTGTTTCAACCCCTCTCAATTTTCTGCTCTCATATGCTATTGGATGCTTGCTTTGCATTAGGACAGCCCCTATACCCTCTCCCGAAGCATCACACTCTAACTCAAATGGTTTTGAAAAATTAGGAATAGCTAACACTGGACATGAACTCATCAATACCTTGAATTGATCAAAAGCCCTCTGTGCTGATTTGGACCAAGAAAATGCCCCCTTTTTTGTCAAGTCTATAAGTGGGGCAGCAACCTGTGAAAACCCTTTCACAAACCTCTTGTAAAAACCACATAGTCCAAAGAACCCCTTAAGTTATGATAAATTAGTAGGTGGTGGCCAGTCTTGTATTGCCTTAATTTTATCAGGATCAACCCGCACTCCATTTGCACTGATGATGTGCCCCAAGTATAGTAACTCAGTCGTGCCAAACTCACACTTAGATTCTTTTGCAAATAGTGACTCCCTCTCAAGTATGTCAAGCACCTCATCTAAGTGTTTCAAATGCTCCTCCCAAGTCCTACTAAAAATAAGAATGTCATCAAAGAATATCAAGACAAACTTACGGAGCTGCTTGTTGAAAACTCTATTCATGCATGGCTGGAAAGACTGGAAAGTGGTTGGTGCGTTTGTCAAGCCAAAAGGCATGACTTAAAACTCAAAGTGTCCAAAGTGGCACCTGAAGGCAGTCTTCTCCACATCCTCCTCCCTCACTCTAATCTGATTGTAACCTGATCTCAAGTCAATTTTAGAGAAGTAAACTGCCCCATGTAGCTCATCTATCAACTCATCTATGCGCGGAATGGGATACCTGTTCTTAATTGTCTTCTTGTTCAACTCCCTGGTCTACACACATGCGCATAGTTCCATCCTTTTTCTTCACTAAAACCACTGAAGAAGCAAATGGGCTCTTGCTTGGTCTTATGTGCCCCATCTCAATCAGCTCCTGAATAGTCTTCTCTATTTCATGCTTGTGCCTCTTCGGATGACGGTAGGGAGTGGTAATGACAGGTTTGGCTCCCTCCTCCAACTCAATAACGTGCTCAATACCTCTATCTGGTGGTCTCCCTGGAGGAATACTACCAAACACCTTGCTCCTCTTGGTAAGGAGCTCCTATATATCAGGTGGATAGGACTATTTGACATCCTCAGTGACTGTAGGCATGACAATGCACTCCACTGCCCACTCAATCTGATCATGTCTAAAAAAATTCGCCATGCCCTTGAAGGTCACAACACGCAGTCCTCCATTAGATAACCCTCTCAAGATCACATTCTTACCACCTGATTTGAATTTTAACTCCATAGTCTGAAAGTTGAGAGTAATCTCTCCCAACAAACGTAGCCACTGAATCCCCAACACTGCATCTGTGTCTCCAATGCCCACAACATAAAAATCTTCTTTTATCTCATGGCTGCCCAACTGAACACTCAACTGTGGAACCATCCTATTGCACTAAATAGTGAAACAGTCCACCACCATAACTCTAAATCCATCTACCTCCTATGTATGGAGCCCTCTACATGCTACAAGGCCCTCGTCTATGAAATTTGTGTGTGGCTCCAATATCAATCAAAGCTACCATTCGCTGTCCTTGAATCACACCTCTGATATGCATTGACTCATTCTTCTGGAAGCTATAAAGCTGGGCTAACCTCACATTGCTTTCTTCCACCTTTTCCCTTTCTTCCGAGGCCTTTCCCTCTTCACTTTCTTCGCTCTCAGCTTGCTGCTCGGAATTTTCTGCAACCTCATCTTCGTCTGATTGGTATTCGATCAGCAAAGCCTTAGCTTTAGAAGCACATTTGTGACCCTGTGTATATGGTTCTCTACAAGTAAAACATAGTCCATTCCTTCTTAGCTCATTAAGGGTCTCACTGTCAAGTTTAGTATACTGTTTCTTAGGCTGCTCATGCTCTTTTGAAGTGAATTTCTTGTCTTTATCTTTCTTGAGCAGCGAGCTCTTGGACTGAAATTTTCTTTAAAATGCTAACATTTTTAATTGCTTCCTGGAGGCTAGGAGGATTAAATGCCTTAATCCAACCTCTCAAGGGGTCTAATAATCCCTCTATAAACAATACAACCAACCTCCTCTTAGATATATTAGTCACAAGAACAGATAACTTTTGAAAATTTGATATATATGTGTCCCATTGTTTGAGTTGTGCCAACTCCTTAAAATGCAGCTCGGGGTCTTTTTTATCCAACCTTTCAATCAGCCGCTCGGTGAACTCCCTGTAAGAGGTGATTTGAGCATGCCCCAAAGTTATCATCCCGTTGTACCACCACTCATCTGCCACTCCATCCAAGTGTATAGAGGCATACTAAATAGACTTAAGTTCTAGCATAGGATTTAATGTGAAATATGTGTCTAGTTTTTGCACCCATGCCCTGGCTGCCATCTTTCCTGACCCATCAAAGTAAGGAAGTGTGAGCTTCCCAATCTTTCTTTGTAATTCATGTTGTTAGTCCTTATTTCCTCTTTGATTGGTGTGTCTCATCCTCAAATCCATATAGTCTCTAAGTGAAATATTCATATGAAAACCGAGTTCCGCATCTATCCAGTCTTGTCTAAATTGATCCTGCTACTCCAATAATGTGAGTTCGGGGTTCGCAGGAGCTTCCAACCTAGGTGGAAAGTTTGGCATAAGAGGTCTTGCCAAAGCTTGTGGGTTTCGACCTCCTTGCTGCCCTATCCTGTTTCCATTACCCAATTGATCCATTCTTTGCACTAAATCAGCCAACCTGTTATTTGTCTCTTGTTGTTGTGCTGCCCTCAACTGTCACCTAACCAAAGTGTCTAATAGAATTGTCATTCTATCCGATGGCTCTTCATTCCTGCTGTTTCTTTCATTCCCATTACCATTTCCATCCCTGTCTCTCATATTGTCTGTGTTTGATGACCCACTAGATGAAGTTTCAATCTACTGTTCTTCCTCAGATGATGACCAGTGCTCCCAAAAACTCTCTTCCTTTTTCTACTCCTGTCTAAATACCTCTACCTGTCACTCTGGCTCATAGGAAATTGTACCCACTGGTTGGCAAGTCTATTCTAGCTCTGATACCACTGTAGTCTAAGTCACCAGGTTCGAATTCGAATTCGAATTCGACAACATTGAAATTCGAATGAAATTCGACAAGGAAAAAATTCAAAAAGTATAAAATTCGAATTAAATTCGACTTATGTAATTTTTTAAATTTTTTTTATTAATATAAGTAATATTTTCATACAATTGCCTAAATAGTTTAACATTGATAAATAGATTTGAATCATTACAAAAAGATGACACATTTATAAAATATAAACCATAAGAAACATGTGAAATTACAATTGCGAAGATGTTCTTTTGTCAAAAAGGTACAATAACAATAAAGACTTCAGAACTTCAAAAAAGCTCCAAGTCATCAAGAGCACTTGGCTGAGATGCTAAATCATCATCATCTGTGTCACTACTCAATTCATCATCTACAAAGTCAGGCTCATCTACAACTGGTGCTGCTATGTCTTCAAGAATTTGTTGTGAGGAAGAGTCCTTTGCTGATTTGTTCATGAGCAATTTTAAATTGCTGCGAACATAGACAAGATCTCCCAACTTTCCAGACAACAATTTATTCCTCTTTTTGGAATGGATGTGGTCAAAGCAACTCCAGTTCCTCTCACAAGCTGATGAACTTGCTCCCTGACTCAAAACTGAATAGCAAACCTTTGTAGCTCAGGAGTTTGTGCTCCATAGGTCATCCACCATGTATACCCAAGTACATGTGCTGTGTCATATTTGGCTGCTGACATTCCAAACATCCCTTCTCCTCTCTTGTATACCCAAAATTGACTTCTGATTAGTGCTGCAATTGTTTGATTTGATTCATATTTTTCAACAGCTTCTAAAAGCCCTGCCATAATTTCAGTGTCACCTTCTCTATCAATAGAAAATAATTTAGGCTCCAAAAAGCAAGCTGCTGCATGTAAAGGTGTGTGCATCATTTTCCATCTGCAATCAACTACCTCCCATATCTGCATATATTCTGCTTCTACATTATTGAGTGCCTTTTGAATAGCTTCCTTACAACGGTCCATGCTTTCATAAAGCATGCCAAGGCAAGGAGTATCACCATCAACCATACGAAGCACGTCAACAATTGGTTCACATATAAGCAAAACCTTTGCTGCACTTTCCCAGAAATTGCTATTCAAAATGATTTGCTCTATGTTCTTCCCCTTAGGACCTTTAGAAAGCACTGAACGTTCCCACTCATTAGAACAAATAACAGACCTCAAAGCTGCTTTTTCTTCAACCACTCTTTTCAAAGTGATATAAAATGAAGCAAATCTTGTTTCACAAGGCCTCAACAACTCTCTAGATGCATGTTGCCTATAAAGACTCAATGTGAGACGATTCCTTATGAAATTTGCAATTGCTCTCCCTCTGTGAATAGCTTCATGTACCCATGGGAATTTAGCCAAGTCATGAAGCAACAAATCAAGACAATGGGCTGCACATGGGCTCCAATATATTTGTGGGTACTTCTCTGCAATCAGCTTTCCAGCTCCCACACAATTTGCTGCACTATCAGTTACCACTTGAACCACATTTTCCACCCCTACTTCAAGAATGGCTTCCTCTAATATTTGAAAAATGTACTCAGAAGTTTTCTTGTGGTTCATGGTGTCAATCACTTTTAAGAACACAACACCCTCAGGACAAGCCACCAAAATATTAATCAATGGTCTTTGACATATATCTGACCACCCATCACTCAATATAGTGCAACCTGTTTTCCTCCAAGAGGCTTTGACAGCAACTAATTTCTCAGTCACTCTATCTTTTGACCTCTGCAAAAGAGTTGTCCTGATAGCCTCTGAACCTGGGGGAGTGTACCCTTTGCCAAACTCTGCAATTTTGTGAACAGCATTACGAAAATGTGGACTTCTCGCAACATTGAATGGAATAGCACTTGTGTAAAACAAATCAGCTACTGCATCATCCACGTCCTGTTTCTCTGCTGGTTTCCAAAAGCTTTTCAATGTTCCACTCTCTTTTGATCCCCTCACCGGTTTGAATAAACCAGAAGAGGAAGACATAATAGATGCTGATAATCTAGATTGAGACATATCCTCTTCAATTCTCTGTTTTTTTTGTGCTTTCTTCATCTTTCCTACAATTGAAGAGGATTGTTCTTTCTCCAAAGCAGCTCTCATTTCTGGGGTAACATTAGGACATGCTGTAACACCTCCTCCTGTGCCATTTGTAATACCAAGTAAATGGTCCATTGCCCTTGTCAAACCGCCATAAAAAGGTTTCTCACACTTGCTGCATATGAGTTCAGTACCATTGCGAGTGATATATTTCCATGCCTCTGCGGTTGATTTCTGGGGAGCCATAAGCTGTACGTTTGAAAGACAAAATATTAAATATATAATGTTACAAATTTAAAATACATCTAAATAATTAATAAACATATTTCCTAAATCTGTATTATAAATAATTTAAAATACATTATAAATCTGTATTACATAATGTAAATATATTTATATTATTTATAAATCTGTATTATAAAAATACAGATTTATTTATAAATCTGTATTATATAATACAAATTTATAAATAATATAAACAAATTTATAAATAATATAAACAAATTTATAACACAGTAAATAAAACAAAAACATAAATAATTATCCTTTTTCCATAAAATAAAAGACAAACAGATTTATAGAATATAATATAAGTATATTTCCATTAAATAACACATTATAAATCTGTATTATTTAATGTAAATATATTTATATGAAATTATAAATATATTTAAATTATATAATACAGATTTATAAAAGAAATGATAAAATTATTAAAATACATATAAATTTATAATATTTTTATATAAATATACTCACATAAAATAATATAGATTTATAATATAAATAATAAAATACATAGACTTATATGTATTTTATTATTTATATTATAAAATTGTATTATTTAATATAAATATAAAAATAATAAAATATATTATATAAAGCTAAAAACATTATAACAAACAAACAAAACTCACAAAAAAAATCATTATAATTTATAAACCTAAACTCGTAAGAAAAAAAAACACAGAAAAAAACATGAAACCTACCTCAAAATGGGCGACGGCGGAGGAAACGGCATGCTTGCAGGATGGGCGACGGCGGAGGAAACAACGTGTTTGCAGTCTGCAGAGACGTGGCTTTTGCAGGAGCCAAGTGTAGAGGACGAAGGAGTGTCGCGCGTCGAAGAGGGCAAATACCAGCAAATCACGGCGCCGAAATACCTGTCACAGACGCCTTCAACTATCTTTCAATCACCTTTCAATCAAACGTTTTTGGTCGCCTTCGCTTTCCTTGTGCGTCACTTTCAAATTTCTTGTGCTTCAAACTCAGGATTAGTTGCCATTTTATTAAAAAAATATCTGAAACCCTAAATCACTATGCAAAAAACCTAAAAGCGTTATTTAAAAAGTCGTATTTTAATGAAAAATATCTTCGTTTTTTCTGTACAGTCGAATCAGACGAATTTAATCGAATTTAATCTAAAAGTCTGAAATTCGCCTAAAATCGAATTTCAACCTTCAAATACGTCGAATACGGTGACATAGACTGTAATAAACCACCCCAATTTTTTTTTTTTGCTTTTTCCTTCGGATGTTGTTTGTTGCTTGAGTTTTTTGAATGGTTTCTTTGCAATGTTTGAAGTGTTTAACAGTAGCTAAAGATATAACAATTGGATGCATGAACAAAAATAGAAATATATGCAAATATTCAAGTCAAAACACCTCCTACAGCAATAATAATTTTTGTTTTCTTTCCAATGTAGTTTCAGACATACATTATCGTTAACAAAAGCAAAATAAAATTATTTCAGACCTGGAAAAACTCCATAATAGCAATATTAGAAGCCCTCTTGAAAACCACGCCACACCCAAGATGCAAGATGATGCAACCCAGTTGTTTAGAGTTGTACAGCAAGAAAATGGGTCCTAGAAATTGCTGATTAAACCTCCTTCCAACCCAACCAACACTGTGCACATTTCCCAAGGAGGCCATACCACTTCAAGAAGGGCGATTTTGATGGGAAAAATAGTAGACTTCACCAAAAATTATGATATTGTGCCAATTGGGTCACCCTAGCATGAGAAGATGATTCATCAAATACCCATTTTAATATCCCCTGTCATTTCTGAGTTATGAGTAAAAACTTGGGTCACCAGTCCAGCAACAAAAACTCCTAAAATCATGCAAAACACACCCAAACTGAAAATATAAATCACACCACACCACACCAGCACACTCACACCAAAACCCTACTGCAAACCAATCAAAAGTACTGAAATATCTTCATCTTTGCAAGCCCAGTTGTGTTCTCTGACTGAAAACACCCAACACCAGCCTAAGCAAGATCTTTCACCGGCTAAGTCTAGAACTGAGGGGTATCATCCTCAACTCCGTCTACAAACCTTTGGCTTCAAACCAGCAGTATGTCTCCACAAACAATTTCCAACATAAACCCAAAATGAAGCCTCCAAAGTGTTTTTATGTCTTCTCATGAAGTGGGCGCCCAAAACTATAAACCCACGCCTTGCTTTTGACATGTTTTAAAATTTAATTTCAATATCTTTTCTTTCTCCAAAGTGGGGCGCCCAAGGTGAGGAAATATATATTAAATTTTTAAAAACAACTTAAGTGAAGTGACTAGGTGCTTTGGTCAATTTTTTAAGTCCCCTTATGGCCCCCATTTTAACTTTGCAACATAAAGTCACTTTATTTGCACACTTTTCAAAAACATTAATCAAATATTTTAGTATTTCCTCCATAGTGACTTTAATCATCAGAAAATCCTAATACTCTCAAGCCGGACCTAATCCATGCACCAAAAATGGACTTACTATTTTTAATAAATGCTACAAATAGTAAATAATCGTCCAGGCTCAAACTGGAGAACAACTGAAATGCACTGAGGCTCATCGCAGGCAACCCTCAACCACTGACCCCTACTAAAAATAGTAAAGACCTGGCAAAAACACCAACTCAACTGGAACTGAGTCCCCTAACCGAACCTCCTAGCCAACAGGAACCCGAAAATTGGCTAGAGGTAATGTCCACTGATCAGAAGCTAGGAGGGGACATTACAAGGTACTCTTGATAGACTACCAATCTGACAAAGATGGTTAATCAGAAAAATCAGACCAGCAAGCTGATTCTAGAGAAAATGAAGGTGAGAAGGCATCGTGTGGGACCATGATGGTACACTTGCCCAACTCCGTAGCTTTCATGAGAATCAGTCTTTGCGTATTAGAGGAGTGATACAGGGTTAGTGTATGTTAGCCTTGATTGATACAGGAGCTACTCATAACTTCATCGACGACTATTTAGTGGCACGAAGAGGTTTTCAGACACAGGAGGTTGGTGGTTTCAAAGTTATGGTAGCTGATGGATTCACTATTCAATGTACCAAGATGGTTCTGTAGTTGAGTGTCCAGTTGGGAGGTCATGAAATTAAGGAACAATTTTACGTGATGAACATTGGAGACACGGATGTAGTTATGGGCATTCAATGGCTACGCTCCTTGGGGGAGTTTCCTCTGAACTTTCAGACATTAGAGCTAAAATTTAAATCTAAAGGTAAGAATGTGGTTTTGAGAGGACTAACACATACTGAACCACCTATAGAGTTTAGCAAAGAAAAGGGAAAGGACAAGGCAGCAGCCTTTAATGCTTCTTTAGAGCTGTCCCGAGTTCCTATGAACACTAGTATCAGTTTTGGTAACGCTGAATTAGGAGATTGTATTGTTGGAGGCAATGAGGATGAAGCCTACAAAACAACAAACAAAGACGATTGTAGTAATGTTGACAGAGGTGAATTGAGTTTGATTTCATGATGTAATGTCCCCTTTTTCATGAGAGTAAAAGTTTAGAGGAATTAGTCTATTCCTAATCCTCGTAGGCTAATAGGGCTTGATAAGAGGGTCTTTTGGCAGATACCCAGTTGATTGGTTGGCTCATTTTGTGATTTCATGAAGGTTTTCCTATTCTCATCATTGATATTTCTATTTTTGGAAATCTTAATTTTATATTACAATGTTATATTGCACTTTAGGAGTTGGTTTATATTTTATATTATTATAAAGTGCAATAATAAAATAATATTATGTCAAATCTTCTAGAAGTCGAATTCTAGAATGTTCTTGATGGGCCGACCTCTTGAGAGGAAAAAGAATAAATAGACATGGGGAGTTCATTTCCTATCATCCATATTTGAAGATTGCTTTGATATTTTTCAGTTGTAGCGCCAAGGAGTTTCTGCAATTGTTCATTTGGCCATTTAGAACGAAAACTCTCATTGGTTATGTAATTTTGAGGGTGTGAAATATCATCTGAATTATTGCAGCTGAGAGGAAGATACTTCAGTCTTCCATTTGAGCTTCATTGCAAATTTTGTGGCCTTTGGCCAAATTTGGAGATAAAATTTCACAACAGCTTATTAAAGCAATTTTATAATCAGTCCGATTTGAGTATTGAACCAATTGCATTTCAGTTTATTGAAGACATTGTAGAAATTTGATTTGGCATCTTAGAGCTTAATCGTTAATCCACTTCTTCGAGAAAAAATCAAATTTTTGGCATTACTGGTCCAGATTTGAGACCATCGATTTGAAGGCATTATAGGGCTGCAACTTCCAGAAATTTACAAGAGACTGGGAGCTGGACGTACAGGGACGATTTGGTGATCAGAAAGCAACAAAAATGAAACACATAGTCATGGCACTTTCTCAGACCAAGACGCTGGAATAACAGGGGCGATTTTGTGTGAAGAGCTCATAAAAAATTCAGAAAATAATATTTTGATTTCCAGACAAGGACGGCCTATACCAGGGGTGCAATTTTTAGAGAAGAAGACATTTAAATTTCTGCAAGTATCTCTGAGCATTCATAAGACAGCAGGGAGTCCTTTCACTGCCATTTGAAGATCAAGGGACGCTTCTTCAAGGATGTGTCGATTCATTTATATGGCTGCCAGCAACATATATCAGGTTCTTAATATCAGATTTTGTACTTGCACATATATATTTTGTCAATTATAATAGTGCTGTTGTAGGTAGACATTTACATCAGACTTGTTGTCTCATTGTAATGCCAAGAGTCTTGGCTTTCCTTAATCAAGCATTGTATTAGAAACATTTTTCAATAAGGAGTTATAGTTGCAGATCATATTTGTATAAAATACCATATTTACATCTTCATGGTTGTATGCATGCCAAGTGTTTGACAAATTGTCAATTGGCTGTAGGTATACTTTTTGCATTTAGAAATCATATATGTGCATTGTAAAAGATCAAAAAGAGTCATCCTTACATTTAGATTATAGTTTTGTCATTGTAGCATTGATTTACAAGTGTTTGGAGCATTTTATCATCATCTTCAAGCCAATATATCAGACTGAAACCACAAACCAGCAAGTTAAAAGTTTACATCAGAAGTGTTTGACAATATTCCTTGAGTGCAAATTCACATCAGATTGTCAAGGGATATTACACACGAGATGAATTTCTTTTTGAAAATGGAGTTGATCCAATTTCCACACCACAATTAAGCATGGCTGATGGTATTGATGATGATATTGGTCTTGATCCTATTCCTAAGAACAAATCAGATTTTACTTTGCATACAGTTGAACATGAGCAAGGACCTAGTAGCTTTGCTGATCTGGATTCACAATCAGCTCTTGAGGGTGGTCAACAGTTGCTCTTTGATAACCCCTTGTTTGAGATAGGAGCTGATAGGGTTTACACACTCTTTGAGCAGGAAGATGAAATTACTCCTAGTTGAGACACTACATTGGATGAAAACAGCAAGGTTTGGGACCCAGATGCAGCTTCAAGTCATGAAGTGATGACTCAAGAATGGACTTGTGGGACCACTTTCAGCCACAATGCCCGAGAAAACTTTTTGATCAGTTTACAAACAACTTTGATTCTAGACCAGCAGTTGAGTGGTACCAGGTTGAGCTTGGGTGTCAGTGATGATTCTTCAGCTTATTTCTTACGTACCTCTCCTACGTATCCAGTGGAACTATGGATTTATTATTGCTGCCCACATTTTCTCGAGTTGGTTATGCAAACATTTCTTGGTGAGTTGATTGATTCCGAGTTGGGGCAGCTGGTCGCGAGTACTTATCCGGATATAGTGCCCCCATTATCTGCTTCCATTTTGGTGAGTGTTGTTGACTGCGATAACTTCATGGCGAGGGCATACATTGTTCTGGTTGATGATTTATTGACTGCTGCAATTTGGGATAGGAGAGTACAATTTGAGCACATGGGGTTGACAATGATGTTCAGTGTGAAGCAGCCTCAGCATGATGGTCTTTTTCTGAGATTCACATGGAATTCGGAATTCAGACTGGGTTTTAGAGCAGCTACCTTTGGGATGAGAGAGCTAGTGTGGATTTTCTTGAGCTTACTCCTGTGGCACCTCAGTTTGGTTCTCTTGAGGGACTTATTTTTGCGGAGCGGATTGAGTTTTGGTGGTATTTTATAACTCTTCCTGCAGGTGTCTTTCAAGAGGCCTCATGTGTTGATACCTTGCAGGACAGAGATTTGAGCAGTTTGAACTACAGACCTCCTCGAATTATTTGGGACCCAGGGATCATTTCGGGTTTTGGTATGGTTTTGGATGTGGATTGCGGGGCATACTGGTATTCCTTGAGGACAAGCAATCTTTGGGAAGGGAAAACTGTAATGTCCCCATTTTACGACATCCTCTTTCAATTAGGGTTGATTTTGGTACACTTACTATTTTTAGTAAATGTTATTTTTAGCAAGGGGTCTAGTATGGTGCTTCAGTCTTCGGTGAGCCTCCTCAAGCGTCTCAGTCTCTCTTTGGATCATGTTTCAGGGTGCAATTTACTATTATTAGGACTTTATAAAAAATAGTAAGCCAATTAGGGTTAGCTGGACTTGGCCAGGCTTTCTTCACAACATATTCAATTGGTAAAGTTACTTTGATAAAATCATTTAAATAATTAAATTAAGCCTCGAAATGTGTCCTTTAATAAAATGAATTTATAGCTTTTAATTAAAGGGAACATTAAGGGGACACTCAAAAAAAGTGACCATGGATGCCTAGCTCAACAACTTTAAGTTCTTTTTTAAAGTAATATCAAATTATAATATCTCTTCTTGGGCACCCAAGTTTATGAAGGCTAGTATTTAAAAATAAATTAAAATCAAATGCTTGAAGATTGGCGTGGGTTTTAGGGATTTCCTGGTCACCCTAAGTTGAAGCTTCTTTAAAACTTCATTTGGGAGCTTATTTTCTTATGGATGCTTTTGAAATTGTGGTTGGCGTGCATTTTGTTGAAAATTTGGAAGCTTGAGCATTTAAACCAGACTTTGCTAACACGAAAACCTCATCAAAGATCCCTTCTTCACGTGTCAAAGACCACATCAGGAAGGATTATTGGAGGTTCACACAAGAGCTTCATTTGTGCTTCAAAGTTGCAGATTCAGTCTTCTAAGATGAAGATTTTTTAGCATTTTTGAAGTGGGATTGAGAGTTTTTGGCTTGTGATGGCATTGCATTGACTTGGTAAAGTTTAGTGGCTATGGTGATGATTTTAATGATTTATGGCCACTTTGTTTATGCACCTGAAACTCATATTTTGGCTCATAACTCTAAGAAGAATTTTTATATCATTATGGGTATTGCAACAAAGAACCACCCCTTCAATGGCGATTCTAATGAGCATTGATTTGCTATTTTTAAGTGCGTTTATGAAATTTTAGAGAAGATCGAACCTCTCTAGGCTGGACGACTTGGCTGGCGAGAAAATCACAGTTCCTTTCATGCTGGTATTTGCTGCCTTTGGGCACCTCTTGTTGTGGACTTAAGACTCTTACCTGTAGCTATGGTGTTGATATTTGGGTGGGTATGCTGGAGTTTGTGAGCCCAACTTATTGGTGAAGAACTTATGGTAGAAGACTTAATTCTGCTGTCTTGGAGCTTTTTACAGTGAGGATTGGATTTTAAAAAAAACGGGTTGAACTTTCTAAGGGATTGCCTTGCTAGGTGGTGAAGACTTATCTTATAGCTGTTGGAAAAGTGATTTTCAGATGCCTTTAAGACTGATTTTCAATGTCTCTTGAAGCTGGTAAACATGGAGGTTTGAGGTGATATTCTTCTTGCTGTGCGTGGTTATTTGAAGAACCCTTTGCTACTGTTATGACTCTTTTTCTAGGTCTGAGGTCTCATTCAAACTTTGATATTAAAGTTTGTAATCTGCTTTCATTTTAAACAGTGATTATTCTGTGCATTGCTGGAAATGAATGTTATTTTATCTATTAAAATCCTGGTATGATTCCTATGCAACTATTCTATATTATTTGGCAACCTTATACCATGTATGGCATGTGAAAACTTCAAAACAAGTAAATCAAAGAACAAACACAAAACCTTGCAAACAGTGGTTGGGGAGAATCAACCCAAAAAACAAAAAACAAAAAGTATTTGGGGTTATTCATTACAGTGGTATCAAAGCTAAATAAGTCCTGCTAAGCCAGTGGGTATAGATTTCTATGAGCCAGAATGATAGAGAAAGAAGGTATTTAGAAAGAAGTAGGAGAAAAGAACAAAGTTTTTGGGAACATTGGTCATCCTCTGAAGAAAAACAGCAAACAGAACCATCATCCAATGGGTCTTCTAACACAGGAAACATGGGAGATAGGGGTGGTGATGGTGATAGTGTTGTGACCTTTTTCACACATCGCCCCATTGCAAATGGGGACCCCCTAATTTTTGCGTCGTTTCGAACTTTTGGCTTGATTTTTTGCTTGTTTTCCTGTTCTCTCTCTCTCTCTCTCTCTCTCTCTCTCTTTTATATTGTCTGTCTTTCCAGGATGTGCCTGTCTGTGAACCTAAAACGTGAAAATTTGGCCAAGTCTGAGAATTAAGGTTTGTACTTTTCCTGGTCAATCAAGCGAGTGAATAAATTGAAAATAGAGCTTGACATTATTGATTATGCTTCTTGGACTCTGACTAAATTTAAATAGATTGGGCAACTATTTTTGGTAGTGTGTAATTCAGTGTCCTTCAGCGTTCTTGAATTTCGAATGGTCTGCGCATTGCATTTTGCATAGTTGCTCGCTGGCAAATTTTGAGCTAAAAGAGACAACTTACTATTTTTAAGGATTCGACTTCGGGCGATTTAGGGCACTATATGCAGAATTTTCAGCGCATGTCTACATATTCATTACGGTTTTAAGACCTTCGCGACGGTATAACATGCAAAATGAGATGACAACTTTCAGAGTTCACCTTGGGAGGCCATTTTTAGGGTTTGCGTGTCAGGGTTTTCGCTGTCCGAATGATTCCTTATGGAGTTTTTAAGAGCTTTGATGTGACGTATGCAGACGGAGATGATCACTCATTTAGGAACTTACTATTTTTAGCAGTGCATCCCGGCGTCGCTTCCAGCACTCCAGAATCACGGTGATCGCAATGCAGCAGCGAGAAGAAACATTTGATATCGGCAGGATGAATTAGGGTTTCTAAGCCGGGGCACGAAAAGAGGGTAAAAAGTCGAGAATTTTCGAAAACGGTGTATACCACCGCGATCAGCGTCTTCCAACCATCTACGATGCGTTGAGGGCAAAGCGGAGCACCACCAAGAAAATCGTACCTTCAGGTTGGAGTCAGAAAAAACTAAGTTTTGATCTTTATCCTCCTGCCCTCCAGCCCCATGCTCATACCATCAGGAAATTCATCCTCTTGCCTAGCTAAAATGCGCCCAAGGAAGAGCTAGTGAAGCATAAAAAGGCTAAGGCAAAGATATCCTCCACCACCCTCCATTTGCGCCCATCCTTCATCAAGTATAATATGCGCCCAAGAAAGTCAAGGAGGTCAACAAAGTTTATCCATCACCTATGCCAAAATGCGCCCTCACATGCAAGCAAGATGCTAAGTATGAAACTCGTCCTTCACATATGCCAAAATGCGCCCAAGCTCAACAAGGAGGAGTTAATAAGAAAGTCAAAGGGTCAAAGGCTTCATCCACCTCACATAGTAAAATGCGCCCACCTCCAAGCATGACATGCATGAAATTTTCTAAGTATGAAATTTGTCCTCCTAGAGGCATCAAATGCGCCCAAGAGAGGGCATGTGAAGACAAAATCAAGGAAGCTCAAGGGTCACTTGTTGGAGGCGTTTGAAATGTTATTCTCCTCTACATGCCAAATGCGCCCAAGGCATAAGGTGATGCTAGGCGTGGTCAATATTCTCCTTCAAGTGTCATTTGCGCCTAAGGTGGTGAGGTAAAATACAAGGTGGTGAAAACAAAGTTAATGCTAGGTGTTGGAAATTTAATGGAAAATATTGCCAAGGCGTGGGAAAGTGAGGTGTGCTAGGCGTGGTGAAGTTTAATATTCACCTTCAAGTTGGATATGCGCCCAAGGTGTTGAGGTGGTGAAAACACAGGCGTTGAAAGTGCTAAGTGATGAAAATTTTTCCTAAGTGTCATATGCGCCTAAAGTATATAAGGTGGTGAATAAAATAAAACATGCCAGGCGTTGGAATTTAAGTGTGATGTGCTTGCAGGAAGATTTTCTAAGTGAAGTTGATGATTTTTTTTCTCACTAAGGCAAAATGGATAAAGTTGAATAGAAATTTCTCTAAGGCAAAATTTTCAAAAATGCAAAGTGATTCAAAAAAATTTCTAAGGCAAAGTATTTTCTTCCTCTAGAAAATATGCCTACACATAAAGGTGATGAAATTTTTCTTGGAGCACGAATGAATTTTCCAGTGACGGAGTCAGAAGATGCTGGCATTGCAGGATGAATTTAAAAATTCTTCGAGTCAGAGCAACACAGGATGTTCACAGAGATGAAGAACGGATTTAAATTGATTGAATAATATTTTTCTAAGGTTCAAAATTTTAAAATTTAAATGAACCCGTTCGTTGTGTACCCATGGATTCTACACGTTATGAAGAAAATTTTCTTCTGGGTATTGAGGATTATCGATGAGGAATGGATTTTAAAGTCTTCCACAACTTGCCGAGGATTCTAAGGTGAAGATTTTAAATGGGCACCAGGTTGGTGAATTTCCTAGAGAAAATTTGGAAAAATTTCTAAGGCAAGGAATAAAACGTGTTTTCAAGATAAAATTTGCCTTGGCGGATGAATTTGAAGTTGGATGCCCAGATAATTTTTGATGAAAACATTTTGCGCGAGCTGGAGTTGGATGAAATATCAGAGTGAAGTGTGCCAGGCAGAATGCAAGATGGGTTGGAAAATTGGCTAAGACATGAAAAATTTGAGGATGAAGTTGACTAAAAAAAAAAAACGATGAACCCTTGGAGATCAAAGCGTGAAAATCAGGTAAGTAAGCTGAGTTTTTTATTAAGTTTTCTAATACTCTTCTCCCTGCTTGTTTTGCGGGAGGAACGTCGAGACCAAGCGGTGATGACTTAGGAAGATGAAGTAAGCACTCCACGACTACATTTCAACCTCGAAGGAAGAAAAGGTGCAAAAAATAGCTAAGTGTTGAGACTTAGTATAACTAAAGTGGCAAAGAAGAAATTGAAGAACAACGTCAAGAAGAAAATCAAGAACAGTGTGAAAGCGTTTCAAGGCTGGAATCTTCTAGAAGGATGATGGACATTAATGGCTCATTTATTACCCCACCCCCTTGGTGGCGGTTTTTAGGGTGAATCTTGTTTAGGGATGAGGTGGCACGATATGGGCCATCCAGCCGATTGTAATTTGAGCCGTCTGTTGGACTTGGCCAGCTATAAAAGGGGCATCCCCCCTCATTTGTATCTCATTAGAAGTAGAGTTAGACAGTAGAGATTAGAATAGAGGGACATCTAGGTGATAGCTTAGAAGTAGCATAGCGTAGATTGATAGAGTAGTTTGAAGAAGAAGGAAAGTTTTTCCTTTAAAACTTTGTAAGAAATTGTTGTGAACACTCTCCCAATAAAAAGAATTTTCATTGATGATGAATTTCGTCTTTTGTTGTGAGTAGCTAGCAAGGTTTCTTCGTCTTTCTAATTCAAGTAGTGGCTTAAAGTAGAATAAGTTTCATTTCATGTACGTAGGTGATAGTGTGGAATGTGGTCTTCAATTTGAGCAAACTTCGTCTATCCATACCACTAGTGTGTTCGCTGATGGTGAATACGCCTTGTGTGGTCAACTAGAATATCATGCACTTAACTTCGATCATGATTTGTATGTTTATATGCGTCATCGTTGTGATGGTATTTTCATGCTAAGTTGTGTTCTGAACACCTGGACCTACTCCTCTGAAGATTGCACCGATTCTGTGGAGGCTGTCCGAAGCGAGGCAAAGCAGAGCCTGGTTGAAGCTAGTGAGAATTGATCGCCATGTCCCACGCCTTTGAGTAGATTAGAGCTTTCTTAACCCTGCAACCACTTTAAATTCAGTACTTTCTGGTTAGAATAGGAAACCCGTGCTTCATTTATAAATCTATCAAATTGTGAAACCCCCTTCCTCTGCTGTTGAACAATTTCGTAAGTCCCCTTGAAATACCAGCAAATCACATCGAACCAACTAAGCCTATTTGCATTGAAAGAACCTTGGAGTTGAACGCACAAACTTTCTTGCAATCTTAGCGTGCGGAATACTTTGATCAAGAGAGAATAGGGTAGCCGTTGGCGACTTTATTCTGCGTTGGTGCGGTCACGAAAAACACATCAACAGATAGGAAGGATAGGAATGAAAGGAACGAGAGAAATGAGGCACCTCCAGACAGGTTAATGGTACTTCTTGATGCTTTGGTTAGGGGTCAAGGTAGGGCAGCACAACAACAACAGGAAACTAATGACAAGATAGTAGATTTCATACAGCTAATGGATCAAATGGGTCAAGGAAACAGGGTAGGACTGCAAGGAGTTGGTAACCAAGGAGCTTTGGCAAGGCTTTTTATGCCAAACTTTCCACCGAGGGTAGAAGCACCTGTTAATCCTAAGCTTACTTTGTTGGAACAGCAGGATCAATTTAGACAGGATTGACTCAATGCAAGGCCTGGTTTTCAGATGGACATATCTCTCAAAGATTATATTGACTTGAGGATGAGACACTCTAACCACGAAGGAAATAGAGACCAGCAAAATGAGCTACGAAGGAAAGTAGGGAAGCTTACACTTCCTTATTTTTATGGGTCCGGAAAGATGACAACAAGGGCGTGGATACAAAAACTAGATACATACTTCACATTAAATCCTATGCCAGAGTTATATTCCATTCAGTATGCATCAGTACACTTACACGGCACTGCTCACGAGTGGTGGTATAATGGAATGTTAACCTTGGGGCATGCACAAATCACTTCTTACAGGGTGTTCGCCGAAAGATTGATTCAGAGATTTGAGAAAAATGATCTTGAGCTGCACTTTAAGGAGTTAGCCCAACTCAAACAATGGGGTTTTGTGGACTCATACATTGCAGATTTTCAAAAGCTTTCAGTGTTAGTGACTAATATTTCTAAGACGTGGCTCATAGTATTGTTCATTGATGGACTTTCTGATCCATTAAGGGGCTGGATTAAAGCTTTTAACCCTCCTAGCCTTTAGGAAGCCATTAAAAAGGCTAGAGATATAGAGACATCAGCTTTCAAGAACAAATTTCAGTCGAAGGACTCACAGCCCAAGAAGGAAAAAGACAAGAAAATTGACATCAAAGAGCAAGAGCAGCCAAAGAAAAACTACACAAGGATAGACAGTGAGACTTTGAATGAACTCAGGAAGAAAGGGTTATGTTTTACATGCAAGGAACCTTACACCAAGGATCACAAATGCTCAACCAAGGCTAAGGTACTGTTGATAGAGTACCAATCTGATGAAGATGGTGAATCAGAAAAATCAGACCAGCAAGCTGACTCTAGAGAAAATGAAGGTGAAAAGACATCAAAAGATAGTGCTAAGGTGTGGGACCATGATGGGACACTTGCCCAACTCCATAGCTTTCATGAGAATTAGTCTTTGTGTATTAGAGGAGTGATACACGGGCAGCGTATGTTAGCCTTGATTGATACAGGAGCTACTCAAATCTTCATCGATGACGATTTAGTGGCACGGAAAGGTCTTCAAACACAGGGGGTTGGTAGTTTCAAAGTTATGGTAGCCGATGGATTCACTATTTAGTGTACCAGGATAGTTCCGCAGTTGAGCGTCCAGTTGGGAGGTCATGAAAATAAGGACTTTTACATGGACATTGGAGACACGGATGTAGTTATGGGCATTCAGTGGCTACGCTCCTTAGAGGAGTTTACTCTAAACTTTTAGACATTAGAGCTAAAATTTAAATCTAAAGGTAAGTATGTGGTTTTGAGGAGACTATCACATAGTGGACACGTGTAGAGTCTAGCAAAGAAAAGGGAAAAGACAAGGTAGTAGCCTTTAATGCTTCTTTAGAATTGTCCCGAGTTCCTTGTGAATGCTAGTATCAGTTTTGGTAACACTGAAAATGTTAACGCACTATTGGGAGAGTGTATTGTTGGAGGCAATGAGGATGAAGCCTACAAAACAACAAACAAAGACGATTGTAGTGATGTTGACTAAGGTGAATTGAGTTTGATTTCACGAGATGAATTTCATTTTTATAATAGAGCTGATCCAATTTCCACACCACAATTAAGCATGGCTGATGGTATTGATGATGATATTGGTCTTGATCCTGTTCCTGACAACAAATCAGATTTTACTTTGCATACAATTGCACATGAGCAAGGAACTAGCAGCTTTGCTGATTTGGATTCACAATCAGCTCTTGAGGGTGGTCAACAGTTGCTCTTTGATAACCCCTTGTTTGACATAGGAGATGATAGGGTTTATGACAACCCACTCTTTGAACTGGAAGATGAAATTACTCCTAGTTGCAACACTACATTCGATGAAAACAACAAGCTTTGGGACCCAGGTGCAACTTCTAGTCGTTAAGTGATGACTCATGAATGGACTTGTGAGACCACTTTCAGCCACGGTGCCCGAGTGAACTTTCCGATCAGTTTACAAATAACTTCGATTCTGGCCCAGCAGTTGAGTGGTGCCAGGTTGAGCTTGGGTGTCAGTGATGATTTGGTGCTAGGGAATGATTCTTCAACTTATTTCTTGCGTACCTCTCCTACGTATCCAGTGCAACTATGGATTTGTTACTGCTGCCCACGTTTTCTTGAGTTGGTTATGCAGACATTTGTTGGTGAGTTGATTGATTCTGAGTTGAGGTAGCTGGTTGCGAATACTTATCCAGATATAGTGCCCCCCAGTGTTCCA
The DNA here is from genome assembly GCA_007258455.2 of Sequoia sempervirens. Lineage (NCBI taxonomy): Eukaryota > Viridiplantae > Streptophyta > Pinopsida > Cupressales > Cupressaceae > Sequoia > Sequoia sempervirens. Next base: position 2,955,146 of record VDFB02000012.1, read on the forward strand.
TGGGGACGCGTACCCCCCAAAAAACCTCGCGTTTCCTAGACATCCTCGTCTCGGAGACTTGGGGACTTGGGGGGGACGTCCCCCCGCCAACCCACCACCAATGCCACCATCCCACCACCAGCGTCGCCATCTCCAAGACGCCGCTAGGACTTCGAGGACGTTGGGGTGTCCTCAAGATGTCTAGGGGACTCCTAGTTGTCTCCAAGATGTATAATTCTTATACTTATACATCTTTTTATAACTATTTTTCAAGTACTATTGGTATTTCAGCATCCTGCTGCCACCCCGCCACCATCCCCCCACCGTCCCTAAACTTAGGCCCTTGGTCCCCCCATCCCCGAAACCCGTCCCCACGTACCCCTCGTCAGGAAACTCTGTGGAACTATGGTGCCCCCATTATTTGCTTCCATTTTGGTGAGTGATGTTGATAGCGCTTACTTCATAGCGAGGGCATACATTGTTCCGGTTTATGGTTTATTGACTGCTGCAATTTGGGATAGGAGAGTACAATCTGAGCACATGGGGTTGACAATGATGTTCAGTGTGATGCAACCTCAGCATGATAGCTTTTTTCTAAGATTCACATGGAATTCGGGATTCACACTAGGTTTTAGAGCAGCTACGGTTTGGGATGAAAGAGCCATTGTGGATTTTCTTGAGCTTACTCTTGTGGCACCTCAGTTTGGTTCTCTTGAGGGACTTATTTTTTAGGAGCGGATTGAGTTTTGGTGGTATTTTATCACTCTTCTTGCAGGTGACTTTCAGGAGGCCTCATGTGTTGGTACCTTGCAGGACAGGGATTTTAGCAATTAGAGATACAGACCTAGAATTATTTGGGACCCAGGGATCATTTCGGGTTTCGGTATGGATTTGGATGTGGATTGCGGGGCTTACTAGCATTGCTTGAGGACAAGCAATCTTTGGGAAGAGCAGACTATAATGTCCCCATTTTACAACGTCCTCTTTCAATTAGGGTTGATTTTGGTACACTTACTATTTTTAGTAAGTGTTATTTTTAGCAGGGGGTCTAGTACGGTGCTTCAATCTTCGGTGAGCCTTCTCGACCATCTCAGTCTATCTCTGGCTCATGTTTCAGGGTGCAATTTACTATTTTTAGGACTTTCTAAAAATAGTAAGCCAATTAGGGTTAGCTAGACTTGGCCAGGCTTGTCTTCGCAACATATTCAATTGGTAAAGTTACTTTGATAAAATCATTTAAATAATTAAATTAAGCCTTGAAATGTGTGTTTAATAAAGTGACTTTGTAATGTCCCCTCCTAGTCAGGTATCAGAGGACATTACCTCTAGCCAATTTCCGAGTTCCTGTTGGCTAGGAAGTCCAGTTAGGGGACTCATTTCTAGTGGAGTTGGTGTTATTTGGTCGGGTCTTTTCTATTTTTAGCAGGGGGTCAGTGGTTGGGGTTGTCGGTGTTGAGCTCCAGTGCATTTCAGTTGCCTTCAGTTTTGTGCCCTTGGACGATGATTTGCTATTTTTAGTATATTGCTAAAAATAGTAAGTCCCTTTCAATGCGTGGACCGGGTCTAGCTTGCCAGTAATGGTGTATTTGGATGACTAAAGTCACTTGGTGAATTATTCTGATGTTGGCTAATGTTTTTTATAAAGGATTATTAAAAAAAGTGACTTTATGTTATAAAGTTAAGTTAAGGGGTTATAAAAGGGGGACTTATAAAAGTGACCAAGGCGCCTAGCCTTATCACTTTAAGTTGTTTTTAATTAGAAAAAAAAGAAACACTTTTCCCTCTTACCTTGGGCGTCCCACTTTGGAGGGAGGAAATTTGAATTGAACTAATAAATTAAAACTTCTTTTCAAACATGGGTTTAGGGTTTTTGAGCGCCCAACTCAAGGAAGGAAAATAAAACTCATTTTGAGGTTTATGCTGGATATTGTTCGTGGTGATATGCTGTTGGTTTGAAGCCAGACATTGCAGGACGGAGTTGAGGACAATACCCCTTAGTTCTAAGATCAGCCCCGGCAGTGAAAGACCTCGCTTAGGCTGGTGTAGGGTGTTTTCAGACAGAGAACACATTTGGGCTCTCAAGAATGAAGATATTTCAGTACTTCTAGGTGGTTTGCAGTAGGAGTTTTGGTGTGAGATTGCTGTTTTGGTGTGGAGTGCCTTTATTTTTTGTTTTGGAGTGATATTTTGGAATTTTTCTAGAGTTTCTTCTCATGCCTGGGAACCACATTTTTGCTCATAAGTCAAATTTGAAGGATGATATGAAAATGGGTAATGGTTCAATCTTTTTCCCATGCTAGGGCGACCCTTTGGAGGCAATATCAGAATTTTTGGAGGAGTCTACAATTTTATCAAACCAAATCACCCTTCTTGAGTGGGACGGCTCACTTGGTAGCTGGTGCACAGTGATTTCAGGAGTGAAAAGAGGTTTCAGCATCAATTTCTAGAGTACCCTTTTGCCTGCCTTTACATTCTATACAGCCGGGTATTTGCATCTCTCAACCTTGGGTCAAGGCATACTTGCATGGGAGACCTCCTGTTGCTGTTTGAGTTCATTTCCAGGTCTGAAACTGAGTTTTAAAGTCTGATTTTTGTGCCTTTGTATGACTGCAATATGTAATAAAAAAATAAGAAAATATTTAGCTTATGAAAGTATTTATTTTCAGCTTTATTATGCTCTCTTTATGCATCTATTGTTTATGCACAATGTTGAAATGCAAGCATGCAATGTAAACCCTTGCAAACCTCATTAACAATCACAAACAGCAAACAAACAAACACAAACAACAATCAGTGTGGGGTGAAAATCAGGAAAAAAAAAAAAATTGGGGTTGTATACTACAGTGGTATCAGAATTGATAAGACCTTGCAGCCTGTGGAAACTTGCAATCTATGAGCCAGAGTGACAGGGAAAGAAGATACATTGAGAGGAACAGGAAAAAAGATGACAGTTATTGGGAGCATTGGCCTACTTCTAGTGAGGAGCAGCAAACGGAAAATTCATCAAGTGGGTCATCTGACACAAGCAATATGGGAGACAGGGATGGGGATGGAAATAGGAATGAAAGAAACAATAGGAATGAGTCTCCGGATAGAATGGCTATATTGGACACTTTGGTTATTGGACACTTTGGTTAGAGGACAGTTGAGGGCAGCTCAACAACAATAGGAGACAAATAACAGGTTGGCTGATTTAGTTCAGAGGATGGACCAATTGGGTAATGGAAACAGGTTAGGACAGCAAGCTGTTGGAAACCAACAAGCTCTAGCAAGACCGCTCATGCCTAACTTTCCACAGAGGATAGAAGCTCCAGCAAATCCCGAACTTACACTTTTGGAGCAGCAAGACCAATTTAGGCAAGATTGGATGGATGCAGGACCAGGTTTCCAGATGGATATTTCACTAAAAGACTATATAGACTTGAGGATGAGGCATTCACATCACAGGGGAAATAGAGACCAGCAATATGAGCTCCGGAAGAAAGTAGGGAAGCTCACACTTCCATACTTTGATGGATCTGGGAAGATGGCAGCCAGGGCGTGGATGCAAAAATTAGACACTTATTTCACATTGAACCCAATGCCAGAGCTTGAGTCTATCCAGTATGTTTCTATTCATTTAGATGGAGTGGGGCATGAATGGTGGTACAATGGTATGGTGACGCTGGGGCATGCTAAAATTACCTCTTACAGAGAGTTCACAGAAAGGCTGATTGAAAGATTTGACAAAAAGGATCCCGAGCTGAACTTTAAAGGGCTAGCACAACTCAAGCAATGGGGTTCTTTAGACACATACATATCTAATTTCCAGAAACTATCTGTACTTGTGACCGATATATCTGAGAGAAGGCTGATTGTATTGTTTATAGACGGATTATCAGACCCCTTGATAGGTTGGATTAAGGCTTTTAACCCACCTAGCCTCCAGGAGGCCATTAAAAAGCTAGGGATATGGAGACATCTGCATTTAGAAGCAAATTTCAGTCCAAGAGCACGCAGCCCAAGAAAGATAAGGACAAGAAATTCACTTCAAAGGAGCATGAACAGCCTAAAAAACAGTATACTAGACTTGATAGTGAGACCCTTAATGAGTTACGAAGGAAGGGACTATGTTTTACATGCAGAGAACCTTCTACTCAGGGTCACAGGTGTGCTTCCAAAGCTAAAGCATTGCTGATAGAGTACCAATCAGATGAGGAAGAGGGTACAGAAAATTCTGATCAGCAAGAGGAAACTGAAGAAAGTGAAGAGGAAAAGACTCATAAGGATGTGGAAAAGGAGGGAAAAAAACAATGTGATGTTAGCACAGCTCCATAGCTTCCAGAAGAATGAGTCAATGAGGATTAGAGGAATGGTACAGGGGCAACGAATGGTAGCTTTGATTGATACAGAAGCCACCCACAATTTCATAGATGAAGGCCTTGTAGCACGTAGAGGACTCCATACACAGGATGTTGATGGTTTTAGAGTTATGGTAGCGGATGGGTTCACTATTCAGTGCAATCGGATGGTACCACAGTTCAGTGTGCAGTTGGGCAATCATGAGATAAAAGAGGACTTCTATGTAGTAAGTATCGAGGACACAAATGCAGTGTTGGGTATTCAGTGGCTACGATCATTGGGAGAGATAACACTTAATTTTCAGAGCATGGAGTTAAAATTCAAATCAGGTGGTAAGAATGTCATTTTGAGAGGCCTATCCAATGGAGGACCACGTGTTGTGACCTTCAAAAGAATGGAAAGAATTTTTAGACATAATCAGATTGAGTGGGCAGCGGAGTGTAGAGTCATGCCTACCATCACTAAGGAGGTCAAAAGGTCATATCCACTTGACATACAGGAGCTCCTTTCCAAGAGGAGCAAAGTGTTCAGCAGTATTCCTCCAAGGAGACCACCGGATAGAGGGATAGAGCATGTAATTAAGTTGGAGGAGGGAGCCAAAACAATTATTACCACTCCCTACCGTCATCAGAAGAGGCATAAAAATGAAATTGAGAAAGCCATTCACAAGCTGATTGAGATGGGGCACATTAGACCAAGCAAGAGTCCATTTGCTTCTTCGGTGGTTTTGGTGAAGAAGAAGGATGGAACCATGCACATGTGTGTGTACTACAGGGAGTTGAACAAGAGGACAATAAAAAAAGGTATCCTATTTGTTGACGTGATTTTCGTGACCACACCAACACAGAATAAAGTTGCCAACGGCTACCCTATTCTCTCTTGAACAAAGTTTCCTGCATGCTAAGATTGCGAGATAGATCATGCATTTAACTCCAAGGTTCCTTTAATGCGAATAGTCTCAGTTGGCTTGATGTGATTTTTGCTGGTATTTCAAGGGGGACTTACACAAATGTTCGACAGCTAACAACAGACAGTGGATTAAGGGATTTCATGTAATTTGGATGATTTGGCAAGTGAGCACAAGTTTCCTAATTCTAACCAGAAATGAACTGAATTTAAAATGAGTGTAGGGCCTAAGAAGTTTATGTTCTACTCTAAGGCGTGGGACATGGCGATCAATTCTTACGGACTTCAACCGGGCCTTGCTTTGCCTCGCTTCGGACAGCTTCCACAAAACCGGTGCAATCTTCAGAGGGGTAGCGAAAGATGTTCAAATTATAACTCAACATGCAAGCACCATCAAGACGATGCATACGAACACGTGAGTCACAATCGAAGTTAAGTTTGAAAAGTAATCCAGTTGACCACGCAGGGCAAACCCACCGTCAACGAGCCCACTAGTGGTATGGATGAGCAAAGTCTTGTTCAAATCGAGCACCACATTCCACAATTACTAAGTACTTGCATGAAATAAAATCTACTTTACTTTAAGCTACTTCAAGTTGCTACGTGAATTGGAAGGACGAAGAAGCCTCGACAACTACTCATAACAAAGAAGAAATCACCATCAATGAAAATTCTTTTATTATGAAAGCATTCACGACAACTTCTTACAAAGTATTCAAAGGGAAGACTTTCCTTCCTTTTCAATTTAAACTATACTATCAAACTACTCTACTTTCTACTCTATCAATTTCTCTCTACTCCTTCTCTGCTATCCTAACTCTAATCTAATTCTAATGAGATATAAATGAGGGGGACTCCCCCTTTTATAGTTGGCCCAGTCCAACGGACGGCTCATATTACAATCGGCTGGATGGCCCAGATCGTGCCACCTCAGCCCTAAACAAGATTCATCCTAAAAACCGCCACCAAGAGGGGTGGGGTAATAAATGAGCCATTAATGTCCATCATCCTTCTAGAAGATTCCAACCTTGAAACGCGTTCACACTGCTCTTGATTTTCTTCTTGACGTTGTTCTTCAACTTTGCTCGAACTTCCATTCTTTTCTCCATCTTGAGTTTTGAAAGCATTTCCTCTCTGTCACTAAGTCTCAACACTTAGCCATTTTCTTGCAACTTTTCTTCCTTTGAGGTTGAAATGTCACCTTGGATTATTTTCTTCATCACTTAAGTCATCACCGCTTGGTCTCGACGTTCCTCTTGCAAAACAAGCAAGGAGAAGAGTATTAGAACACTTCATAATATAAACTTATCTTACTTACCAGGATTTTCAAGTTTTGATCTCCAAGGGTTCATCGTTTTTCTTCTAACAAACTTCATCCTCAAATTCTTCATGCCTTAGCCAAATTTCCAACCCATCTTGTATTCTGCTTGGGCGTACTTCACTCTGATATTTCATCCAACTCAAACTCAAGAAGAAATGCTTTCATCAGGAATTTGGTCAACATTATCTAGGTGCCCAACTTCAGATTCATCTGCCAAGGCGACATATTTCAACATCTTTTTCCTTTCTTGCCTTAGAAAAATTTTCAAACTTTTACTCAGGAAATTCATTATTTAAGTGTTCATCAAAAATCTCCATCCTGAAGGCCTCGGCGAAGCGTGGAAGACTTTAAAATCCATTCTTCATCGGAAATCTTCAATACCCAGAAGAAAATTTCCTTCAGAATTTGTCGAACTCATGGGTATACAACAAACGGGTTCATTTAATTTTTTTCTTGAATTTTGAACCTTAGAAAAAATAATTCCACATCAAATTTATTCTTGCTCTTCATTCCTGTGAGTTGTCTTGTTGCTCTGACTTGAAATTTCTCGTTGACCCTGTGCAGCTGGCATCATCTGACTTCATCTTTGGCAATTTTGTACATGTCTTAGGAGATTTCATCACTTCATCAGACTTGGGCGTTTTTCCCAAGGAAAAACATTTTGTGCCTTTGAAAATTTTATATCACCTAGCATTTTGAATTTTTTTGCCTTAGAAAATTTTTTCAACTTCATTCATCTTGCTAGTGGTGAGGAAATTCTTATCAATTCACTTAGAGGATTTTTCTATCAAACGCCCTGAGCACACTTGTATGTCATGAAGAAAATATTTTCCTTTCTCCCAATGCCTAGCACATTTTCATCTAAATTCCCACCACCTTGTGCATCATGGGCGCATTTAGCATTTTGAGGATGATATTTCACTTCCACGCCCTAGGATATTTCTCCATCTTTACCTTAAAATATTATCACATCCATCAACCTTGCATGGGCGCATTCAAAGGGTAGAGATGGAAGTCAACATTTTGTCCTTTTCTTAGCTTGCATGGCGCATTTAGAGGTTGAGAGGCATTTGAATATTTTCAACATCTTTGACTTCCCTCATTGAAGTATGGGCGCATATTGCATGCTCAAGAAGATGGGCACATTTTCTATGTGTAGATGGATGAAAATTTATGACGCCATGACTTGTCCTCATCTTGCATCTTTGCATGGAGACGTTTTGTCTTTTTCTAACTTTGCATGTAGACGTTTTGTCCTCACATGCCTCTATTTGGGCGCATTTCCTTAGTCATGAAGGATAAAACATTTTCAGCGCCACCTTGACTTGTTTTCATGCTTGTGATGGGCGCATCTTGAAGTGTCAAGTGGATGGGCGCATATTCAAGGTGGTGGAGGATGAAGTTTCTTTGACTTTTGACTTTCTTGTTGCATGGGCGCATTTTGCCATAGGAGGTGGATATTCCTCATACTTAGAAAAAAATTTCAAATCATCTACTTTGCATGGGCGCATTTGGGGGTGGCTGCAAGATATCCACACTTAGCATCTTTTCCAATCACCTTGACCTTTTGAAGAGGGCGCATTTGGCATGTGGAGTAGGATATTGCTCATACTTAGAAAATTTTCATAACTTCTCTTCTTCTCCTTGGGCGCATTTTCAAGGGTGAGCATTCAATTTTCAAACACTTAGGAAATTTTGAGTCACCTTCAAGCTTTAATGGCGTTCCTTACTAGCTGGATTCCAAATTTTATCAAATTTAGTAGATTTCATGCCATTTGTCAAATTTAGAGTAATTTGTTCATGCTAACCCTAACTTGCCCCAACTTTCTATTTTTAGAAAGTTCCCCAGATTTTGTGCTTTGGATTGACTTTTGACTCTGAAGAGCCTGATTTTGCTTTGTGTTGACTCTCGGGATGTGATTGAGCTGTCGGGGCCTGATGCCTGCCTGCACCTGCTATTTTTAGCAACTTACTAAAAATAGCAATTGCTCAGAATGTCTTCAAATTTTGCATGTCGATTGCCTGAAGGGTATTGATCGTGACTGGACGCCGCTTCTGCCTGGCTATCATGTTTTGCCCTTGATTTTAGGAAACCCTAATTCTTCTGCACAGGCCCGCTAAAAATAGTAAGTGCTTGATTTTCCATCCTCTGCAACTCCGTTTGATCTGAAATTTGCGCCATAGGGTCTTCATCACTTGCTTGGCCTGTACCTGCTGATGTCGGCGCCTGCTGCTAACTTGCTATTTTTAGCCCGTTTCTAAAATGACTTACTATAAATAGTAAGTACTCCGTTTGCCTTCAAATTTTACCAGCGGATAGCTTGAAAGATGTTGATCGCGGTGGTTTACACCGGTTTTCGAAAATTCTGACTTTTTACGCCTCTTTTTGGGTCCCGAAGCTAGAAACCCTAATTGGTCTTGCATGCGTATCAAATGACCTCCGTTTGTTCTCGTTTCTATTGCATTGCGATCAGTTTGTGATTCTGAAGTGTTGGGAGGCAGCTGCCGGAATGCATCTGCTAAAAATAGCAAGTTGCTGAAGAAGTGATCATCTTGCTTTGCATGTCACATCACTGCGTAGCTCTCGAAAAACCCATAAGGAATATGCTGACATGCAAAGAAAACCCTGACATGCAAACCCTAAAAATAGCCTCAGAAGGCTGAACTCCAAAAGTTATCATCTCGCTTTGCATGTTACACCATCACGACGATCTCTGAAAACCCAGAAGGAAACTTCCAACATGCGCTGAAAAACTCTGCATATAAACCCTGGAATCTACTCTGGAAGCTGAACTGCTAAAAATAGCAAGTTGTCTGTTTTAGCTCAAATTTTGCACGCGAGCAGCTTGATGTGCTCTGAACGCAGTGTGACTGTCAAAACTTCAAGAATGCTGAGAGAATACCTGGAATTACGCACTTACTAAAAATAGTAAGTAGCCGGAATCTAATGAAATTTCAATGGAAGCTTGCTGGAAGCATACTGACCTCAATGTTAATCCTTGTTTTCAATATATTCACTTTGTTCGACCTCGGACTGACCAGAAAGAAGGAAACCCTAATTTTCAGACTTGGCCAACATTCACGTTTAAACTCGATGACGGGCACAATCCCCAAAAGGCAGACATCAGAAAAGAGAAAGAGAGAGAGAGAGAAAAACCAAAGCCAAAAATACCAGAATGGAGCAAAAATTAGGGGTCCCCATCTTGAATGGAGCGATGTGTGAAAAGGTCACAACACTATTCCACGCATAAATGAATTAATAAATGAGTTGCATGGAGCAGTGTACTTCTCTAAAATTGACTTGAGATCAGGCTATCATCAAATTAGAGTGAGGGAAGAAGATGTGGAGAAAACTGCTTTCAGGTGCCACTTTGGGCACTTTGAGTTTTTAGTCATGCCCTTTGGCTTGACTAACGCACCAGCAACTTTCCAGTCATGCATGAATAGAGTTTTCAGCAAGCAGCTACGTAAGTTTGTCCTAATATTCTTTGATGACATTCTTATCTACAGTAGGTCTTGGGAGGAGCACTTGAAACACTTGGATGAGGTGCTTGGGATACTTGAGAGGGAGTCACTATTTGCAAAGGAATCTAAGTGTGAGTTTGGTATGACTGATGTACTCTACTTGGGGCACATTATCAGTGCAAATGGAGTGCAGTTAGATCCAGAGAAAATTAAGGCAATACAAGACTAGCCACCACCTACTAATTTATCATAGCTTAAGGGGTTCTTTGGACTATGTGGTTTTTACAGGAGATTCGTCAAAGGGTTCTCACAAGTTGCTGCCCCACTTACAGACTTGACAAAAAAGGGGGCATTCTCTTGGTCCGAATCAACACAGAGAGCTTTTGATCAATTCAAGGCACTGATGAGTTCATGTCCAGTGTTAGCCATTCCTGATTTTTCAAAACCATTTGAGTTAGTGTGATGCTTCAGGAGAAGGTATAGGGGCTGTCCTAATACAAAACAAGCATCCAATAGCATATGAGAAGAAAATTGAGAGGGGCTGAAAAAACTTATTCCATATATGATAAAGAAATGTTGGCTATTATGCATGCTTTGACAAAATTCAAGCAGTACCTTGTTGGGAGCAAATTTGTAGTTAAAACGGATCATAACAGCCTTAGATATTTCTTAAATCAAAAGGACCTTTGTGAAAGGCAGCAAAAATGGGTTAGCAAACTACAAGCCTTTGACTTTGATATTGAATACTTGAAGGGAAAAAAAACGTCGTGGCTAATGCACTCTCAAGAAGACCACATTTATGCACTATTTCTGAGATTGCAGCAGATTGGAAAGAGGTTATACAAGCTGATTATGCCAAAAACTCATTCACAAACAACATATTGGAGGGTACATTGAATAATGATAAGTACAGTGTTAAGGATGGACTGATTCTTTACAAGGGGAGAATTTTGTTGGTGGCTGAAACTAAGTTTTTGGAGCAAGTTTTGAAAGCCTTTCATGACACCCCACTAGCTCGTCACCCGGGATTTTACAAAACTTATAGGCAGATTCGTGAGAGGTTCTCATGGAAAGGGATGAAAGACTACATAACCAAGTATGTTCATGAGTGCCAAGTGTGCCAACAAAACAAAAATGAGCACACCTTTCCTGCTGGTCTGCTGCAACCATTGCCTATTCCCACTCAAAAATGGTAAAGTATTACTATGGACTTCATCACAGGACTTCCCAAGGTGCAAGGGAAGGATTGCATTTACGTGGTAGTGGACAAGTTGACAAAATTTGGTCATTTCTTTGCTATATAAGCAGGGTTTACAGCATTACAAGTGGCTGACTTGTTCTTCAAGGAGGTGTTTAGACTACATGGGGCACCTAGAAACATCATAAGTGACAGGGACAGCAAATTCATGAGTTTGTTTTGGCAAGAATTATTCAAGCTATGTGGTACAAAGTTGACTCCTAGCACTAGCTATCACCCCCAAACAGATGGACAAACTGAAATAGTTAACAAATGGTTGGAGGGTTATCTGAGAAATTATGTACAGGGGCAGCAAAAGGCATGGGTTAGATGGTTGCACCTAGGGGAGTTTTGTTACAATTCCACCTATCATATGTCCATCAAGATGTCCCCGTTCATGGCACTGTATGGGTATGAGCCTCCGAGTTTCATTGACTTACTATTTGGTGATTGTCGGGTGCCCAGAGCTAAGGACTTCCTCCAGGAGAGTCAGGATATCATGAGGTCATTGAGGGAGAACATACAACAGGCACAAAATCAACAAAAGTTATATGCTGATCAGCATCGGATTGAGAGGGAATTTGAGGTGGGTGACATGGTTTATGTCAGGTTACAGCCATACAGGCAGTCCACTCTCAAAAAGAGTGGAGCAGAGAAGTTGAAACCTAGGTTTGCATAATGTCTTTCATGTATCTCGCCTCAAGAAGGCATTGGGACATAATGTGGTACCTTCAGTAGTGTTACCTTCTTTGGACGAGGAAGGGGGAGATTGGAACTGATACCTGAGGCAATCATCGATTTCAGGGAGGGGACAGTCAGAAGGAGAGTGATTAATGAGTACTTGGTGAAGTGGAGGGATCTAACTGTTGACGATGCGACATGGGAGAGCGAACAAGTACTTCAACACCCGGAATTACGATTGCTTGAGGACAAGCAATCTTTGGGGAGGGCAGACTGTAATGTCCCCTCCTAGTCAGGTATCAGAGAACATTACCTCTAGCCAATTTTCGGGTTCCTGTTGGCTAGGAGGTCCAGTTAGGGGACTCATTTCCAGTGGAGTTGGTGTCTTTTTGCCAGGTCTTTTCTATTTTTAGCAGGGGGTCAGTGGTTGGGGTTGCCGGTGTTGAGCTCCAATGCATTTCAGTTGCCTTCAATTTTATGCCCTTGGACGATGATTTGCTATTTTTAGTATATTGCTAAAAATAGTAAGTCCCTTTCAATGCGTGGACCGGGTCTAGCTTGCCAGTAATGGTGTATTTGGATGACTAAAGTCACTTGGTGAATTATTCTAATGTTGGCTAATGTTTTTTAGAAAGGATTATTAAAAAAAGTGACTTTATGTTATAAAGTTAAGTTAAGGGGTTATAAAAGGGGGACTTATAAAAGTGACCAAGGCGCCTAGCCTTATCACTTTAAGTTGTTTTTAATTAGAAAAAAAAGAAACACTTTTCCCTCTTACCTTGGGCGTCCCACTTTGGAGGGAGGAAATTTGAATTAAACTTAAAAATTAAAACTTCTTTTCAAACATGGGTTTAGGGTTTTTGGGCGCCCAACTCAAGGAAGGAAAATAAAACTCATTTGCAGGCTCATTTTGAGGTTTATGCTGGATATTGTTCATGGTGATATGTTGTTGATTTGAACCAGACATTGCAGGACGAAGTTGAGGACGATACCCCTCAGTTCTAAGATCAGCCCCGACAGTGAAAGACCTCACTCAGGCTAGTGTAGGGTGTTTTCAGACAGAGAACACATTTGGGCTCTCAAGAATGAAGATATTTCAGTACTTCTAGGTGGTTTGCAGTAGGAGTTTTGGTGTGAGATTGTTGTTTTGGTGTGGAGTGCCTTTATTTTCTGTTTTGGAGTGATATTTTGGAATTTTTCTAGAGTTTCTTCTCATGCCTGGGAACCACGTTTTTGCTCATAAGTCAAATTTGAAGGATGATATGAAAATGGGTAATGGTTCAATCTTTTTCCCATGCTAGGGCGACCCTTTGGAGGCAATATCAGAATTTTTGGAGGAGTCTACAATTTTATCAAACCAAATCACCCTTCTTGAGTGGGACGGCTCACTTGGTAGCTGGTGCACAGTGATTTCAGGAGTGAAAAGAGGTTTCAGCATCAATTTCTAGTACCCTTTTGCCTGCCTTTACATTCTATACAGCCGAGTATCTGCATCTCTCAACCTTAGGTCAGGGCGTACTTGCATGGGAGACCTCCTGTTGCTGTTTGAGTTCATTTCCAGGTCTGAAACTGAGTTTTAAAGTCTGATTTTTGAGCCTTTGTATGACTGCAATATGTAATAAAAAAATCAGAAAATATTTAGCTTCTGAAAGTATTTATTTTCAGCTTTATTATGCTCTCTTTATGCATCTATTGTTTATGCACAATGTTGAAATGCAAGCATGCAATGTAAACCCTTGCAAACCTCATTAAACAATCACAAACAGCAAACAAACAAACACAAACAGCAAACAGTGTGGGGAGAAAATCAAGAAAAAAAAAAAATTGGGGTTGTATACTACAGACTTTATATCTTTTAATTAAAGGGGACATAAAGGGGACTTAAAAAAAGTGACCATGGACGCCTAGCTCAACAACTTTAAGTTGTTTTTTAAAGTAATATCAAATTATAATATTTATCTCCTTCGGCCCAAGTTTATGAAGGCTAGTATTTAAAAATAAATTAAAATCAAATGCTTGAAGATTGGCGTGGGTTTTAGGGATTTCCTGGTCACCCTAAGTTGAAGCTTCTTTAAAACTTCAATTGGGAGCTTATTTTCTTATGGATGCTTTTTGATATTGTGGTTGGCGTGCATTTTGTTGAAGCTTTGGAAGCTTGAGGGTTTGAACCAGACTTTGCTAAGATGAAAACCTCATCAAAGATCCCTTCTTCTTGTGTCAAACACTACATCAGGAAGGATTATTGGAGGCTTCACACAGGAGCTTTATTTGTGCTTCAAAGTTGCAGGTTCAGTTTTCTGAGATGAAGATTTTTGATCATTTTTGAAGTGGGATTGAGAGTTTTTCGCTTGTGATGGCATTGCATCAATTAGGTGAAATTTAGTGGCTATTTGGTGATGATTTTAATGATTTATGGGCACTCTGTTTATGCACCTGAAACTCATATTTTGGCTCATAACTCTAAGAATTATTTTTATATCATTATGGGTATTGCAGCAAAGAAGAACCCCTTCAATGGCGATTATAATGAGTATTGATTTGTTATTTTTAAGTGAGTTTATGAATTTTTAGAGAAGATCGAACTTCTTTAGGGTGGACAGCTTGGTTGGTGTGGAAATCACAATTCCTTTCATGCTAGTATTTGTTGCCTTTGGGCGCCTTCTTGGTGTGGACTTAAGACTCTTACCTGTAGTTGTGGCATTGATATTTGGGTGGGTATGCCGGAGTTTGTGAGCCCAACTTATTGTTGAAAATATTATGGTTGAAGACTTCAATCTGCTGTCTTGGAGCTTTTTATAGTGAGGATTGGATTTTTTTAAAAAGGTGTCGAACTTTCTAAGGGGATTGCCTTGCTGGGTGGTGAAGACTTATCTTATAGCTGCTGGTAAAGTGATTTTCAGATGCCTTTAAGACTGATTTTCAATATCTCTTGAAGCTGGTAAACGTGGAGGTTTGAGGTGATATTCTTTTTGATGTGCGTGGTTATTTGAAGAACCCTTTGCTGCTGTTATGACTCTTTTTCCAGGTCTAGAGTCTCTTTCAAACTCTGATATTAAAGTTTGTAATCTGCTCTCATTTTAAATAGTGATTATTTTGTGCATTGCTGGAAATGAATGTTATTTATCTATTAAAATCCTGGTATGATTCCTATGCAACTGTTCTATATTGTTTGGCAACCTCATACCATGTATGACATGTGAAAACTTCAAAACAAGTAAATCAAAGAACAGACACAAAACCTTGCAAACAGCAGTTGGGGAGAATCAACCCAAAAAACAAAAAAACAAAAAAATGTTTGGGGTTGTTCATTACATGTAATGTCCCCTTTTTTCGAGATCTGTATCCTTGCAGTGGTTAGCCTACTATCTGGAACTCATAGGCTAATGGGATGTTCAGGGGACCTTTTTGAAGGTGTTCAGTGGTTCGTTAGTAGGCTTGGGTATCCATTCCAGCGTATACAACTCAATGATTTAGTATTTTGGTTGATAGACCTGACGGAGGCAGCTTTGGAGACAGTGTTCACACTTACTATTTATAGTAAGTTATACCAAGATCAGTGGTCACCAAGCCAGCAGTTGGAAACTGTGTTTGGATCACTCTCAAGGGTTATTGTCAGATTATTATTGAGAGTTGGCAATTTAATTGAATTACTAAAGTCAATTACTTTAATAATTTAATGTCATAAAGTGACTTCTAATAATGCTACTTTATAATTTGGCGTTATAAATGAAATAAAGTGACTTTTAATAAAGTATTATTATTTTAATGGTACTTTATGAAATACTTTATTAAAAAGTCAATTATATCAAAAAGGCAACATTTTAATATTATGTTCAAAAACCTAATTGCAAAAGTTGGTGTTGGAAATTGAAAGAAGAATAAAAAGGCAAAAAAAAGTCATTTTTGAGATTCATTGTTTATTTGCAAAATTGGAGAGAGTTGAGCAATAGGGTTTGCTGGTTTGAAGATTCAAGCTTTTTGAAGATGAAAACCCTCAGAGAGGACAATGTCTACAAGTGTAGAAAATCACCCAAGGGCATTCTAAGAGATAATCTCACACAGAGATTATTACAGAGCTTCATCGGTTTCCTAGAGATCAGGTTGGTTCTCCAGTCATGTCTCGACGAATTAGTCGAGTTGACCAGGTGGGAGGCATGTTATGTATAGAATCGAGAAACGGGTGGGGTGGGAATAGTAGTTCCAATCGTTTCTCGATAATCGGGGCGGCTCCTCCATCGTCTCGCCCTTCAACATACTATAGAATTGAGGGCAACGGATTTTTGCATGGTTTATTCACCGCCCTTAGAATAGTAGAGGGGTGAGCCGAGGGACTCCCTAGGGCATGGAGGTTAGCATGCCGGTCTAAAACCTCCCAACCCAGTCGCACCGAGCCGGCTGGGAAAAAAAACCCAATGAAGCGTGCTTGAAGGCAGCACAGTTGGGTAGACCTTTAGGTCCTGTAACGGGTGCCTTTGTACGTGCTTCGAGCAGCTTCGGCATACAGAGATCTCCAGTTCGGAGCTGATTCCCATAGAAAATCATCATTCAAGGTTTTTACAAAGTTTTCAAAGGTTATTATTGGGTTTCATTGAATTCAGAAGATTGATTAAAATCAAACATTCAAGAGAGAACCATACAGGGTTTGGAGATTGATGGTGTTCTTGTTGTTGATCAAACACTTTCAGATCTGCATTATTGCGTATTATGTAATCCGGTTATGATTCTAAAGCAATTTTTAAGCCATAATCAAATCTGAGTAATTTATTGCATGCATTTGTTTGGAATCGATTTATTTTGCAAATATATATATTTCCTGCATTACCTGGCAATAACACGAATCAGAGGGGGTTATTATAGAAGAATTTCTCATGCTTGTGACAAATAAAGTGATCATTAGGTTGGATAATTTGTTCCAAGAAAGCCCACGGGGGTACTAGAAGACCTAGAAGTTCCACCTGCACTAGAACTTTAAAAAAAAGCTAGCTCTAAGACCTTGAAATCTCGGTTCAAGCAGATAACACCAAGAGGTTATTTCCCCTTATCCCGCTGCTGTATATTAAAAAGCATATTGAATTCCTAGGGTCACTAAGGAAGAACAGAAAAATCCTTTAATGAGAATCATCACTCCGATGTGCTCTATGCCATGGGGTTCCAGGAAAGCTTAACCCAGCCAAGCAAGGATAGCTCGGGGAGAATACAGCTGACATAATATGCAATGAGACTTGTAATTTTCATACAATTGCAAATACTTTCAACTGCATCATGAGGTAGAACAACATTGGATTATGAGAATCTACTTCAGGACGAACTTCCAAGTGTGTTTGGAAGGCATTGTGACCGCCACTAGCAGATGCCATATTTAAAGCCCTAAGGCAGAATAAATAGGTGTAACCCAAAGAAGGTCCCACAGAGGCGGAGTTGAAATACGGGAGGGGCCGACCAATAACCACTAAATTGTACACTGAACAGACTGATAGCCAGAGCAGAGCTCTCTCCATTTTTATTTTTCTTTTCCCGTATTTTTTTATATTCAGTGGTTTTATAATAATTTCTTGGAAAAAGCTACATACCTCGTAAGCATTTGCTATTTTGACAAAAAGTTTCCTGGCTTCCGGATCGGGATTCTTGTCGGGATGGCTGCACATTCATGTTCATAAAATTACTTATTTAAATTTGAAAGCATCCACAATAACAACGACGATGGTGAGGAGAAGAAATATTGTGTGCGTACTATTTAAGAGAGAGCTTGTAGTACGCCTTCTTGATTTCTGCACTACCGGCGAACTGGGTAACCCTGCGTTGCGTTGCGAATTAGTTGGTTTTTCAGATATATGAGAAAATAAAGACCATACCATACACACCCAAGAAGATCGTAACAATCGTCTTCCTCGCAATAAATGGCGGACGTGGATGAAACAATGAAAGCGCAGAAAACAAAGACACAGAGCCACCATGTCATTGTCATTGCACCACGATTGCCACTCCAGGTACTCCCCAATGCTTCCCAATACCAAAATTGATAAATCAATGGCTGATAGCACTAATATTCATAGGTTGTATTTATGTCTCTTGACCATTGGATGTTACTTTTTCATATTATGATTTGTTTTCAAGAGTCTGAGAGTAATAGTTCAAAGAATTTTTTTATAATTTTATTAAAATATAAAATTGAAGGTATTTTTATTATTTATTAATAGTGATGATGATTTTAAAATGTTACTTACATAATAATTGTAGATGTGTAAAATTGATTTAACACTTATCACAAATTCGGAATGTCTTAAAACAACTCAGAATCAACCTGAAACGATTCGAATTGACTATGAATCAATCCGAATCAACTCGGAACGTCTCAGAACAACTCTGAATCAACTCAAA
This sequence comes from Sequoia sempervirens, assembly GCA_007258455.2. Classification (NCBI taxonomy): domain Eukaryota; kingdom Viridiplantae; phylum Streptophyta; class Pinopsida; order Cupressales; family Cupressaceae; genus Sequoia; species Sequoia sempervirens. Next base: position 2,973,454 of record VDFB02000012.1, read on the forward strand.
ACGTCTCTTAATTAACCTGAAATGTCTCAAAACATCTCGGAATTAACTCAGAATGTCTCTGAATCAACTCAGAACGTCTCTGAATCAACTTGAAATGTCTCAAAACATTTTTGAAACATCTCAAAGCACCTTAGAATCATCCCACGACATCTCACAATGCATCAAATGGCGTCGAACAACATCAAACGGCATTTGAAACCCTAATTTTCTCTATTAATTGAATAATACGACAGTATTTAATTAATCCACTATTTCATCATTTTATCGACAAATTAAATAAATACTATTTATTTAATAAAGTCTTGAAAACCCTAATTCTACTATTAATCGAATAAAACAACGTTATTTGATTAATTCATTTTCATCATTTCAACCAATTAAATAAATTACATTTATTTAATAAACTCCTAATCTAATTTTATTTCATCCTAATTAGTCAAACAACACCAATTATTTGATTACGTCACTAATTCACCTTATTCCTCAAAATTAATTGAATTATTAAATCATAATAATTTAATTATCATACTTTCCCTCCAAAATTTGAATAATTAAATCAAACTATTCAAATTATCAAAAATCAAATCAAACACAAAAGAAATTAATTAATTAATATTTCTCACCCACTTTTTATTGAGGAAATAATGGATTGCTAACTAAGCAATCTAATTTTTCTAACTCAACCATTTAATTCCTAACTAAACCCTAACTAATCAATCAATTACTAACTAAGCAATCAAAACCCTAACTAGCCATTCTATTCTTCAATCACCCTAATTGTGCAATCAACTTTACACAATCTTCTCATGTCTAAATCCTCTTAACACATGTTGACCGTTGATCTCCAGGATATTCTCCAACACAATCCTGATCGTTGATTCAAAATCTTTTTTCCTATAAAACAAACCTCTCAACTCACAAATAGAGATCAAAATTTCAACTTACCTTATGCAACGAAGTGTCAAGATCACCATTGATAGAGTTTCCTCATTTCTTCAAACACAAGCATCATTCATCAAGGTTTTGCACCAAGCAATGGAGGCTTTGCAATGATACGAACAACCCAACATCATGCAAATACACTCCAATATAGGATGGTAAACTTTTTTGTTGTTTGTTTGAATTTGTTTTGAATATCTTAGGATCTCATTTCATTCAAATAGCTTAGATTTATACATTTCATGAGTGATGGAATAGGATAGATTAAGTGTTTTGAATTAGATAGTTTCTGATTTCAATCTTGCATTTAATTGTTGCCTTCGTGTTTTCCTGATGGATTCCTTCCCCCTCACACATTCTGGCATGCCCGGTGGAACCTAGGTCCTCCTTACTAACGTTTTTATGAGCAAATTTGAAGTCACAGGATTCTGGGAGCCTTTTGGAGATGTTTCACGAACTACCCAGCAAAAGCTCATTTTTTTACTGTCAAGAATTATGAGTTTTTGCCACAAGAAGCTCGCCTTTGCTATGGGAAGCTCGCCTTTGCACTAAGATCAGCGCTTTTGCTCCAAGCTTTTGCATCTTTCTGGGTTTGCACCTATACGAAAAATCTAAGCTTTTGCCTGATTTCTGAGCATTTGCAAAAATTTCTTCTGAGCTTTTGATTTTTTTTGAGCATTTTCTCTAGAAGACAAGTGCATGGATCCTATACTATTGTAATAACCTTCCTTGCTAACATTTTGTTTGTTTTGCAAGAATTAATAGATTTTTATGCAGGATTTTGAACACACTAACTTGTTTTGTGCAGAGAAGACGATCGGTCCAAGATCTTTGGAGCTACAAATATTTTTGTTTATTAACTTAGGAATTTCCTTTTGGTGCTTTAAAATGAACAACTCTCATATTTGATTTGGTGTTGCTAAAATGAACCATTTTGAAGTTTTCTAACTTAGGAATTTCCTTTTGGTGCTTTAAAATGAACCAACAACAACTCTCACATTTTGATTTTTGTGCTATTTAAAATGAACGAATTTGAAGTTTTTCTAAAGTAGGAACTTTGTTTTTGTGCTCTAAAATGAACAACAACTCTCACACTTGATTTGGTGTTGTTAAAATAAACCATTTTGAAGCTTTCTAAAGTAAGAACTCTCTTTTGGTGCTCATAAAAAGAACATAAAACACTTCAATTTTGAGCTCTAAAAATGAACACATTTCATGTTTTCATAATTAGGAACCTTTAAATTTGGTGCATAAAAAGAGCGCAAATATTTTTCATTTTGTTGACACATGTACGATTTACATTTGTTGACCAGTTAAAGACCAGGCCTAATTTTCTTACAAAAACTTCAATTTTGGGGCTTAAAATGAACAAAATGTTTTTGATTATTTTCAAACCATTGCTATCTTAACTTATTGATGTCCTTAACACTTCAATTAGTGCAAAAATAAAAAGAACATTTTGTTTATGTTACTCACATATTCTTGGGGATAACATCACTCGAGGTGTTTAAAATGAATCAATTTGCTATGAATTGTATGTCATGTATTCATTGATTGGCAAGCTAAAGTGTTTTGACTTCTCCCCTCGCACCATTTTGGTGCTCTTGGGTGAGCGAAGAACATTTTTGAGCTTCTCATTTGTTTTAAATTTTACCTTAGAGAGGGGGCTTGCTTTGAGACACATCCCACACTGGAGAACTCATTGCAAGGTCTTGAAGCACGTTTACTAGTGGGCTATATCAAAGGTTACGAAATCGTAAGAAAGTAGCTTCAAGCCATGCTGACAACAAACTGGAATGAGAAGGATTAAAGAGCCTTAAGTGGCCAGCGGGTGAGTGTTAGATTTATGCATTCACAGTTACACTAAGAGCCAATTGTTTTAGAAGCCATCTATATGCCAAAAGAGTATTTTAAGGTAGTGCATTGCAATAGCATCATTCCAAGAAGTTACTTACCATGTTCAGTTTTTGGTTTAGGCAATAAAGCAAATAGGGAAGGGACTCTTTTGCTTGGCGTGTCAAGATGGTACATTTCCTTGACATAGCCTATTTGTCCATTCCATCTCGGATTAATCATCCTGGGGATGATTGGTAGGCCTACTAAGAAATACATACCCACTTGAGCTCACGATTGTAAAGTACTTGTTAATGTTAAACTTGCCCAATTACATTCACAAACAATTGTGACATCAAATTTTGTGTTTGACTTAAAGAAAAATAACACATCAAAACAAGCATTGAACAAGATGGTCAAACCACAAACCCTTTGAATTAGTGTATACTTGTGAAAGAAGCCATATGTTTGCACTCCTTGAAAGGATTTATCCTTAAAGGTTTCTGAACATTTTTATTTTTATTTTTCAAGTTGCATTAATCAAAGTAAACACTTTGGTAACTATGGATTGGGTGTTGTGATTTCACAACTTGAGCTATAGACATTTAAGTCACATAAAGTCCATGTTTTTGAGTCAATCCAGTGTTATTATATCATTTTCCATACTCAAGAACACAAAGGAAACAAATATGCAGAGGTTACAAACTGTCATTCTAACTCACAATATTTCTGCTAAACACTTAGAACAAAAACAAATTGAAGTTGTTTATAAGGTCATTGCTTGAACAAGACACTTGGAAAATCAGATTGGTCACAAAGTCTCTCACCCATTATTCTCATACTACTTATTTGAAATCAAAATCCAACAAAACATTAGGATCATTCCTTCACTCAAAAAGTCTATGATATCAACAGTTACTTGAAACTCAGTGATAGTTCAAGTATCTTTCCCACAACATATCCTCTAGACCAGGAAATGGAATATCGACCCTAGTTCTTCAACATTTTGATTTCCAAAAAGTACCCACATTCCAAAACAACACTCAAACCTTAAGGTCTTGAGCTTAACAATAACCACCTCACAACACCATCACACATTATGACCATCTAGCAACCTATCGCTCCAGTTTAACAACCAGACCTTGTAGCACCAATATTTCAACCAAGTAACACATACATCAAATGTGCACAAACTGACATCATAAGTAGTTTGAGAACCTTCATATTTGAGAAAAACAAAACACCCTACCAATTTCTCACAGCATCCATCATCTTAGACGAAGAGGAAGAAAAGGTAGACCTAGCAGCTGGAAGACCTATATTACCACCACCCGTGTGGCAATAAATACCATCTTCATGATCTCATGCAAAATCAGAATCCCCAAGAGAAGGTCTATTGTTCGTCACTCCAAACTTAGACATCTAAGTCCAAAAGTGATCCAAAACTGCATTTCAGCACTCCACCTAAATAGAAACAAGTTGTTAGTCAACTTTTATGAACAAACACTAAGACAACATCCTGATATGTACATGTTCTTTATGAATCAAAACACATATTTCTTTCAAAATATTATCTAAGGACATTGGTCCTTTCCATGGTTCACCACACAATCAAAATCCGTAGGGCAAGATCTACATCTTGTCGTCTCAAACATAGGAACCGTAATTCCAAGTTTGTTAGGAAGTTGGCCATTATACTTTACCGCAATCGCTACATCTTGCTAAGAAAATTTTACGCACGAGCCAGGAGGAATCAAACCGGATTGCCTACCCACATCCACCTTCTTATTTAGGTTGACATTGGATTTGAAAACTTTAGAGGTCTAGCACCATTTTCCCTACCTTGAGATCCAAGTTGTTTATGACAACCATAAGATCACAACACAGAAATAACATGGAAGCCAACAAAAGAAATGATAGCATACCACCAGTAAACACCACAAATAGCGGAAGAGACTGATGAGGATATAAACCAAGTGACCTTATGATAGGGTATTAAGCATCAAAAACATCCCCAAAACATGTTGATCTATTACCCAAATCAAGGGTCACAACATCAAATAGGGAAACAACATCATGGATTTCAAAATCACCATCAAGGAATAAATCCAAAACATCAAATTGCCCTAGATAAAATTGACAGAGATCTTGAGGAAATTAAATGAAAATGAAATACAACATATCATCAACGCCTTATTCAAGGTTAGAACATTACATATCCTCAACCAACAAACATTATTCCACAAACACCTCAATATCCACATCAACAACACTTTCAATATCCGCAATATCAAGAAATTTTACAACACCAAGGCATACCTCAAGTGTGCAATATCAAAATGTACCTCAAACACAGTATCAAGGAGTTCAAAGAAATCAAGAGCAAAACAATCAAGAAAAAGCACAAAGGAAAGATTACCAACCAAAAAGAAAATTCACCCCTTTGGGAGAAACTTTAGAGGTAACCATGCATGAACTAGTACAACAAGAATTTATCAAAATCAATGATAGTCCAACTTATGGTGAACCAAACTTTAAACTTCCTTGGTATAACAAGTACGAACAACGCGAGTTCCACAAAATCAAGGGTCACACAACAAATAGATGTGCTACACTCAAAAATATCATCCAAGACCTTATTGATCAAGGAGAAATGGCTATTAACATTCAAGGCTCAAACACTAATGACAACAATGAAAATGTCTCAACCTCAAAATTTGAAAACAACGATCAAGAGCTATCTATCACCGATCACATTGACAATGTCTCTACATCATCTAGTGAGCAAGAGGACATACATCAAGAATTTATTCCCAAGTATGGTCAAACTCAATCACTCAAGGCTAGCAATGATCTAGTCCAAGATATATTAACATCATCCAACCTCATGGCAGTGCATATTGAGGATCAAGAGACTCTTAATCCAACACTTATACCCAATGCAGAAGATCTAGACAAAGAGCTATAACCCATATTCCCACATTCTAAGGAAATATAAGGATCCCTTACAAGCAATCCCTTCTTTTAAATTGATCCATGTCAAGAACGTGATCCAAAGCATATCAAAGATGATACCACATAGATTCAAGATCAAGAATCCCTATCATCAAAATACTATAATGACTTGGTAGATATCTTCCAAGACATCCAAGGATTACCAAAAGAACACATCCATATGCCAAGCACACATACATCTACCCATGAGATGCTTACTCCTAATGGACATGTAGTTGATCTTCATCCAAAACAAGAGTCTCATACTCTTGATATTAGTACCATGGAACAAGAGTCACCTACTCTTCACATCTGTACACATGATCAAGATATAGCAGAATCTATAGACCTATCAGAAAATGGTCAAGAAGAAGCATTAAGATCATAAACATCCTCCAGGTCAGTTGAAGACATTAAGCATGAAAATATGGAGCAGAGTATCTTAAAATTGGAAAAGATAATGGACAATCCTAAGTAGCAAAGCATTGGGTATACAACAGTCAAAGAAGCACCGATATATTTTGAAAGGCCATCAGAATCTAATATTTCACAGGATCAAGATATCAATCAGGAAGTTATGCAACATATGAAGGATCCTATCAGTGAAGAAGCTATCACATTTGAAGATCCACAATAGAGCAAAGAAGGATTAGCATCTTGCTTCCAAGGTAAGACATATCCTATGGAAAATAAAATTTCTCAACATCAAAACAAAGGATTAGGCCTACATGAACAAGGTATCTTAGCACAAGTGCAAATTATTGGAAATCCTAAGCATCAAGGTCTTGGTTATTCAACAAGTAAGGGATCTAACATATCAGTGATACCTCTCTAATACCAAGGGCAACTTTATCTAATGCAAGCATCAACATAGAGAGCACAAAGAGTCCTTATGATGAAATTGCTACCAATGCTACAACTAGCCATATCATGAATCGTCATCCATATATTTTTCCACCCTCTCATTGGGACCAACAATAAGAGAAAAAGCTATACCTAAGAACAAAACAAGTTATTGAAGCAAAAGAATCATCAAAACAAAATGGACAAGCAAAATTCAAATGGATACAAAAGAAAAAGCAAGAAAATTATCCCTATCAAACTTCATTAGTCAAAGAAACTATGGGGAAAAATCAAAAGGGGAAGTTCATCCATCAAAGAAGTCCAACAATGCAAAAGAAAGCTTCAAGAGCAACCTACAAGGTATACCAAGACATTGGTCCCAATCGAATCTCCATATCCACCCATCATTGCTCATCATCCCAAGTTTGGAGAATCAAAGATTCCAGACTGCCAACCAATCCATCTGAATATCATATCCCTCAACACATTTTGCCATCCAATATATCCAAATCTCATATTGACCATGTGTTGGTAGTAACTCTTTATCATAAGGACTCTAAGGGCACCCTATCGTGATGTGCGCATCAAAGTAAGGTTAACTTCGGTATCAAAAAGGAAGATAAGAATTGTCAGGGGTTACATTCAAGCACTCATATCCTAGCAAAATAACTCCTCCAAGCAGGATATTGTTGGCACATCATGATGGAAACAACAACCCTATCAACACCAACAGTGTCTACATCAACACCACCAGGTGGTTCAAACATGAGCAGAAAATCGTCACCATGATGAAAATTTGGTAAACAAGCATCTTGTGTGACATAAGAAAAAAACAAATAAAAAATCAAGAAAATAGTCAAGAAAAAATCATCCTCTAGTGAAAACCACTATGGTGGCACTTTGGACAAGTACCATGATGAAAACCTAGAAAACAGGCGTCATGTGTAGAATCGAGCATCTACATGCGCCATTTTAGGTGGAAGCATCTCAACCTATCCGAAATAAATCCAATCCATTTTTATCCCAAATCCAACGTACCATGATCTTGACAAATTTTTGGTGTACACTTTACACTTGCTTATTAAAAACATCTTAACATGGGTCACTATCATTGATCCTATCCTATCCAACATTATTTGAGCCATGAGGCATTGTCCAAAGGGGCATACTCTATCCAAACATACTATCTTATCACAAGATAATCCATCGCCTACATTGCTAGACATTGGGGGAAAGTACTTAAATCTTGCTTCAAAATGAATCTTGATCTATGCCTTTTAGCTCACATTGTGATATAGGCATTATCCAAACAACAAGGTGTACCATATGGTACCTTCCTAATTTGTCCCATCAACAAGGTATGCCACCAAACTCATTATCAAGGCAACCTTCGAAATAGTTCGTTCTAACAACAAGGTGTACCACCAATGCACTACTAGGGTAACCTTCAAAGATACCAACATGAATTATTCCTTCACTCAAAAAATTCTAAGATATCAGCAGTTGCTTGAACCCTATAACTAGTTCAAGTAAGCTTTTCCGCAACATATCCTCTAGAAAAACAAAGTGAAGTATCAATCCAAGTTGTCCACATCTTGCACCACAGGCAAGAGGGTAAAGATCCAAAAAAAAATGGAAAAAGGACAAAAAAAGCAAGAAAAAAAATTGTCCCAGCAACAAGGTGTACCAGGTCAACATGCTACTAAGGTAACCTTCAAAGATACCAACAACATGGTTTATTCCTTCACTCAAAAATTCTAAGATATCAACAGTTGCTTGAACCCTACAGCTAGTTCAAGTAAGCTTTCCCACAACATATCCTCTAGAAAAACACAGTGAAATATCAATCCAAGTTTTCAATATCTTACACCCCAGGCAAGAGGGTAAAAATCCAAAAACATTAGAAAATTACAAAAGATCAAAAACATCTAGAAAACCACAAAAGAAAAAAAACATTTGAAAAACATCAAAAATAAAACAACATTGTGGGGTTATTCCTTCACTCAAACAATCTAAGATATCAACATTTGCTTGAACCTCATAGTTAGTTCAAGTAGATTTCCCGCAACATATCCTCTAGACATAGGAGTGGAATATCAATCCAGATTATCAAGGTTGTTTATCCAAAAATAGTTTATGCTTTGAGTCAAACGGTCGAACTACGTGGTCTCTGTGTGTACAACATAGGAAAGGATTGAAAGCCCCCGAGACCCTAGGTCAGTCCCCTTAGGTTGCCAACATGTTTTATTTCAACTTAGTCAAAAATGCAAAAAATCCAAAAAATAGTCAAAAGATACAAAAGCCAAAAACATTCACAAAATAGAAAAAGGTCAAAAACATTCAAAACAAACCAAGTGAACTACAAGCCTTTGCATGTACAACGTAGGCAAATATTATCTTTGATGAGCCCCCGAGGCCCTAGGTTAGTCCCCTAAAAACGTCAAAAACAACATCATAAAACTTAGAAAATTAAAAAAGACCCATGTCTGCCATCACAATTCACAATAAGACATCATCCATAATAAACAGATTGTCACACTCACCCTTTGACAAAATTAAACAAAACAAACGAAGCAAGCATCAATAGCAAGAACTTTCAAGTTGATAATCGTAGAAAAATTGGATCGTAAAACAAATTAAAACAAAGCCAAGTATTAGATACATATCTTTTTTACAAGACCTAACAACTTCCTGAGATATGTCTTAACGGATTCGTTCCTACAATAGACAAAATCAACATTGGATAATAGACCCACCCCAAATAGATATGGCAAGTGATATAACAACATTGTTTTATCTTTTTGTTGTCTTATTTTTGTGATTTACATTATTGACTCATTCTCGGGATCTCTCGAGGATGTCCATAAGGATTGAGAGAAGGAACAAAGGCAATTGAGCATCATTTCAATTTTTTGTTTGTGGATAGTCTTGTTATACTACCATGGCGAATACTTGCTTTGTTCTGTGTGTGGAAGTCGTCTTTGGAACATTTCATGTAACAATGACATGTTAGGTTTTTAATATCTCTTGTGTTACTGGTTTGACATGTTTGTAAAGCTTCTCACCCATACACTCTAACAGGGTTTTCATATGTCTGGTATAAGCAAGAATACTCCTTGTTTGTAGAGTCAAAGTCCATGCAATAAATACAAAGTCACCTTGGTCATTAATACCCTGGTGCATCGTATTTATTTGCTATATCAAAAAGGATTGTTCAAACTGCAAAGTCTCTAAAGCAAAGCAAAAGCAACTCACCAACTACTAATTAACATCACATTTCTATCTATCATCAACATTTCCTCTAATTAACATCACATTTCTATCTATCATCAATATTTCTTCTAAATTAACATCACATTTCTATCTATCATCAACATTTCCTCTAATTAACATCACATTTCTATTTGTCATCAATATTTCTTCTAAATTAACATACATTTCTATCTATCATCCATATTTCCTCTAATTAACATCACATTTCTATCTATCATCAATATTTCTTCTAAATTAACATCACATTTCTATATTTCCTCTAATTAACATAATTTTCTATCAAATCATCAACATTTCTTCTGAGTGAAACCTGTATAGCAATATCATTAGTACCATTCTACATCCACAATATCAACAAGATACATCATGATGATAATAAACCAATAAAAACATCAAGTATGGGGCATTCATTCATATCAACACCATATAAACACACATCATCATATATCATCATCATATGAGCATAAAATGAGAATGAATCGAAGAAGGCATATATCATATATATCATCATCAAAAAAGAGAGTACATCATCAGTGTGATAGGATACAAAATCATAATATCTATACGAGGCCTCAACTGGGCCGATGAATATAGGCATACAAAATACATGTCTACAAAATGCCTCTGAGTAATGAACAACATAAAGATCAAGTACAAGAGTAAGGCCTCGACAAGAAGGTTTGAACCCTATAGATCACCAAAACGATCTGGCTATCTCACAGACTGATCACCTACACCACCACCACTAACTGCACCAGCACCGCCCACAAAACTAGGCTCTCCAAACCGTGGACACCGAACAACCCTGGGAACAGTAGACTCATATAAAGTTTGATATTAGGTAGACCTCTACAAATAATGATCACATTCTTCCTTGAGAGTATCTCTCTTTGTGGTCAACAACTGTACAAAAGCCTCTACAGCATGTCATCGACAACTCTCGCTATCTCGCTCGGCCCTCAAAATATCTATCTGAGCCTCTGCAGCCTGTCGTCTCACTATCTTTGCATCTCCAATTGCTTCAGGCATTACACATTGTCACTCCCCATGACGATGTGTAATGCCTGAAGCGGGAGTACCCCCAAGAACAGTGAGTCTAAAGTCCTGCGACAAGACCACCACTCATCATAGTCATCAGAGGCCCCTGGATCTGTGGGACCAACCAACGAACCCCAACCAACTGGGGCAAGTGCTCTAAACTCAGCAATGGCAATATCTATATCTGGCTAAAGACTCCATACATGAACCTCCCGAGTCGTCCGACCGAAACGAACCTCATAAGTATCAGGAACTCAACCCTGTCTCTCCCCAAATTGATGACATACTCGATCTGGTAAATAATGCTCTAGCACAAGATTAGAATGACCAAGCAAACAATGTGTCTATTGACAATAGACAAGGTGATCTACATCCTTTGGCTAAGCATCACAACCCAAATAAGGTCTCCACACAAAGTTGGGCATATCATGAAAAACTCGACACCAATAAGGAAGATCTCCAGGTAAGGTATAGTTCATAAAATCCCCATAACGATACGAGTATGGATTATCAGGGTGACGATCCTATATCCCATCCAGCTAAGTAACTGCAATATGCTCCCATGCCCAGACATGCAAAAGTGAAACACCTGCGAAAATAGATTTCCTACCCCGATACACGACCTCGTGCATATCTTTGTACAAGTGGGTGAGAAGACATGGACCCCAAGCATACCTCATACCATGCTCAAGCATATTCTCAATACACACACCCCAACCTATAGGAAACTGTCAACCTCAGCTATCAGGAACAACGAGTCCTGAAATCAAATCGCGTAAGACAAGCGAGATAGGATATGCATTGTCAGAAACTCAGATAGATTGATCTCTAACTGATGTACCACCAAGTGTCGAGCATCTAACACCCACTGCATGGCACATATACCATGTCGAATATGATAAGTAACTAGCTACCCATGAATAGGAAGATGAAGTATCCTCCATACATCCTCAAGAGTGATAGTCGCCTCTCCTGTAGGTAGGTGAAACAAGGATGTCTCTGAATGCTATCATTCCACAAGTGCAGTCATCATAGTAGTATGAGTCCTAATAGGAGGCATATAAAAAATGTGAAGTAGTCCCATAGCATCAAGAAAGTCTCGCTCCAACACATAAAAATGAGCAATAGGATCGAACAAATGTCGCAAATGTCTCTCTCTTGGTTGTAGTACTTTGAGCCCAACTTGCAATTGTTTTGAAACCATAATGTCAGAGTTTCACTCTAAATGGGTGGGAGATACAATATAACACAAAACATGATGACAAACAATATTTAGGATGACAAACGAACACATGTTAGGGTTTCGAGAAAAGCTAAAGTCAAATGCAGCAGGAGTCAAAAGCAAGGGTTTTGAGCAAATGCTCAGAAAAGATCAAGAAAAAGTGAGTTTTTCAAGCAAAGGCGTGGAAATATGTCAAAGGCGAGCTTTTAGGACTTCAAATAGTCAAAGGAGAGCTTTTCAAGAAAATTCTCAAAAAAAAAGCGAAGATCCTAGTCAAAGGCGTGGAAAAATGTCAAAGGCATGGATTCTTAACAAGAAAAAGCATGAAAACTGAGGTAAAAGCTCAGAAATCAAGAAACTTCACTTTTGACCTAGAAAACTTAATACACGCAAAATGAGAACAAAACAAGATGAAAGGGAAAAAGTAAGAAGGTACATACTAGGCCACCAATGCCTGAAGGCCATCCAACCTCCCGAATGAGCTTAGAATGATGTGGGGCTCCATCAAAATGCGACATTGCTCCTCGTAAACTGACAGAACGAGAGAACCAGAGACAAGAATTAGCTATAAAGTCAAAACACAAATGAGCTATCTAGAGGAAAAATTGCCTATATAAGCCTCAAGAAACCCTAATTTCTACTTGGGGAAACTTCCTACTTTCAAAATAGAAGCTCAAAGAAACATCAGAACAAGAAACGAAGGACCTATAAACTTGATTCTGTGACCTAAACATATTGGAACAAAAATAGAATAGAGTCGTGAACTTGACCTCAAAACTTGAAATTTTTGGTCAACCTCTCGAGGGGTAGCACAGAGTCCTACCATCATTCCACAAAACACTAGGGCATGATGGGGCATAATTTTTTTTCAAAAAACTTGATCTTAAAAATATAATCTTTGAAACAAAGCAACCAATACTTTGTATCAAAGAGGGGCAAAATGTAGACATGTAAAATTGACTTAACACTTATCACAAATTTAGAATATCTCGAAACAACTCAAAATCAACCCGAAACGACTCAAAATGACTCTAAATCAACTTGAAAATGCTCAGAACATCTCAAAAGGACTCTGAATCAACTTAGAATGTCTCTAAATCAACCTGAAACATCTTGGAACATCTCATAATTAACTCAGAACATCTCTGAATCAACTTGGAGCATCTCTGGATCAACCGAAACATCGCAAAACATCTCTGAAACATCTTGAAAGACCTCATAATCATCCCACGACATCTCACAACGCATCAAATGACATCGAATGACATCAAACAACATCCAAAACCCTGATTTCCTCTATTAATTGAATAATATGACATCATTTAATTAATCCACTATTTCATCATTTTCTTGACAAATTAAATAAATACCATTTATTTAATAAAGTCTTGAAAACCCTAATTCAACTATTAATCGAATAAAACAACATTATTTGATTAATTCATGTTTCATCATTTTGACCAATTAAATAAATTACATTTATTTAATAAAGTCCTAATCTAATCTTATTTCATCTTGATTAGTCAAACAACACCAATTAATTGATTACATCACTAATTCACCTTATTCCTCAAAATTAATTGAATTATTAAATAATAATAATTTAATTATCACACTTTCCCTCCAAAATTTGAATAATTAAATCAAACTATTCAAATTATCAAAAATCAAATCAAACTCAAAAATGAATGAATGAATGAATTAATATTCCTCACCCACTTTTTGATTGAGGAAATCATGGATTGCTAACTAAGCAATCTACTTTTGCTAACTGAACCATCTAATTCATAACTAAACCCTAATTGATCAATCAATTGCTAACTAAGCAATCAAAACCCTAACTAGCCAATCTATTCTTCAATCACCCTAATTGTGCAATCAACTTTGCACAATCTTCTCATGTCTAAATCCTCTCAACACATGGTGACCGTTGATTTGGATATTCTCCAACACAATCCTGATCGTTGATTCAAAATCTCTTTTCCTATAAAACAAACATCTCTCCTCACAAATAGAGATTAGAATTTCAACTTACTTTATGGAACAAAGTGTTGTCAAGATTAGCATTGATAGAGCTTCCTCATTTCTTCAAACACACTTGCATCATTCATCAAGCTTTTGCACCAAGCAATGGAGGCTTTGCAGTGATACAAACAACCCAACATCATGCAAATACATTCAAACATGGGATGGTAAACTATTCTTTTGTTTATTTGAATTCGTTTTGAATATCTTAGGATCTCATTTCATTCAAATAGCTTAGATTTGTACATTTCATGAGTGATGGAATAAGATAGATTAAGTGTTTTGAATTAGATAGTTTCTTATTTCAATCTTGCATTTGATCGTTGCCTTCGTATTTTCCTAATGGATTCCTTCCCCCTCACACAATAATAAATATTAATATTAAGAAAGTTTAATTTACATTTTTTAAATATATTTTTTATATTAATATCATAAAGATGATAGTTAAGTGTGTATTGTTTGTGTGTATAATTTTTTATAAAATTTTTAAATTTAAGTGTAATTGTAATTAAAATCATTTTTTTATTTCATTAATTAGAAATGATATCATAGATCATTTAAATTTTTATGTATTTTTCTTTCTAATTTTAGAGTTTAGGGTTTAGGGTTTAGTTAGATGTTTATGAATGAATGTCACCATATTTTTTAACATTGTCTTCTATGATTACTTTTTGAATATTTTAACATAATTTCATACCTATCACTCACATATTGTTGCATAAAAGTAAAAAAAGTTTGATTTAAACATATTCTTCTTGTGCATGACAATTATTTTAGTAATCATGTACTTGTATATGTCTTGTAACATTGTACCTTAGAATAAGTGATGTCGAATTGATTACAGTAGATATTGTCCCTAATTGATGAACATAAATGTATAGATAATATTATAAAGAAGTTAGAATTCAATTTGTGTTTATTCCAAGTTTAATTATAAATGAACATCTTGTAGTTTTTTATAAATTCAAATTTATTGACAAAAATTAGCTTTATCCTTATATAGGGTGATACTAACATCCCTAATGAGTTACCTAACAGTGAATGATTTTGCATAAAATTTGATTTTGTATAGATATTATTGTTTAAAAAAGTAATATTAGCTATTATTAAACATCAAATTGTTAAATAGTAAAATGTAATTTTTTACCAATAAAAATTTACCCAAACCAACATCTCCAAAAAATTAAATAACTTAATCACTATAAACTCAAAACCTTAAGATTGATTGGGTCTTTCCTTCATCAGTAAAAATGTTTATGAATTAGTGGAGTTTTTGTCCCTACTCACATAATATTATTATTGATCTGTGGAGGCAAGTTTCCCTATTCCTCACATGGGGATTGTGGAAAGAGAGGAACAATAGATTTTTTAGGGATACAACTAAGAATAGTAAAGTGCTTTGTATGTCTATCAAGAAACAAATTCAAGAAAACATTGAAAGTTGTAAGTATGCTCCTTCAAAGAAAATGCCATCTTACCAAGAGATAAGAATCAAGCAATGTTGGGGAATATCTCATGATCATAATAATGTCAACTGGGTCAAACAACTCATTAGAAAAAGCACTATTTGGATTCTTCCAGACCCGAGATGGATTAAATGTTATTTCGATGGGTGTTCTAAAGGGAATCCAGGTCTAGCGGGGGCAGGTGGGATAGTTAGAAACCATCAAGGCATTTATGTTGTTGGGTACAAGAAAGGTCTAAGCATAGCAACTAACAACTTGGTTGAGGCTTATGCGGTGTGGGTCAGAATATGCTATCTAAAAGAGAATGGCTACACTAAAGTTATGTTGGAAGGAGACTCCAAGCTAATTATTGACTATCTGAACAATAAGGTTGATGTTCCTTGGGAGTTAAAAGATATCTTGGATGATTGCAAGCATATGATTCAAACCTTTCAGCACTGCAAGATTACCCATATCTATAGGGAAGGCAATAGCATTGTTGATGCAATGGCAAATTTTGGCCTACAATAGTTAGATTGGGACCTTTCCCATTTGTCTAATCAAATTAAGGAAATAATATCTAAGGAGAGATTGGAGGGTTTAATTAATTCATCATGGATAGAAAAAAATTAATTAAGTTGTGGGGTCGATTGTGTTGTCCAGTTGTCATGATAATTGTGTTCTTCCTTATGTGGCAGTGGGGCAAGTTGAAAAGACAGAGTTGGATGTACTCTATTAATGGCAGTTGCACGCTAAATCTCAAAGATTTAACAAGAGATGGGTTGAAAGGACAGGCCCATTTGGATGCCGTGTGCGATAATGAAAAAAGTGTGAAGGTGTTAATGATGTTTATCACCCACATTTATAAAAATCTTATGAAGAATTTGAGAAAAGACATGTTAGCATGTGTTATCGCGGGCATTAGGGAGGATAATCAAAAAATTGCCATTATGTTTTTTAAAGGTGGTGGAGTTGTCATTTCCATTAAAGGCAAGTTTCAAAGATATAAGGCTATACTTTGTAAATAAATTGATTATTTCAATAAGATCGCTAGAAAATTTCAGCCGTCATCCTTACAAATGAAAAATCACCAAGTTTCCTTCAAAACTATTTTTTTTAAATTGCCAGTTGGGCGGGTGCAAAAAGATGGGGGGTCAATTTATGGCCAAATTTTTAAAAAAATTATGATAGCTCATAATGCGAGCGCATAATAATGCGCTCACATTATAACATGAGCGCGAAATAACGCGCTCGCGTTATGAGAATTTTTTTTTTTTTAAAAAGGAAATTGAGCTCATTTGCTTTGTAACTATTTGTTTCTTCCCACAGCCAAAATCCCTTCTTTTGCATGCTTGCTTTCTGGGAGGAGTGAATCTTGCAATTTTTTTCATCAAATTGTTGTTATTTCATCACTAGGATGTTGCCACGTCAACAGTGATGTCGAAGAGGTAAGGATTATTTTTTTGTTGTTGTGAATTTGTTAGTTTTAGGCTATTTTTTATATTTATTTGTTGAATTTGTAGGAGATGATAATGAACCTGCAAACCCTCTTCAAAACCCTCCTAAAAATCCTCAACAAGTAGAGCAACAAAATGAGAAAAAAATCCTCAACAAGCAAAGTAACAACAACATCAACAAAATCCTCAAATTCAACAACCACAACAAACAATCTCCTCCACCAATCCCTCAACATTCTCCTGGCACTCAACAAAATTTAATGAGTGAAATTGAAAACAATAAAACAAATATTGAGGAGTTAATCACGAGGTTGAACGATCCAAACGGTTAAACCATGGAAAGAAAAAAACTTGCAAATCCACTAAAATAAATGTTAAAACATGTAGATTCAATCAAAAAACAATTAACTTGTTGGCAAGATAAGAGGCAGGTAGCTAGGAATTTTTATCGGGATAAATTATCATATAAAGATGTAAAAGATCTAAAAATTACAAAATTAGATTTGTGCTCATTATTCATTGACCCACACACAAATGAAAATCTTAGCCTCAATGCGAAGAGGTTTCCTATCCATTGGTGCCACCAACAACAGATTATGACCTTTTTTTGGGATAGGTGGTACATGGTTTTTGATTACCCACCATGCAACAATTGTGAAGTCCTGCAATATTTCCTGAGGAAACTATACTATGAGTTCATCCTGAACAGAATCCTAAATTATTTTTGATATGAGGGACTTACAGGGGAGAGGTGGGGGGTCGACTCAAGATAGACCCGGTGCACATCAGGAACCTAGGTGGCAAGCGAGATGACCTCTCACTAGGCTGCCTCATGAGCACATTGTTATCCCTTCCATTGCAAAGGAGAGTGTCGAGGTAGACACTTTGCATGCCATCAACTCTTTGACCCAGAGTGTCATCCAACATGCCAGCCCTATACTATAGCACCATCAAGGGGAGTCTTCGAGTGGTGGGCTTCGATCCCATTTGTGTCAGGCTTGCGGGACGACTTGTTCATATGACCACACCGACACTCAGGAGGCTACTACACAAGATACACCTATAGCTATGGAGATGGTGAGGGTAGCTAAAATTTTGAATGAGGCCTTTGGCATCGATACTCAAGTAAATGTTAGCATGTTCATTAAATTAAATTAATTAAATTTCAATTTTGAAATGCAAGATTAACTAGTTTAGTTTTATGATTTTAATAAAATTTCAAGGTCACAGTGTTAATACTAGATACATCGGCCCTATACCCACTTATTACTCTATTACATCTACCGTTGAGGTATGTAACTAGTAAACAATTATAAATTTATTACATGTTAATAGCATTGTTTTATGAATGGTATCTAATATGTGATTTTGTATGTTGAATAGCCTAATATTGGAGGTTTCGTGGGAACACCTCCTAGTGCCAGTGGATTTAGACAAACCTACACACAGGTAATAGAATAAAGAGTTTAACTAATGAATTTTACTTAATAGATTTATGTAGTTTATATTCATATCATTGATTACATTGCATTGCACATCTTTCAAACTCAAAGCATTACTTCACATTCCATAACTAATAACTAGATATTGATAGATAACAAAATTTAAACTACAATATAGTTGTTTAGAAAGTCAACATAAGTAGTGATGCAATTACTTCACATAGCATAAGTAACAAGTAGGAGCAGCTTCCAATTGCATTTGCTTGTCATGGCATTCCATGAAACCACTTTTTACTGAGGCATCTTTTCAAATAGTTCATTGTCTTGTATATGTTATGGATGCTTGGAAGAAATATATGAAAGAATAATAGTAAGCAATAGCATAGACACGAAATTTTTTCAAACAACTCACCGCCTTTTCTATGCTACCACATTTTCCATACATGTCTACTAAAGCATTTTATCAAATAGTTCATTTCCTTACTGTTATGGCTAATTTTTTCTAAAAAAGGTGCTTTCCAACAAACTATGGATGCTTGTAAAAAATCTATCAAAGCATAATAGTAAGCAATAACATAGACAAGGCAGTGAGTAGTTTGAAAAAATGCCTCGAAGAAATGTGGTCTCATGGTGATGGAATGCCATTCCATCACCATGAGA
Organism: Sequoia sempervirens; assembly: GCA_007258455.2. Lineage (NCBI taxonomy): Eukaryota > Viridiplantae > Streptophyta > Pinopsida > Cupressales > Cupressaceae > Sequoia > Sequoia sempervirens. The sequence continues at coordinate 2,992,625 of VDFB02000012.1, forward strand.
CCATATTTCTTTGAGGAATTTCTTCAAACAACTCACCACCTTTTCTATGCTACCACATTTTCAGTACATGTGTACCAAAGCATTTTATCAAACTACTCACTTCCTTGTTGCTATGGCTAAAAACCTAAAATAGGTGCTTTCCAAAAAACTATGTATGATTGGAAAAAATCTATCAAAGCATAATAGTAAGCAATATCATAGTCAAGGCAGTGAGTAGTATGAAAAAATTCCTTGAAGAAATGTCGTCTCATGGTGATGGAATGGCATTTCATCACCATGAGACCACATTTCTCTGAGGCATTTTTTCAAACAACTCACTACATGAAGAATAGAAACCAACCCTTTAGCCAAAATTCCCCTCCAAATTCTTTTCAAGTTCCTCATCCTCAATTTACCAATCCATGGAATCTTCCACCTTTTATTCCACTTATTCATGTCACCACCCCTCCCTCTTAATGTCATGATCGCCCTCCATCTCATAACTAAGACCATACTATACCATCCACCCATCCTAGCATAATACCATAGAGAAGGCAATGAACTATTTGAAAAAGTGCCTCAAATAAGTGCAGTCACTCAAATGTGATGGAATGCCATTACAAACAAATGTGTCATTTTTCAATGACTGCATTTCTTTGAGGCATTTTTTCAAATAGTTCACTGCCTTCTCTATGCTACCACAATTATCGCACATGTCTACGAAAGAATTTTATCAAACGGTTCACCACTTGCTGCTATGGGTAAAAGCCTAAAAACAATCGCTTTCAAACACACTATGCATAGGGAAAATAGTAAGCATGATAGTCAGAAATATATACTTTAATAAGTACTCAATTTTTTGTTCATTATCTCATACATTATAAGCCATGACATGCATCACTATTATAGTTTTTGTGATTGAATAATTTGTTGTTTTATTTTCAGATGTTGGAAGCAGATACACCTTTGAATGTTCATAGGGAAATGGAGCTTGTTGTTTCATCTTCTATAGTCCTCGATGGCTCTCACAAACGAGGTATGAGGTAGATTACTAAATTTCAATTTACATTCGTTGTTATAGCTGTTAGTTAGTGAAAAATCAAACCATTATTGATTCGTAGTTTAATTTCTCTTTGGATGGTTTCTACAGGGCTTTAGCACACCACAATATGGGCATGTGAATGTTTCCCTCGAGGAGAGAGATCGTCTACTAGCGGTAAGTGATTATTTTGTTCAATATATCATTTTTTATAATGTAATTTCTACATATTAATGTCTTTACTTCTTATTGTAACATATAAAGCTTGACTAGGAACTAAATCCTAGGAGGATCACCAAAAGCACTTCTCGCCCTTAGAATAAAAGAGTGACAGACCTATTGACATCCGACCGACAAGAAAAGGGAAAGAATTTATTTTGAGAGGATGCAGAGCAATGACTTTTGATTCTAGAGCCCTTTGTTGTATGCCCATCTGACATTTTTGTACATATTTTACATATTGGATATATTTGACATTGTATTCCTATCTGACATTCTCATAAGCCTATATGGCTATTTTGTATATATTTTATCCTTATATCGACATATATTGATGTATGCCTACATGGCTATTTGGTTAATACAAATCTTTTTTATTGATGGTGTCTATATTTGCATTATAAATCCATGGTTCAATAGATATGAGTTACGTGTATTCAAGTGTATACTTTACAACTTATGTGTATCCTTTGTGACTTACGTGTATTCCAATGTATAATTTGTGACTTGTGTGTTTTCATGCATATACTTTGTATTAATTTGTGTATACTATGTATTCATGTGTATACTTCAAGACTTACATGTTTTTGAGTACTTGTGCTTCCCTTATTCACATGTACGCTTGACTTATTCACGTGTATACTTATTAATTGGTTAGCCCTAGCATTTATCATTGTTGTCCTTTATGGTTTGTCTTGAATATTTATTGTTTGATGCTAAACAAATTCAATATTTCTAGGAATACTAGTAAAGTTACAAATTACAAAATTGCACAAATTGAAAAGAAAAGATCAACTGTAAATAAATGCATTGATTATTAACTTGATAATTGATTAAGAATGAGTATAATATATATCAAGAGACAGGCCTTCTAGAATGACAATTTCCAACTAGAAAATAGGCAAAACATTCCCAATACTTTGAAAGCAATAATCCACCCAAAATTGCAACGGGAGAGAAGGCTTATTTAAGATCCATGAGCAATGTATTTCCTAATGCTCCCTTGTTCTTACATATCTCAATTTAGTTTAATCCAAAGAGTTCTATGAAATGCTTTATTTAAAAGCAAAAAACATGTTTTCAATTAGTATTCCATGAGATGTTTCATAAAAATATTCCAGTATATTTAATCTTTTGATTGGAACAACTCAACTAAGCAAAGGATACATAATCTTCACAACACTTGCAAAACATAATATTCATAGTAGATGATGAGTAGTTAACTTCTTGACACATTATCATACAAAAATTTATCTTGAATAGTCTCTAAACATTTTCACAGCATAATCCTCACAGTATAGAATGAATTGTTATGTTCTTGATCCATCATCATATAAACACGTCGAAAGATGTATATGTCAGCTTTTTGCAATATTATTTCTTGTATAGGAAATAGACTTGGGAGAAAGCTTTATAATTTATAATACAAATAAGAAATGGACTCAAGGTTGGAAACTTTATTTATCACACCAAATAATAAATGTATGTGAGAGCATCACTTGTTTCTCTTAGACTCCAATTTTCAAGCATAGCAAATCATTTCAAATGAAAATGACAAAATGCTTCACAACCAAAGTTGTTAATTGAGGAAAAATAAAATGTTTCCAAGTTCCACCATTGTACGCATTTACAATTGCTTGTATAATTTTGTAAGGGAAAGGAGGATAATTAAAAAATGTCTTACGCTTGCTAGAATTGAGGATGATCATATGCTTTTTGTGTGGAAAACTCTGACTTCTCAACTATTGTGTGAATATTTCTCTTTTCGATTGTTTTGCATGTTATCATAAGGGATTGAGCTGGTCAAACATAGCTTAGAGTGATTCAGCATGTTTGGGTGAAAAAGAGGACCATGCCTAGCGTAAACATACCTATCTGGATGCGTTGGAATAGTTTTTTTGGTCACACAAGTTGCAAAATAAAAATTGCACCACTTTGCAACTTTACATTGCTTGCATTTAACACTTTTTCCATCAAGTGAAAATAGGACACCACAATAAGATGACTCTGAGATAACAAAAACTGAGAGAGGTTATTGTAGAGGGGCCCAACATAATCTTGAAGTCTTAGACGAAGAGTTCGTAAGTGTCACGGTTTTCGAGTAATAGCCCATCAAAGATTGTTGCCCTTTTGCACTTTTGACCCTTAAGGGATCGAACCGATTGAACATAGCTCAGAGTGATTCGGCATGTTTGGGTGTGAAAGAGGACCATGCCTAATGTAAACGTACCCATCTAGATGCGTTGGAATAATTTGTTTGGTCACACGAGTTGCAGAACAAAAGTTGCACCACTTTGCAACTTTACACTGCTTGAATTTGACACTTTTTCCATCAAGTGAAAACAAGACACCATGAGAAAATGACTCTACGATAACAAAAACCGAGAGAGGTTATTGTATAGGGGCCCAACATGACCTTGTAGGCTCAGACAAAGAGTTCATAAGTGTCATGGTTTCTGAGTAATAGCCTGTCAAAGATTGCTTCCCTTTTGCACTTTGGACCCTTAAGGGATCGAGCCGGCTGAACGTAGCTTGGAGTGATTCAAAGTGTTTGGGTGCAAAAAAGTACCATGCCTAGTATAAACGTTCTCATCTAGATATGTTGGAACAGTTTGTTTGGTCACATGAGTTGCAGAATGAAAGTTGCACCACTTTGCAACTTTGCACTGCTTGCATTTGACACTTTTTCTATCAAGTGAAAACTGGACACCATGGGAAAATGACTCTGATATAACAAAAACTGAGATAGGTTATTGTAGAGGGGCCAATGTGATCCCGTGGGCTCAGACAAAGAGTTCGCAAGCATCAAGGCTTCTGAGTAATAGCCTATCAAAGATTGCTACCCTTTTGCACTTTGGAACCTTAAGAGATTTGAGTTGGTTGGACGAAGCCCAGAGCAATTTTGCGTGTTTGGGTGCAAAAGAGGACCATGCCTAGTGTAAACCCACCCATCCAGATGCATTGGAATAGTCCATTTGGTCACACAAGTTGCAGAACAAAAGTTGCACCATTTTGCAACTTTGCATTGCTTGCATTTGACACTTTTTCCATCAAGTGAAAACTGGACACCACGGGAAAAAGACTTCGATATAAAAAAAACCAAGAGAGATTATTGTAGAGGGTCCTAACATGATCCCATAGGCTTAGACGAAGAGTTTGAAAGCACCACGATTTCCAAGTAATAGCCTGTGAAAGATTGCTACCCTTTTGCACTTTGGACCCTTAAGGGATCGAGTCGGTTGAACATAGCTCAGAGCGATTTAGAGTGTTTGGGTGCAAAGAGGACCATGCATAGTGTAAACATACCCATCTAGATGCGTTGGAACAATTCATTTGGTCACACGAGTTGCAGAACGAAAGTTGTACCACTTTGCAACTTTACACTGCTTTCATTTGACACTTTTTTCATCAAGTGAAAATTGGACACCACAAGAAAATGACTCCGAGATAACAAAAACTGAGAGAGGTTATTGTACAGGGGCCCAACGCAATCTCATAGGCTCAGACGAAGAGTTCGTAGCATGATAGTTTCTGAGTAATAGCCCATCAAAGATTGCTTCCCTTTTGCACTTTGGACCCTTAAGGGATCGAGCTGGTTGAACATAGCTCGAAGCGATTTAGCGTGTTTGGGTGAAAAAGAGAGGACTATACCTAGTGTAAATGTACCCATCTAGACACATTGGAATAGTTTATTTGGTCACATGAGTTGCAAAACGAAATTTGTACCACTTTGCAACTTTGCACTGCTTGCATTTAACACTTTTTCCATCAAGTGAAAAATGGACACCACGGTAAAACAACTCTGAGATAACAAAAATTGAGAGAGGTTATTGTAGAGGTTCCCAACGTGATCCCATAGGCTCAGATGAAGAGTTTGTAAGCATCATGGTATCTGAGTAATAGCCCGTCAAAGATTAATCCCCTTTTGCACTTTGGACCCTTAAGGGATCAAGCCAGTTGAACATAGCTCGAAGCTATTCGATGTGTTTGGGTGTGAAAGAGGACCATACCTAGTGTAAACGTACCCATCCAGATGTGTTGGAATAGTCTGTTTGGTCACACAAGTTGTAGAACGAAAGTTGCACCACTTTGCAACTTTGCATTGCTTGTAATTGACACTTTTTCCATCAAGTCAAAATTGGACACCACAAAAAAATGACTCTGAGATAACAAAAACCGAGAGAGGTTATTGTAGAGGTTCCCTATCTGATCCCAATACATCATATGGAATGCCCATAACTAATACAGTATCTGAGTAACAGGCCATCAAAGATTGTTGCCCTTTTGCAATTTGGACTGTTAAGGGATTACGTTGTATGAATTACAAATGTTTGAGGGCAACAATAAATTTCAAAATTTGAGTAAATCTCATTACAAGTGTTTATTTGAATAGACTGTATGCTATATTGATATTGATATATAATCATTAGGTTGATTTGTTTTAATAAATAAAGTTTTTATAATAAGTCAGTCAATTGGTGCCAGTTATAATAGGGAGAGAATAAAAGAAGAAAAAAAATGATTAGTAACCATCAATGGTTATTACACTCACTATATTAATAATATGATGTTTACAATAAAATGAGATTTATTTAGCTATCCTAATTCTTTTGTTTATGGTACAATAGTCTAATATGCTTCATACACTATTCTGAAACCCAAGTGCTTGTACTTGTAGGCACAATGCCTTAGGTACTCCGTTCTCATAGATCTTTTAAAATGTCACTCATTCATTCAATATTCTCTTATAATATATACATCATAGGTGCTCATGATGAGGTTAAATTCAAATGAATAACTTGAGATTCCCTCGCTAAGCTTCACACACTCTTTTATAATGGCTTCAAATCAGAATTGAGATTTCTCAAGATCATCAAAATAAGGATGTTGCATTACTTTTTTGGTTGAGATTCTCTTGGATGGCTCATAAATCAACATTTTCTACAAAGAGACACCAATAAATTTTGGGTAGTTTACTTACAAATAAGCAAAGTAAAAGAAGAAAAAGAAAGAGCATCCAAAATGAAAATCAAATGAAAATAGATGGAAGGCACTTACAAACAACAAATCCACACCATTTGGTTCCAAGTCAGGAACAACGAGGCATAAATATTGATGCTTCCATTGAGAATAGGCATTCCAGTCTCTCAACTTAGTCACTCTTGGCCATACATCTTCATTGGGAGTTCCAAGATACCTATTGCACACAACACCTCTCATGAATAGAATAACTTGAAATTCGAGATGCTCTTATAATGTCTACATCATAAGTGCTCATGATAAGGTTAACTTCAAATGAATAACTTGAAATTCCCTCGGTAAGCTTCACACACACTTTTATAATGACTGAAAATCATAATTGATATTTGTTAAGATCATCAAAATAAGGATGTTGCATTGCTTTTTTGGTTGAGATTCTCTTGGATGGCTCATAAATCAGCATTTTTTGCAAGGAGACGCCAATCAATTTTTAGTAGGTTACTTACAAATAGGCAAAGTAAAAGAAGATATAAACATTAGATGATAACATTTTCATCATAGCATTGGCATCATACAAATTAATGTGCATACAAGTATAAATTAATAAAAACCAATGTGCATACTTACAAATTAATCCAACGAACCATCTAGGTCTGCTCTACTCTTTATTTTGTCAAGTATTGCCTCATGGTCAGACTCACGAACCTTCCACAAGGTTTTGTTCAAAGGTCTACCCCCATATTTAGTCAAACCAACATTGGACGCCACGACAAGGTTTGAGTAATGAAGAATCTTTTGATGCATGTAAAAGTCCTGAAACAACCAATATTTAACACTCTTATGTGGGTACCTTCTAAGCCACGTTCCAGTAACAATAATTAAGCCTGTAGGGTATTCGATGTTTTCTCCATCTATAACTGGGGTCTCCAATTTCTTTTTGGCCTCAACACAACGACACAAGTAATAATTTTTTCCCTCTTTGTTGTCTTCATCTTCAATAACTTCATAAACATGCCCTACATTGATATGTGCAACAAATCTCTTGAAATTAGTCAACACTAAAAATACACTACAAAGTAAGATAACAATAGGAATTCCCTCACGATATTCCCTCACCCGTTCTCTCTCCTTTGCTTTATTGGTTTCATACTCTTTGTCTGTTAGTTTATTCCTTGTTCATTTCCTCGGCATGGTGGATAGGGTTGACAAGGTAGGGGAAGCTTATGCCTCATAGAAATGGGGACTCATGATGATATACATCAACGTGGGTCCCCATTTCTATGAGGAGCTAGTGAGCTCACTAGCTTGCCAATGCGGTAGGGTTGACAAGGTAGGGGCAACGTATGCCTCATAGAAAAGGGGACTCATAGTGAAATTTTACCATGAGTCCCCATTTCTATGAGGCATGCGTCTGCCATGCCCCCTGTCAACCCAACTGCATTGGAAAGTTAGTGGAGCATTGGCAAGGTAGGGGTAGCGTATGCCTCATAGAAATGGAGACTCACAGTGATGTAATGCCTCATAGAAATGGAGACTCACAGTGATGTAATGCCTCATAGAAATGGAGACTCACAATGATGTATTCACTGTGAGTCTCCATTTCTATGAGGCATACGCTGCCCCTACCTTAGCAACCCTATCGCATTGGCAAGCTAGTGGAGCATTAGTAAGTGAGCTCACTCACTAGCTTGCCAATGTGGTGGGTTGACAAGGTAAGGGAAACATATGCCTCATAGAAATGGGGACTCATGGTGACTCACTAGCTTGCCAATGTGGTAGAGTTGACAAGGTAGGGGTAGCGTATGCCTCATAGAAATGGGGTCTCACGATGATGTATGGCATCGTATGCCTCATAGAAATGGGGTCTCACGGTGATATACATCACTGTGAGACCCCATTTCTATGAGGCATACACTACCTCTACCTTTTCAACCCTACTGCATTTGCAAGCTAGTGAGCTCAATAGCTTGCCAATGTTCCACTAGCTTGTCAATGCAGTAGGGTTGACAAGGTAGGGGCATCGTATGCCTCATAGAAATGGGGATTCACGGTATAATTATTGTGAATCCCCATTTCTATGAGGCATACACTACCCCTACCTCGTTAACCCTACCGCATTGGCAAGCTAGTGAGCTCACTAGCTTGCCAATGCGGTAGGGTTAACAAGGTAGGGGCAGCGTATGCCTCATAGAAATGGGGTCTCATGATGATGTACATTACTGTGAGTCCCCATGTACATCACTGTGAGACCCCATTTCTATGAGCCATACACACCCCATACCTTCTCAACCCTACCGCATTGGCAAGCTGGTGGTACTCCACTAACTTCCCAATGCGGTAGGGTTGATAGGGTAGGGGCAGTGTACATCACCGGGAGTCCCCATTTCTATGATGCATACAATGCCCCTACCTTTTCAACCCTACTGCATTGGTAAGCTAGTGGAGCACTAGTAGCTTGCTAATGCGGTAGGGTTGACAAGGTAGGGGTAGCGTATGCCTCATAGAAATGGGGTCTCATGAGACCCCATTTCTATGAGGCATACGCTGCCCCTACCTTGTCAACCCTACCAAATTGGCAAGCTAGTGAGCTCACTAGCTTGTTAATGCTACCACATTTTGCATGCATTTATACGAAAACATTATTGTCAAACAATTCAAATGCTTTGTCCATGCTTCCATTTTGAGCCATGATTGCAAGATAGGCTACACCTTTCCTCGTGTTGCTAACTTAGCCTTGAATAAAGAGTCTTGAAACAGTGGAGAGAAGGGTTAGAATCCCTTGTAGGTAGACTAATCAAGGAAACATTTAAAATATATCACAACATAAGTGATGAGGTAAATTTAGAAATAGAGATGAAAACCAAAATGGATTCAAAGATCTATTAATGTGGGAGGAGTATATTCCAATTTTTGAGAGACATGCATGGAAAATTTGGTAGCATAGATAAGGCAATCAACTGCTTGGTATAATTTTTTGACAAAATACCTTAATGAGATATGTCCTCGTGGACTATAATGATTGTAGGATATGCATAAAATGGATTTATTGAAAAGGGTTTAGAAAATTTCAAGCATATGCAAATTGTAGGTGTAAAACCAAATTCAACTACATTTTCCAACATCCCCCATGCCTATACCAAAATGAAAGCTTTTGAGAGTGATATGCAAATCCATAGTAAAGGATTGAGAAATGGTGTATTATTTTACTTCATTATAACTTATGTCATATATGTGTATACAAAATGTGGAAGCATACACAAGGTAAGTCAATTGTTTAACAAAATACCTCAAATAGATGTGGTTTAAAAATGTAATTGGCAAGTCTAAAGAATTATGTAATTTAAAATGTGCATTGACAAACAAAGTTTATAATGACAAACAAACAATGATCAACATGGAATATGGAAAATAGAAAAAAATGAAAGCAAGCCATAATAGAATGAAAGAAAATGTGTAAAGACTTCACATACCTAAAAAACCGGAGTTTCAAATGGAGGAGTTCTACCCAATTATGTAGCCTTTGCTTCTTCTTAAAGCTTCAAACTCCTCAACAATTTGATTTTATAAAAGTTTTTTCCCCTCCAAACTTCAATTGTATATCACTCTTGAATGGAATTCAAACTTGAATTGATATTATATGCCTTTCAATGCAAAAACTTTGTTATTTCATGCAAATGTGGTAGAAAGATTATGAAAAAGGTTGTGGAATGTAAAAAACATGCATGCACACTTCACAAAATCATCAAAAATCTTTTTTTGTTGGAGTATGCACAAAACTAGGAGAATATGCAGAATGTGGGCATTGAGATCACGAGTATATTGAGTTTTTTTACCATTTTTAGAGCAAGACAAAATGTGCTCTTGTTATAATGTGAGTGCATTATGTCTTGCTAAAAGAATCACCATATCTCTACTACTTCAAAACGCGCTCGCATTATGAGAAAGTTGATTTTTTATAGGTTTATTTTCTCTCTTTCTCTCTATCCTCAACCCTCTACCCTTAAATCCTATACCCTCTACCCTTTATCTCTCTCCCACTCCCTCCCTCTCTCTCTCTCAAGTATCTTCCTCCTACCCCTCTCCCTCTCTCAAGTCTCTCTCTCACTCACTCGTTCCTTCTATTTCTCTCCCCTCTACCCTTAAATCCTTTACCCTCTACCCTTAAAACCTCTACCTTCTACCCTCTATCTCTCTCCCACTCCCTCCCTCTCTCTCTCTCTCTCAGGTCTCTCCATCCTGCCCCTCTCCTCTCTCAAGTCTCTCTCTCATGCTCCTATCTCTCTCTCCCTATGCCCTTAACCCTCTACCTCTACCATTAGCCCTTAAATCCTCTGTATCCTATACTCTTAAACCCTCTACCCACTTTATCTCTCTCTCACTCCCTCCCTCTCTCTCTCTCTCTCAAGTCTCATCCCTGCCCCTCTCCCTCTCTTCAGGTCTTTTCTCTCCTCTCTCTCTCTCTCACTCCTATCTCTCTCCTCTACCCTTAACCCTCCTGCCTCTACCCTTAACACTTAAATCCTCTACCCTAACCCTTAAACTCTCTACCCTCTACCCTAAACCCTAAACCCTAAACCCTCTACCCTAAACCCTAAACCCTTAAACCCTCTACCCTCTACCCTCAACCCACAATCCTTAATCCTCTACCCTTAAACCCTCAAACCTCAACCCTCAACCCTAAACCCTCTATCCTCAACTCTAAACCCTTAGACCCTAAACCCTTAAACCTTCTACCTTCCACCCTCTACCCTCAACCCTCATCCCTCAACTATATACCC